>RJVU01042909.1:477648-514076 GCA_003731715.1 Anabarilius grahami | reverse complement strand
GTGTGTTTGTGTTATATTTAATGAAAATAAGTATAATATATAATAATGAAATCAATTATATATTTCTCACAGTCCACAAAAGATTTGAATATGCACAAATCATCAATGATCAATTAACCCTCAACTTTTTTGCGAAAGAAGGAATGATAACATTAAATAAAAATAATAATAATTGTAAGAATTAAAAATACAACTAAAAACATCTCTAATGAAAATAAGATAAGAAAAACAAAGATTATCTTTTGAAACAGTATGTGTCTGCAAAAAAAATAAAATAAAAAATCAGCTCTTGGGTGGTACCAAAATAAATACTGTAATAAAAGAGGGAACAGAGTCATAGAGACGGGTACGAAAGCATACAGTACAATAACTCTATCTCTGGCATCAGGCGCTGACAGTGTTAGTGGTATGTTTGTATCGGTCAGCGTTTCATCCATCACACAAGCCTGCTCCATTCAGAAAACTCCTCTGATAAAAGGCTTTTGCAGACAGACAGACCTGGGGTGCGTTTCCCGTACTATGATGTAACTCGCTGCTTAACTACCATAGTATGATGCATCGTTGAACAAATCAACTAGCTAGTCACGACTGTTTCCTGAAACTGTATTATCGAAAACCTGTCGTTAAACCACGTTGGTGAATGATGTCACGCAGGTGGTAGAGTAATAACTTCTGTAAATGAATCAGTTTGAGATCGAATTAATGCTAGATTTTTATCATAAAAACATGAAACTATGCTTCTAACCACAGCTCGAGAGCTGTTGTTCCAACCACACAAGTTTGTGATGCAGTTTGCGAATGTTCGTTTGAACTATGGTTTCAGGAAACACCAAATTGTTGAACTATGTTAGTAAGGATGGAACTTGTGATGTTAGTTGGCTAACGATGCTTTTGGGAAATGCACCCTAGTGCTATTTTGTAAAGCAGATTCTTTCCGAACTTTCTCAAACATGTCGGCTACCATGTGTTATTCTGCTTGAAATACAGGGTATTAGAGAGCAATTATCACCAGCAATGGACCAAAGCCTCTGACAGTGTAATTTTACTTGAGTTTTTATAAGACCTGCACCCTGTCCTGTCTCTCATTCAGAGGAGGTATATCCAGAGCAGGAAGGAAAAGGATTTTTTGAACAGGTTTCTGAAGCACTCAGAGCCCCCAGTTCCCCCCTGTATTTCTGACAGGGGCCTCCCTCTCTCTGCGTTGTGCTTTCCGTGGACTGGGTCCTGGGCCCTGATTTGGCCCAGCTGGAAAGAGGGAGTGATCAGAATTGGACTGGTGCAGACAGAGCTAAAGTAAACACGTTGTGGTGGCTGGGCAGGCAGTTAGCAGCCCTCGGACAGATGATTCGGGGGCCTGCGCAGACCACACACGCAGGCACGCACCGAAGGACCACACAGGGGCTGACGGGGGGAGCTTGGGGGCCTCAGCATGCAAATACACGGCCCATCGACAGGGTACTCCTGCGGGCAAAGGCAAGCTCCAGGTCAGGGCCAGAGGCCTAAGGAGAGTGTGAGGTGTTCAAGACGTGCCTTTTGTGTGCATGCAAGACTGCAAAAAATTTATGCAGAGGACTGAGTAAACACAAACAGGAAGCAGCTCATAAAGACATAATTTTCCACTGCCTTCATGATGATGCTCTAATTGCACACCAAAATAAGACAACCAACAAAATGTCAAACTAAAAAGGGATTTGAAATGCCATTTAGATTGTCTGTTTGTTTGTGTGTGTGTGTGTGTGTGTGTGTGTGTGTGTGTGTGCCATTAATATCCCAGAATACCCATAATAACATTATAGTTAACACTAATCATGTTTTAAACTTTTGAATTAAAGAATTTGTGTTCATTTGTGTTTTGTTTTGTTTTTTTTGTTTTTTTTTGTGCTATTTCCAAAAGCAAGTTGTAAGTTTTCAAAACTCTTAGTACTAATGTCACAATAGTTTATCAAAAATTAAAAAACATTCACCTTTTAAGCATACTTTCAAATAAAATTATTCACTACAATTATTATTCACTACATCTTCATAATGCTGTTATTATTAAACTTTTCATTTGCATCTCTTCTCATTTAGTTTAATACATTTGTCTGTTAAATCCAAGTGATCTTAATATTGAATAATTTGGAACTATACATTAGATATACATTCTATAAATATTGATTCTGTAAAAGTGGTTTGCAATTTCCAAAAGAGATACACTACATAAAAATAAATAATTACAGTATGAAAGGTCAACTACACTATAGATTCAGTCATGTGATATAATGCAGAGCATGTGAGTGGAGCAAAGCTGGAGTGATTATTGAAGAACATGTATACAAGTGAAAACAATTACTGTATTGTCAGAAAATTCTGTTCTAGCACAACACCTTTTGATAACACACTAGATAGATATTATTAAAAACATTATAGATTTAACTGCAAGTCATTTATGTAAATTAGATAAAGTGTATTTTTTACAGGATTTTTCAATCACTTTGGCTCAATTCTTGAAAGAGATTTTTTTTTCCCCTCAAAACAATATGTTCTGATCTATATTTAGTAGAAGTCAGTATATTATCTTGAGTGAACTAAACAAGAATTCTCTAAACATGTTGCTAACAAAAGTTTTTTTTTCTGACCCTATTTAGATTCTCGTGTTTGTCCAAAAGTTGTCCAAATGTTGTCACAATTTTCCAAATTGAGTTATCTGAACAAACAATTTTACGTTGAACAATGTTGTGCCAGTTCCCAGTATGCACTGCAGCTTGAAAAAAAAATTATTATTAAAAATGATCATTGTTTTGCATTTACTGGCTAAATTTATGCTTCAGCTGTTGTTGCCACTGTTATTTAGCTGTCATATGGTTCAGAGTTCTTTTTTTTTTTACTCAATTAGCATTTGTTGATCATCACCATGTTTGAGATTTGTGTTGTATTGAGGTATATGTGCATCTCACTGCAACTTTTATATGCAATTTATCTGCCTATCAGGGTAAAATGTTTGCCTCTTGTTTTAATAATTTTTTTAATCAAAGAATACATGTTACTCATTAGATGAACAAAAGCATTTAAGTTGATTTTAATTGGAGCAAATTAGTTAAGTTGAATGTGACAAGTTGCCTTATTTATTTATTTTTTCAAGTTAGGTAAAGTTTCTTATTTACATCAAATTTGAATTTCTTATTGATTTAATCAATGTACTGTTGTACAGTAACTGAATGCACATTGCTTGTTGATCAAAACTGATGAGATTATTCTCACTGAAATTGTTAAACTCTTCACAATTTACACCACAACTCATTCTTTAATTGTGTGAGCCATCACATGCAAAATTATCCATTCAGTTATCAAAATCTGTCAGATATACATGTATATTCCATAAATATCTGACATGGAATGAATGTTTGTAATGTCTGCCAAACTGCCAACTGGCCTGCCATTGTAATGAAACAGGAATCACAATCTTACCAGTCAAGTTTGGATGAATAAATATGGAGTTTATTCTGCACAATCACCAACATTTTTTAACATGGAGGAACGTCACAACCCTAAACAGCAACTACAGCAGTACTGTATGAATACAAATGTATTTATATAATACATTTATTTTTGTAGAAATTTTAACCAGGGATGTGCGACTTGGATCCTGGAGGGCCACTGTCCTGGAGAGTTTACCTCTAACACTAATCAATCACATCTGAACAAACTAACCAAGGACTTCAGGATTACTAGAAAGCTACAGGCATGTGAGTTTTTATCATATCCCCGATTGGCTAATCCTTACATATACACATAGTTCAAATGATGAAGTAGATAAATCTGCGCTGAATAATATTGCATCTTTCATGACTTCTCCATTTCAGCGTGGAGGATAGGAAGGAATGGAAGGCTCGTGGGGGAAGGGCGAACATAGCCTAAAGCCGGGTGTACACTGTGCGATTTATAATAGTCCTTTACAATGGTTGCTTATCAGACTGTAAAAACATGATCCTCATGTCACACTGTGGGATCACAGCTGTCATTTATGTCAGACTGTACGACTGTCAAGACGCGTTAAAAACGGATGCGCGCATGAAAACTTGTCCGGAGATTTACATCATCAACCCACACACGTTCGGTGACTGTGAGCTGCATTAGATGCGGGACTAAAATGGTGGCTAACAAAGACATCTCTAGTGTTAATTTTTATCATGGCTTGTCTTGAAAAACGAAGACAATTTGACGTTTGTCGTAGGACAAGTCACACTGGAGGATTGTGCGCCAAATCTTCTGACACTGCCAGAATTTCGTCTGAGGTCAAATTTGATTCCAACGGCCATTAACCGGCTGTCTGTGAGCATGTCAAACTAGCGATCAAAGACTACAGATTTTAGGCTAGGATTATAGGAATCTTTTAGGATTTTCAAAATTTGTCTCAGACGACCAAATCGTGGCCAAAATCACACAGTGTGAACCAGCCTTAAAGCACTCATCCAAAGAGAGAGAAAAAGAGAGATCCCTCCCCCTCCCTCTCTCTCTCCCTCTCCACACACACACACACACACACACATAATTATTTGTTGCAGGAGGACAGTGCAGGGCATCAGTGTGTGTGTTTATCTGGACAGTGTCAGCTTGACATGAGGTAAGTAAATGCTCTCAATCACACTTACTCTTCTTCTGTCACCAACAACGAGAAAGAAGGCATGCTTGATTCAACACCGGTGCTGCAGAAAAATTGCTATGAATACTTTTATAAATATGCTGCACACATGGTTAAGAAAATGCAGCTGGTTCATAAAGCCACTCTCACATACATTTCAGATAAAAAGAATGACTGAATTTTGCCAGAAGCACTTAAAATTACACCTGATACACAGCATTGCTAGTAATATTTATTTTCCCCAGGTGCAAACTAGCTGAGTGGTGGGGTGGGGATCCCAGAAATTGAAGAAACAATTTAATGCTGAGAAGTTTACCATAATTCCAAAGGTCTGCACTGGGATGAAGATGATAGTGTGTGTGCGCGGGTTTGGATGGTCATCTTGCAGTGCCGAAATATGTCTGAGAGAAAATAATAACACAGACTTGCTGTTTCCTGCAGGGCTTGGAGAGTGTCTGGGACCCTGCTGGGTGACACCGGGGTCACAACCCATCCACGCAGGGAAACTGTCTTTCACACACACATGCGCACACACACACGCACACACAGACACTAAGAAGAAGAAGAACAGAACAACTCATTGACATCAAGAAACCAGACGCTTTACGAGAATTTTTTAGAAATAATCGAATGCCCTCAAAATATTTCACATTAATGTATTCATTCATTGTTCTGTATTTTCAGAAATATGTTATATTCATTTATTCTTTTTAAAAATAAAAATGTAATGATGGTATGCCATATAAGCATGCTCAAAATAACAAATGATCAATCTAATTTAATGCCCTGTTTTATAAAAAAAAAAATAATAACAATAAAAAATAAATCAGATAACAGGTTAGAAGAAAAAAATGTATGTGTTTCTGATTGTAGGTTTTTAGGAGACATTACACGATACATTCACTTCACAGTAAGGTGTTTAAAAAAAATACACTGGACAGATTTTGTTAAATAAAACAGCTTTAATTTGTTTTTTTTGGAACTTTAAAACACAGTTTCTCCATGACCTCCTGTTCCGATGGAAACATGAACCTACCTGCAAGGAAACTGAGAGCAGAGGAAGACTGTAAATATGCTTCTGCAAATAAATCAATGGAGAAGATTTAAAAAGCACAGGTCTTTCACCTTACGTAACAACTTTTAGCCAAGAGAAGAGAAGAGAAGAGAAGAGAAGAGAAGAGAAGAGAAGAGAAGAGAAGAGAAGAGAAGAGAAGAGAAGAGAAGAGAAGAGAGAAGCCTGGTACTGACAGCATTTAATTAAGCATGAATACATAGTAGAAACAAATATTTACTATTTCTCTTAAATCAGCCATGTGAGAAATTGTTATATTGGATGTAAATTCATAAGGCAATATTAAATAGATTTTTTTTTAAATGAAGACGATTTGAAATGAAAAAATTCCAACTTTAATTCAATGTGTTACTCTCAGTTCCTTTGTAATTGTTTGTGAAATTTAATAGCAATTTCTGAATGAAAACTTTTCTTTTTTTTTCAAAACTTCTTTTCAGTTTCACATTATTATACGTAGGCATTAATATATATTTCATTCCTAGTGCAATACATTCTCTTGCTGGAGGCTTGTTTTGAAAATAACTAATTTTGAAGGAACACTAATGGCTAAATTACCAACATCTGAGTGATCTCAAAGAACACAAACATGACCCGAGAAGGTTATTAGTGATATTAATGCACCTTGTAAAATCAGTTCTTCTGCAGACATAAATTATCATGCTTGTCAGAGAATTTATGTCTGTTTAAAAGGATAATTCACCCAAACTTTTATTCCAAACCTGTATTTCATTTCATTTCTTCTGTGGAACATAAAAGATTGGGCCCATTTGGCTTTCAACTCCTAGGTCAGTGGGATCCAGTGTTGTTTTATATTCTGTAACAAAATGTTGTTTTTACGGAATAAAAATAGAAAAGATGTTCCGTTTGTTGCAATCATGTGTCCAGTAGAGTATAGTGCATGTCAACACACACACACACACACACACACAGCCTACCCCTAAACTAACCCATCACACAAACATGTGCAAAACACTAGATTTAAATAATAATACATTTTTAAGCCTTTTTTTTAAGCCAGTAAAATATCAGCAGTAGTCGGTAGTCATGATATTTAACTATACAAGTGAAAACATTTGGCCCTCAAAAGTATAGCCAAACCTGTACACACACAGGTACTTGCTTTTTATATATATATTTGTGATTACTACATAATTACATAAAAAATATTTTTACTTTAAAATAAATAAAAATTATTATACTTTCCACGAGCATAATAATTTTGATACAGTACAAATTGTGTACTCTATCCCCTAACACAACCTCTAAACACAGACATCACAGAAAACATTATGCAGTTTAACATTTTCAAAAAACGAAAAAACAAAACATAATTTAGTATGATTTCTTAGCTGTTTTCTTCATAAGGCCAGACCAAATGTCATTTTGTCATCAAAATGTAGGTTAAACNCGCACGCGCACACACACACACACACACACACACACACACACACACACACACACACACACACACACACACACACACACATTTGTTTCACTATAATAGTGAGGATATTTCTTAGACTTCCATTGTTTTATATCAGGTTAATGATATTTTTATTTCCTACCCCTAAACATAACCCTCACCTCACAGAAACCTATGCAAAATATATTTAAATATGAAGAGGATTTGGCTAATGTCTTTTTAACTGGTGAGGTCTGGCTCACTAGTCAGTGTTCAACAGGTTTCACTATATTAGTAAAGACATTTGTGAATAGTGAGGACATTTTGGTCCTCACAACTATAGTCAAACCTGTACACACATATACTTGCTGTTCTTCTTATTGGTCCCTCCAGATGGCGTTAATTCTCTGCATGGCTTTAATTTATGTTTGATGTCAGTGGAATACGGAGTCTAGAGAAATGTCTTTGAGTTCTTTGATCTTGCTCTGTGAAGATTCTCTTCAGATACTGTTATAGCACTTACTTGAGTGATTCAGACTCTGTAAGGATAGTTCAACATGAATGAGAGTGATAGGTTTCCCTTTTTTCATGGTTAATTTTAGTGACGACAGTTCTTATTTGTTTTAAAAGGCAATTCTGTCAGTAGAGAATGGGGTTTTAGCAACGTCAAGGTCATGAGTTTGAATAAAAGGAAATGCATGTACTTATAAAAATATATAGCTTTTAATGCACTTGACCATTGCATTGGCTTGAAGTCTCCATATACTGGAGACACCATTTAGATATCACTGGGAAAAACTTCCACTCACTAATGAAATTAGTAAAATTAAATTCCTGTCAAGTACAATTTCAAAGCAGATGACAGAAGTAGTTGTATGCAATACATGACAATGAGTTTTAATGAGCACAGTCACGCTCACTATCATTCTGATTTACTGGACTCACTTTGCTTTGACTCTTGGTGTTTTAGTCAATTGCTAAAATGCATAACTGATGCATTTGTCTTTTTCTTGGGAGCATGATTTGATTGAGTGTGTCCCAGGACACACATTGTGAGGAGGTGAACACACACACTGCTGGTCTGAAGGAGTACAGAAACACTGCAGAAGTGTGGGCAGAAATTTGAGAGAGCCCACTCCCTTGAATGAAAAGCAACCCCACACATGAATGATCTCAGGATGCTTCACTGTTGGCACGACATAGGACTCATTCTTCTCTGAAAAGTCGATTTTCCAGATGTCTACTGCATTGTAAAACCAAGGAAAAGGTCAGTTTTGGGCTTATCCAGAGAGCTGCAGAAGAGCGCTAGGAGGGTGAGAGCAGAAATCTGAAAAAAAAAAAATTAAATAAAAAAAAATTGCCTCAGGGCCACCAAACAGTGGACTTTTCTTATGTCTGTGACTCATCACAGCATATGCTAACCTGTGGACTTAGACTCATCTGTCAGCAGTAAATCAGCCTGTCCTCTGCTGTCACCTGTTGGAGTTTGGGTTCCTTGCCACTGTCGCCTTTGGCTTGCTTAGTTGGGGACACTTGACATTTGATATTCAACAGTGCTTTGATCTGCCTGCAATGACACCATTTTCTTTAAGAGCTGCTGTGCAGCCAAAATTATATACCAGTTAACACTGTAAAGCTGCTTTGACTCAATCTGCATTGTAAAAAGTGCTATATAAATAAAGGTGACTTGACTTGACTCTGCTCATGTCTACAGAGAGAGAGAGGTTTAACAAAACTTTATTATGTTACAAATATTTCATAAATATTACACTCCAATACAGAACTCTACATTAACAATAAATAAGTGAAGTTCCTAAACGTAATTTAGGGAGGAGCGAGCCCATCTAATCTTCCAATCAACAGCTAGAGTATATAAGCAGCTGCTTACCTCTCTTCAGTCTCAGCTGTTTCAGCATCCCTCCACCTCCCCAAGCTCCACCTTCATCTTAGGTACCTTGCCCTATGTAATCACATCCTATATTTATTCACTGGGGGGGTGTATCAGAGCTCGAGTTGAAGATGCTTCATCGAGCCCCTCCTCAGTGGACAGCAAGCCAAATTAGCTAACCTAATATCCTAAAGATTATATGGGCAAACAAACTCGTTAAATAAACAATTAAAATGTTTTTTAAAAATTCTCTACTTTAAACATGTCAAATTAGCACTTCATTATCTCCAACTTTTTAAAAATATGAAAACTCAATTAATTCAAGCAGCAATCAACCCTTTCATTACCATCTCTACATCAACTGATACAGAACCTAGTATTTTATTCTTCCTGGTTCCCATTCGAAAAGTAACTCATACTGCATCCTGGGACACGTATGTGGAATGCCCTCACGTGACTGGTATCTGAAGCAATTGTTAAATCACAACAATCCTATTGTCCGGCGACAGCCTATGAAATAATACTAGTGCGACCAGAAAGTATATAAGGAGCGCCCAGAGAACATGTCATCCTCTTTTCGTCTTCAGGGACTGTTTGTCTGTAGTGATCTGTTAAAGTAAAGAATGTCTGAGAAGCACTTGTAACGAAGTAGCGGTTCGTACAGTTATTAATCAATTTATGGGTGGAATATGAATATAATAATTCATAAAGCTTTATGAATAAGTATTATGCACATACCGACCCAAGGGGGAATTAAACATATATAGTTAATTAATTACAACGAATTATAATCAATCATATATATGATTAGTTCTGGTTTAATAATTATTTAGAGAAACTGTCCGTTTGTCCAGCAAACTAAGCTCCTCATAGAATATTATAAACAGATTTATTTCTTTGGCCACAAGAATAAATTCCTATTATAGCATCAAAGCATAAAGTGATCGACAAACGTTAAAGTGACTTGGTCTTCGGTTGAAAGAACAAACAGAACAATTCTGACAGGGATATAATGCATTTAATATGTAAAACTAATACTACAAAGGTTATACGGTTAAATAGGCACAAAAAGGATATACATATATAAAACGAAAGTAAAGGCAGAAAAGAGAGAGAGCGATCAGAACAGTGGCAATTTACAAACAGATAAACCTCTGAGAGCCAGCAAAAAAAACAGTTAAAACGAATCTTAACAGGTTACTTGCATGAGTTTGGTCAGCTCGAGTGCTGGAGTTCGCAGAGTTTCAGTGCGCGGGGCTTGGCGTGATTGGTCCTTTCCCAAAGAGGCTGTTTCTTCGGCGGGTTTTTCAAACGCGGTTTTAAACTGAGAAGTGATATTGCCGGAAAATAAAGAAGAGAGTTGGACTCCGTGATGGAGCGTCGAAAACTTGACGACAGGAAAACTTGCGTCCTGACGACAGGAAAAACTTGTGCTACAAAGGGACGCGTGTCATTGTGTTTTAAAGACAACAGACCAGACCGCCTCCTGGGAATCGTCCGCCAATAATAGCGTTGCCATTTTGGCGGGGAAAACCTTTCTTTGTCCTGTCTCGAGGTTAATCTACATAATTTATGAGCTTATCAAATCGGTGGATAATTTCCTCATGGGACCATTAAAATAGAACCGTGCATCTTACCACAATGAAATATACATGGGTGAATAAAGGAGAGCAAGGATGTTACAGCGAGTCCAAAACTCGACATATAAGGGAAGCATATCAAAGGAGTTATAGTTTCAAGTCAAAAGTAATCGTTAGAAATGACACTAGCACCACTACAGTCATTTAAACTAAGTCTAAACACTAAGAAAACATGCATGCACTAGACATACAACTCAGGTACATTTTTGGCATAGTCATATTAGTATATAAAGTCCTTATGCGTGTGTGCGTGTGTGTGTGTGTGTGTCTCTGTGTGTGCGCGTGTTTGATATTGAAATGCCGTGTCGCCACATGGCCCATGGTAATGTGATCCGAGACAATCATGATTGTTTGAAGTCGCACTGGAGGTGTTCGGGGATCTATCACACAGTCATAAAGGTGTCCAGGAGGTCTGTAACTGTCCGCCAGGCTGGAGCCAAAACGTTGATTTACAAACCAAAGTTCAACGAGTTAAAGCTTAAACACAGTTTATGATGCGCCCGCTAAATTCTGATCGATCGCAGACGCTACACACTCCAAGCTGTGTGCTGACCCGTATCCTAGATATTTGACACCGGAAGACACACATGACTTGTGCGGTCACTGTCTGAGTGAGGAGCATGCATGCTCAGTTCTCAAGGGAGCTGTATGAGGAGCTGTTGGACGTGATAAAACATGCTTCAGACAGATTAAAGCTGTCGTGGGAGCGCGTTCAGGAAGAGACCGTTCGCGGCAGGTTAGACAAACAGCATCTTTCCGGACATTGTCCTTCAGCCCCTGTGAGCCTTCCTTTCCTTTCCGATCTCCATTCTGAGATTGAGAAGGCATGGAAGAACCCATATTCAGCCCGCATCCTTCGACATAGGCATGCAAATTATACCAACGTTGAGGGTTTGCGTGAGCATGGATGTGTGGCGATGCCCCCCATTGACGAGATGTTTGCGAACTCGCCGGTGGAGGGGCGTCAACTCTTAAAGCTTTGCCTACCAAACCGCTAAAGACCAACTCGCGTTTGAATGGCAGAGCATACACGGCAGTGGGTCAGGCTGGTGCTTCACTACATACGATGGCAGTGCTTCATGCATATCAAGCCGATCTGCTGAAAGACTTAGACCAGGGTCAGAGTCTTTCCCCTGAAGCGGTAGCTGCGTTGTGCTGCACCACAGATCTGGCGATAGGCGATAGTGGCAACAGAAAGACACCTGTGGGTGAACCTGGTGGATATTGGGGAGAAAGAGAAGGGTTTTGTCTTCGATGCCCCGGTCTTGTGACTATTTCACATGTTTTGAGCAAACCAGCCTCCTCTTGTTTTGAGAGTTGTTAGGCTAAGGTCTTTGCTCCTTTGAGCTGCAGGAAGGTCATTAGTGTGTGTGTTGACTATTTTTTTGGGCCGCCCCAATATCCGGCCTAGGCTAGTACCTTAGGAATGCATCTTTTTAGACAGAGGCAGTTTTGCTGTAGTTTTTCTGCCTCCTGGCTTGCAGTAGCTAGGAGTAGGCTTCTTCAGTGGAGGGCCTCTCCAGCTCTAAGACTGACAGCTAGTGATCCTTGTATGCCTCCTCTTTTCAAGAGTTGTCCCTGTCCGGTGCCTGCCCTCTGTATTGGGCTATAAATGCGAGTAGCAAGCCCTGCGACTTCCTCATTTTGCCTAAGTTGAGCTGAGCTCATCTTGTTAATAGAGCTGAGCCTCAGTTCCCTAGTGGTGTTCGGCATTAAACAGACACCTAGGTGTCCTAGGCTTTTGCTAATGAACCTCCCTTGTGGTTGTCTTTGAGCGTTGTTAGGCTTCCTCTCATTTTTGAGAGTAAATGATGATATATTGAAGCCTCCGCTCTTTAGAGCTTCGTCGTAGCTTTGTCTAGTTTGAGGCTTAAAGTATCCAGCCACATAGAGCTCCGTGATTACTATCACGTTGCGGGGTCGATTGTAATAGGCCTTTCTTGTGATATTTGAGGCCTCCATTCCTCCAGAGCTTAATCTAGACAGTTTCTTCATCTTAGAGCAGCTGGTTTTTTCTTAGGCATGCACCCTTGAGCTTTGTGTCGGGTCAAACTCATTTCCCTCCTAGAGCTCTTTGCCCCATATGTGCCTAACACCAATGATGCTCAGGTTGAGCATATCAGATACTCCCTCCTTTCCTTGTTGGTTGAGTACGCTCCCTTGGAGCTCATGCATTAGCTCCGGGCCTGTGGCCATGTTTTGCTGGAGTAGTAGACCCTAATTGAGGCCTCCTCATCAGCCTGGTTGCATTAATTGTACTCCCCTTATTCCTAGGGTAGAAGGTGATATGCTAAGTACACGGCTCTTGCTGGCAATGCCAATGAGTATTCCAAGCCTGCAATACCGCTAGTGGCTATTTCGGCCGGAATTTGACTGCCACTAAGTAGTTGGCCCTCCGTGAGCCTCCTTGAAGCCAATTCTCTGGGCAGTCTGATATCAGGTAGCACAGGTTCCTCTGGAGCGTCCCTGATATTGGCCCCAGAGTTCTAAATCTGCTACCAAGTAGCTGGCCTTTTAACAGGCCACCTTGATGGCGGTCCTCTGGGTTGAGTAGGCCCTTAACTGAGTGAGCTCCTGACTCCCTTGAGTTTTTATCAGGATATAGGCTCTACCTGAGCCTCCCTGGTATTAGCCCTAGAGTAGATCCATTTTCTGAATATTGGTCCTTGTACAGGCCACCTTAAGGTCGAGCTAGGTCTTTAGCTCTTCTAAAGAAGGCTAAGTGTACATTCTGGCTCCCTAGGGCTGCGTCAGGTCGCAGGCTCCATTGGAGCCTCCCTGGTATTTGCTTAGAGCTTGGTCTATACTCGTCTTGGTCGAGTCGTTAGTACTCCCCTCGGGTTGAGGGTCATTCTCTAGAGTACTGCGCTCCCGGAGTCTGGTCAGAAGGTAGAAGGATTCTTATGGAACCTCCCTGGAAGATCGGCGTATTTTAGGCTGTAGAGTTTCTACCCCTTACTTTAACGGGTCTTCCTTTCAAGGACCTCGCTCCCTGAGTTCGGTCTAAAAGTATTAAGAAGTTCTTGTTGTGAACTCCCTTGGTAGATCAGCTTCTGGTAGAGCTGTAGGTATGCCTCTCCTTAGGGACCCTATGTAGACTACACAGCCTCGAGAGTGCTCTGAACTAAAGCACTCTGTAGATCCAAGGTTGAGCAGAGTAACTATAAAGTAATTAGTTTAGCCATGCCTCTGGGCTGTCTGTGAACAATCCCTTCAGATGATAAGCGGATGACAAGTTCTCTGGGCGCTCCATATATACTTCCTGGTTGCACTAGTATTACGTCATAGGCTGTCACTGACCAATAGGATTGTCATGATTTAACGATTGCTTCAGATACCAGTCACGCGAGGGCATTCCCCATAGGTGTATCAGGATGCGGTGTATCAGGATGCAGTGTCTCGTTTCCTGTTCTCAGGGAACCAGGGTTACAGTCGTAACCCGAGACGTTTTCCATATTGCTATCTTTGCTGATCTTAACACATAGTTTAATAAACACAGTTTTACATTCCTGGAAGTTGTATTTCAGACCACTAATAAAACCTTTATGAGAAAAATTCACACCAAAACCTTCAAACCAACCTTTTTAAATATCAAAAAGACCTCCTAATCTCTCACAATAAATAGACAAATGATCCACAGTTTCTTCTATTCTGCAAAAGGGACACATTTTTCCTACTTCTGAGTTCAGATGTGCCATGTGTCTGTTAGTTGCTATAATGCCATGAATAACTCACCACTGTAAACATGCTGTAAGTTTCTCTATAGAAGGCTTGTACAGAGATCTCCAGCAACCCCTGAAGTCTGGCCCAAATATTTTTGACTACCTCCAAGCTTTGACTTTTTTCAAAACGTGCCAATGGGACTCCTGGTAGAGCTGCATGCACTTCCTTCAGCACCTGAGACAGGAGGCATAGAGAGTTTATTCCTGTATCCTTCTGTTGTGATTCTGATATTTTTCACCCTTTTCCATCTCTGAGATTCTCTACTTTGGTACATCCAACTCTAATCAGACAGTTTCTTAAACTTCCTGAAGAAAAACATTTAGTCTGAATTAATGGATTGTGAAACAAAGGTTCCCTCATAATCCAGTCTTGTGGTTGTTCAATTCCTTTGCTTATACACAGAAAAAGTCATATTCCACGCTTGTAGCATGGAGTGATAGAATGGAGTCAAACTGTTCAAGTCCATTTCATTTATTCGGATGAAAAACAATTCCTTATCATATCCAAGACTTTAAGGATTAGTTCACTTTTAAATAAACTTTTCCTGATAATTTACTCACCCCCATGTCATCCAAGATGTACATGTCTTTCTTTCTTCAGTCGAAAAGAAATTAAAGTTTTTGATGAAAACATTCCAGGATTTTTTTCCATATAGTAGACTTGAATGGGCACCAAACAGTTGAAGGTCAAAATTAGTTTCACTGCAGCTTCAAATTGTTCTACACGATCCCAGATGAGAAATAAGGTCTTATCTAGTGAAACCATCGCTCATTTTCTGAAAAAAAAATTGAAAATTATAAAAGTTTTAATCTTAAATGCTTATCTTGAACTAGCTCTCTTCTTCTTCTCTATTAGAATTCCAGCAGTGTAGACACTGCTAAGTGTATTACTGCCCTCCACAGGTCAAAGTTTTGAACTAATTTTTATACGCAATATATATACTTTGACCTGTGGAGGGCAGTAATACACTTAGCAGTGTCTACACTGCCGGAATTCTAATAAAGAAGAAGAAGAGAGCTAGTTCAAGATGAGCATTTAAGGTTAAAACTTATATAATTTTTTTAAAAAATTCAGAAAATGAGTGATGGTTTCACTAGCTAAGACCCTTATTTCTCATCTGGGATCGTGTAGAACAATTTGAAGCTGCAGTGAAACTAATTTTGACCTTCAACTGTTTGGTGCCCATTCAAGTCTACTATATGGAAAAAAATCCTGGAATGTTTTCATCAAAAACTTTCTTTCGACTGAAGAAAGAAAGACATGGACATCTTGGATGACATGGGGGTAAGTAAATTATCAGGAAAAGTTTATTTAAAAGTGGACTAACCCTTTAATGTCCTTCTCAGAAAAGCACATGCCACATTGCTCCACTCTGTCTCCTCCTCATATAACAGTCTCTGGACTCCTTGTAATCGAAATGTATTGATCCAACTTCTGATGTCTACAAGGCCTTGTCCTCCTTCTTGTGTCGGCAAATACAAAGCAGGCCCAGGAATCCAGTGTTGACCAGACCAAAAGAACTCCACCAACTTTCTCTGTATGTCTTTAATCAGCCTATCAGGTGGCTTTAGCACATTTAGCCTGTGATATAACTAGGCCTGTCATGATAATTAAATAACCGCCTGATCGCGGTTATTTGATCTAACCATGGTTGTTGCAGACAACCATGATTAGTGCACTCTTTTAAAGGCCTATGGCACAAGGGGGTGTCATGGACCAAAAGAAATAGACAAGCACCAATTAAGTTTTCGTACAATATATTCAAAGTCTTTTAAAGCCATTCCATAGCTTAATGTGAGGAACAGAAGAATATTTACATTGTTTTATTAAATTAAAGTTCACGGAAACTCGTCTTCCCTCCATTCTCCATTCCCATCATTCTCCATTTAGCCTTTAAACAGTGTGCCTCATCCGGCTATGACAATCAGCATGGTAAAACTCTCTCCAATATGATATATTCCCATTATAATGCTTAAAGGGCTTTAGATTTGCATAAAATGACTTTATTTTGCTGGAGTTTATTGCTGTTTCTAAATGGTGTCATACTACTCGCTGTCTGTTAGATCAGAGGTCCCCAACCACCAGGTCAGGGCCCAGTACCGGGCCTTGGAAGAGTTGCTACCGGGTCGCAAGAAAGTTCTGGAGGAAAAAATGCCTAGGCTTTATAACTATTATTATTGTGCATTTCCTCTTTAAGACCCACTATGCAAATTTACAAAAGGTGCAATTTCAGAAAACTTTTAGTTAGCATTTTGGTGAGTTCACCAGCACCTATGATTTTCTCAGATGTAGATATTAGCACCCGACCCGATTGTCACCTTACAATTCTTCAAATTCTCAGTTAAGCGCAATGATGTGGAAACATGTTATATGTAATATATTACACTGAAGGCTGTTTTTAAATGCACATTCATTCAAAGCAAAGTTGCTGGCACGTGCACAAAATCGAGAGATGTATTTATTCAAATTAAATTGCACATACAGATCTACATTTCGAGGTAATCATTCATCATAGTAACACAACTTGTTTTAAATGAGCCTATAAATATGATTGTGTGAGATTTAAATTATGCAAGTTAATGAAAGCACAGCTCCGAAAGCACGAGCGCGCTGCGCATCACGCACACACAAAAGATACTGACTGAGAGTGTACAGCTTCGAATATCGTTGCATTTTACCTTAAAAATGACAGTTCCGTGAAGCCTTAAAATCAACACATTAATGATCCACCTACAAATTTTGGAATGTTATTTTTTATTACTTGATCTGCCTGACCAACGGATTATCTGCAGCATCTGCAGATAGCTCTAACAGCGATCCACTCATTACTATGCAGTTGATATGGAGACGTAATTGGGTGATTTTATGTTCATTGAATGTACACCCTCCCCTGACCCTTTTTTTTTTTTTTACAAACCCCAAAGCTTCTAAAACCTTAAAAAGATATGCATGTCCAACACTGTCAAATTCTTTTTCTTGATCGATAGATAGAAACATCAATAACAACTCTTATTAAAAACAATTTATCCATAATTGCACAACCTGAAATACAATGTGTTTGTTCCTTCTTCACCAAAATATGTGAATATTTCTCAAGCCTACTGGCTAAACATTTAGATATTATTTTATAATCTAAACACATTAAAGATAATGGTCTCCATTTTTTTAACAATCCCAGATCTCCTTTTTTTTGGAAGTAGGGATAATACAGCCCTTTGACAACTAGTTAGAAGTGTTCCTCTTTAAAAGCATTCACAAATTACTTTCAGATAAATCTCTGCCTAAAACACTCCAGAAATTCTTATAAAATTCTGCTGGCAGAACATCGATTCCTGGTACTCGACCTGTAGAGAGCTGCTGAACTGCTTCAGAAAGTTCATTAAAAGTAATCATCTTTTCTTTTTCCACATACTTCAGTTTAGGTAACCCTTGCAACAGTTGATCCATGCCATCAGAATCACATTCAGTAGTTCCAAATAATTCTGCATAAAAGTCTATATTTTTCTCATTTCCAATGGATTTGAAATCAATGTCCCATTCAAACAACACAAACAGTGCAAAACCTTCTGTTGTGCAACTTTACGTTCTAAATTTTAAAAAAAGAAGTAGGAACATCAGTTTCTTTAATAGACATCATCCTTGCTCTATTCAAAGCACCATTGACTCTTTCCTCTAAAAAACTTGCAGATCCATATTCTTATTATTTAAATCTTTAATTAACATTACATCATTGACATAAATCAAGCTTTCCATATCATGACTGGGTTTATTATTAAAAACGGTAGCCCGCATGAAGCTTGCAATACAAATTGCCTGTGCGCTGATTTGCAGAGAAAACAAGAAAAAGAAAAGAAGAAAATGGAGGAGGAAATAGTTGGGGAGACTGTGGATTGTGTGTTCTGCAATGAGAGTTGGAGGTAAATACATAACTTTTCAATGTGCTGCTGTTGCGGATGGTCAAGCAAATGTTTGTGGTTTGGTTCTGTTTGATAGAATTGTAATGTCTATGTGTACGAAGCCATGCTTGCTGATATTGTGGTCTATAACTCCTCCCAGAACTCCCCGCTGCTCTGTATCTTGCTCTCTCATTGGCTGTCAGTTATTGCCGACGTAGTTTTCAGTCAGAACACTTTTCACACAGCAGGATTTTGAATCGGCGACAGGTCCACATATTTAAAATGCCAAATATGTCACGGGCGTCGGAGACTCGTATGTGATTTTCTCAGATTGCGTCTTTGCTCATTCACACTGCGTGATTGTCACTCGCGTTAACGAGCACCGATTTGCCTGTGATTTCGGGCTTTTGTCTGCGATTTCACAAAACCTGTCGGCGAGCCAAAATCGGGGCTAAAATCATGCAGTCTGAACTCGCCATGAGAAAAAACCCAGACATTTCAGATTATGATGATATTCTGCACTCATTTGAAATTGGCTTATAACATTCTGTGACATGAAAGTTATCTCAGTTTAAACAATCTCATGCATGTGGCTTTTGTGGTTGGTCATCATAGGAGCATCAGTCGCTGCAGTAAATGTTGTGTGAAATTGACATAGTCCTTCTATGTTTAACCATTTTAAATGCCCATTGCCCGCCGTGCACAGTTGACCTGAAGCCACCGGGCTTTGGCCCGTCATCGCTGATCGCAGCTATATTTATTTATTTATTTTATTTTTTTTCTAAGTTTTGGGGGTTTTTGGAGCCCTTAACATGCTCAAAAACTCTTGAAATTTTGCACACGGGTCAGAATCCGCGGCCATTACAGCCGGGCAGAAGCTGGTACCCAGGCGTGGCAGGGGGGCTCGACAGCACCCCCTTGAATGGGGTCCGAAAATGTGGTCCATATTAAACACGCTTGCACATACAAGTATAAAACTCGGTACAAATATAGACCTCATCGGGCCAAACAACTTTCATACTCTAAGTTATATGTCACCTCAACAGGAAGTCAGCTATTATTGGTTGTTTGAAAAACGCATGCTCTGGAATTTGATATACTCCTCCTAGGCGATTAATCCGATTGCCACCAAACTAGGTCAGCATGAAGTCAAGACATTGATGATGAAAAATTGCCAGCGGATTTTTGATATCACGAATGGTTTGGCCGTGGCGAGGTAATGAATTTATGGCGAGAAAAGGGAAACCGGAAGTGTGTTATAACTTCTGCATACATTGATTGATCTTTATGAAACTTCACAAGTGTGTTGGTTGTAGTAGTCCAATCACATGGATGTGACTATTGTGAGTCAAAGTTATAGCGCCACCAACTGGCAGCAGGAAGTGTGTCACTTTCAAAATGCATTGAGTTCACTCTGTTATTTTTACCTGATTTGCTTCAAACTTCATCAGTGTAATGTCAATACACAGCAGATGTAGACCTGTGACAGGATTCTTGATATTTTAAATATTGTTGCCATGGTAACACGTCAAACTTTAATAATATTCTTGAGTTTTTAAGGCTCTTAACATGCTTCAAATTGCATGAAACTCGACACTCACATCAATATTGTCAACCAGTAGACATGGACAAAGCCATAGAAATGGGCGTGGTGGAGGGGCTCAGTAGCGTCACCTTTTGACAAAAGTGGGGGGGTTCATTTTTCCTACAGTCACCAAACACGGTACACATATTGTTCTCATCAAGCCGGACAATTTTCTAATTTACATTCATTAGCTCCGTCCAACAGAAAGTCAGCTATTTTGGTTTGAATGTGTATTTTTTTTTTTTAAATAGGCTATGAATTTATGCTACTTCTCCTACAGGGTTTATACAATCTACACCAAACTTTTTTAACTTGGTGCTAACACATTGCAGTTCTTTAATTGCAAACGGATATTGGATATCTCAAAGGTTTGGCCGAGGCGAGGGAACGGATTTATGGCGAGAAAAGGGAAACAAAAAGTTATAACTTCTGCATACGTTAATTGATTTGAATGAAACTTCGGCGGTGTGTTCGTTGTACAAGGCTGATCACATGGATGTGACTATTGTGATTTAAAGTTATAGCGCCACCAACTGGCAGGAGGAAGTGTGTCACTTTCAGCATGCTTTGAGATCACCCTCTTATTTTTACCCGATTTGGTTCAAACTTCATTTGAATTGCTATCCAGTAGACATGGGCAAAGCCTTAGAAACGGGCAGGGAGGAGGGGCTCTATAGCGCCACCTTTACTGTGCAGTAAATGTGGAGTGAATTTGACATAGTCCTTTAATGTTTAACCGTTTTAAATGCCTATTGCCCGCTGTGCACAGTTTCCCTGAAGCGACTGGGGTGGCGGTGCCACCGGGCTTGGACCCGCCATCGCTGCTCGCAGCTATATTTTAAATTCCCCCCCCCCCGTCATCCAGGGCTTTTTGGGGGCCTTAACGTGCTCAAACTCTTGAAAATTGGCACAGACATTGGAATCTGCAGCCATTAGGACGCCGCAGAGGCTGGTACCTGGGCGTGGCAGGGGGGCTCGACAGACCCCCTTGAACAAAGTCCGAAAACTTGGTCCATATATTATACACACTTGCACGTATTAGTATGAAACTCGGTACATATATAGATCTCTTCGGTCCTAACAACTTTCATGCTCTAAGTTATACGCCAGCTCAACAGGAAGTCGGCTATTATGGATTGTTTGAAAAGCGCATGCTCTGGAATTTGATATACTCCTCCTAGGTGATTAATCCGATCACCACCAAACTCAGTCAGCATGAAGTCAAGACACTGATGATGCTAATTTGCCAGTGGATTTTTGTTATCTCGAACGGTTTGGCCGTAGCGAGGCAAAGAATTTATGGCGAGAAAAGGGAAACAGGAAATGTTATAATGTCTGCGTACATTGATTGATTTTTATGAAAGTTCATCGGTATATTTGTTGTAGGAGTTCGATCACATGGTTGTGACTATTGTGAGTCAAAGTTAAAGCGCCACCAACTGGCAGCAAGAAGTGTGTCACTTTCAAAATGCCTTGAGTTCACTCTGTTATTTTACCTGATTTGCTTCAAACTTCATCAGTGTAATGTTAATACACAGCAGATGTAGACCTGTGAGAGAATTTTTAATATTTAAAATATTGTTGCCATGGCAACACGTCAAACTTTAATAATATTCTTGAGTGTTTTTGAGGCTCTTAACATGCTTCAAATTTCATGAAACTCGACACACACATCAATATTGTCAACCAGTAGACATGGACAAAGCCTTAGAAATGGGCGTGGTGGAGGGGTTCAGTAGCGCCACCTTTTGACAAAAGTGGGGGGGGGTATTTTTACCTACAGTCACCAAACTTGGTACACATATTGTTCTCATCAAGCCGGATAACTTTCTAATTTACAGTCATTAGCTCTGACCAACAGGAAGTCAGCTATTTTGGTTTGAATGTAATTTTTTTGAAAAAACAGGTTATGAATTTTATACTACTACTCCTACAGGGTTCATACAATTTACACCAAACTTTTTTAACTTGGTGCTAAGACATTGAAGTTGTTTAATTGCAAACAGATGTTGGATATCTCAAATAGTTTGGCCGTGGCGAGACAACGAATTTATGGGAAATTAAATTAAAGGGAAACAAAGTGTTATAACTTCTGCATATATTAATTGATTTTGATGAATCTTCGGCTGTGTGTTCATTGTACAAGGCTGATCACATGGATGTGACTATTGTGAGTCAAAGTTATAGCGCCACCAACTGGCAGCAAGAAATGTGTTACTTTCAGCATGCTTTGAGATCACCATCTTATTTTTACCCGGTTTGCTTTAAACTTTATTTGAATAATGTCAAAACATGGCAGATGTAGACCTTTGAAAAGAATCGTGATATCTCAAAAACAGTTGCCTTAGCAACGCATCAAACTTTAATATTCGTTTTGGATGCTTTTGAGACTCTTAGCATGCTTCAAATAGTTTGAAACTCCACACACACATCAAGATTGTTAGCCAGTAGACATGGGCAATGCCTTAGAAACGGGAGGGGCTCAATAGCGCCACCTTATAGTGCATTAAATGTAGAGTGAATTTGACATAGTCCTTTGATGTTTAACCGTTTTAACTGCCTATTACCCGCTGTGCACAGTTGACCTGAAGCCACCAGGCTTAGGCCCGCCATCACTGCTTGCAGCTATATTATTATTATTTGTATTTTTTTCGTCATCCGGGGCTTTTTGGGGGCCTTAACATGCTCAAAAAGTCTTGAAAATTGGCACACAAATTGGAATCTGCGGCCATTAGGACACCGCAGAGGCTGGTACCCCGGCGTGGTAGGGGGGCTCAACAGCGCCCCCCTTGAACAAAGTCCGAATACTTGGTCCATATATCAAACAAGCTTGCATGTATTTGTGTGAAAATCAGAACACATATAAACCTCATCGGGCCTGACAACGTTCATGCTCTAAGTTATACGCCATCTAAATTCATCGAAATTTAAATGATCTCATGGATCTAGCTGTTGTGGTTCACAGTTAAAGGTGCACCATCTGACTTTGAAATATTCCTTTTACATTCACCCAGTTTAAATACATATTGCCTGCCATGCACAGTTGCCCTGAAGCCACCGGGGCGGCGGTGCCACCGGGCTTGGGCCCGCCATCACTCCTTGCAGCTATATATGTCTCTTTTTTTTTTCGAATATTCTGGCACTTTTGGGGCCCTTACCATGCTCGAAAACTCATGAAACTTTGCACATACATCGGAACCCGCGGCCATCAGGGCCGGGCAGGAGCTGGTACCCGGGCATGGCAGGGGGGCTCGACAGCGCCCCCTTGAATGGGCTTTGAAAACCTGGCCATATATCAAACATGCTTGCATGTATTAGTATGAACCTCAGTACACATATAGATCTCATTGGGCCTGACAACTTTCATGCTCTAAGTTATACGCCAGCTCAGCAGAAAGTCAGTTATTATGGGCTGTTTGAAAAACGCATGCTCTGGAATTTGATATACTTCTCCTAGGCGATTAGTCCGATCACCCCCAAACTCGGTCAGCATGAAGTCGAGACACTGATGATGAAAAATTGCCAGCGGATTTTTGATATATCAAACGGTTTGGCCGTGGCGAGGCAATGAATTTGTGGCCAGGCAACAAATTTATGGCGAGAAAAGGTAAACACGAAATATGTTATAACTTCTGCATACATTGATTGATTTTCATGAAACTTCAGCAGTGTGTTCATTGTAGGAGCCTGATCACATGGATGTGACTATTGTGAGTCAAAGTTATAGCGCCACCAACTGGCAGCAGGAAGTTAGTCACTTTTAAAATGCTTTGAGATCACCCTCTTATTTTTATCCGATTTGCTTCAAACTTCACCAGAATAATGTCAAGACATGTTGAATGTAGACCTTTGAAAAGAATTGTGATATCTCAAACACTGTTGCCATGGCAACGCATCAAACTTTAATATTCGTTTTGGAAGCTTTTGAGACTCTTAACATGCTTCAAATTGCATGAAACTCAATACACATCAGAGATGTCAACTAGTAGACATGGGCAAAACCGTAGAAACAGGCAGGGAGCTGGGCCTCTATAGCGCCACCTTTTGACAAATGTGGGGGGGGGGGTAACCTACAGTCACCAAACTTTGTACACATATTGTTCTCATCAAGCCGGACAACTTTCTAATTTACAGTCATTAGCTCAGACCAACAGGAAGTCAGCTATTTTGGTTTGAATGTGGATTTTTTTAATAAACAAGCTCTGAATTTTACTACTTCTAGGGGGTTTATTCGATTCAGACCAAACATTTTTTACCATGGTGCTAAGACACTGAAGATGTTAAATTGCGATCAGATATTGGATATCTCGAACAGTGTTTCCATGGTGAAGGTTTAAGTAATGTCAAAAAAGGGAAACGGAATGACTCATATTTTCTATAATAAACACTATACACTATTTATATAGAATATGGTCATGTAATCATGTTAAAGTCAAGTAAAAAATGCTCTGGTGAATTTTTTTCATTTTTGACCAAGTGGGGACCTACAGGTGTGTGTGTGTTTAAGCCCATACTCAGCAGCACCCCTGTAGGCTGGAGCAGGAACTGCAGTGGCCCATTAACACACGTCGTTCACACTCCTTTATTATTTGAATGGCTTGCTGTCCTAGAAAAGGCTCTGAGACTGTGAGCTGCTGTTTAACAGGCTGCTTACTTAAGGAAGCTTTCATTTTATTTTTTATACTACTAGGCCAATTGTAGATTTTTTTTAAATGATCTTAATTATTATTTTACTGTAATGTTAATACATTCCAAGACAATTACCATATAAATTAACAAAATATTCAAATGTTTTTTTTTTTATATACCAGAAATCATTTATGCATCGTTTTATATCTGAATAATATACACTACCGTTCAAAAGTTTGGGGTCAGTAAAATTTTATGTTTTAAAAGAAGTATCTTCTGCTCATTGCAAGCCTGCATTTATTTGATTAAAAATACAAACAAAAACAGTAATATTGTGAAATATTATTCTAATTTAAAACAGCTGTTTTATATGTCAATATACAGTAAAGTGTAATTTATTCCTGTAATCAAAGCTGAATTTTCAGCATAATTACTTCAGTCTTCAGTGTCACATGATCCTTCAGAAATCAATCTAATATGATGATTTGATGCTCAAGAAACATTCATTATTATTATCAATGTTGAAAACAGTTGTGTACAATTTTTTTTCAAAATTCTTAGATGAATAGAAAGTTAAAAAGAACAGCATTTATTTAAAATAGAATATTTTCTAACATTATAATTGTCTTTACTGTAACTTTTGATCAGTTTAACTCATCCTTGATGAATAAAAGTATTGATTAATTTTATTTCTATCCCCCAAAAATAAAATTAAAATTCTTACTGACCCCAAACTTTTGAACAGTAGTGTTTAATGTTACAAAAGATTTAGATTTCAGACAAATGCTGTTCTTTTGAACTTTCTATTCATCATAGCATCATGAAATAAAAATGTAAATAACTGTTTTCAACATTGATAATAATCATAAATGTTTCTTGAGCATCAAATCATCATATTAGATTGATTTCTATATTAGATTGATCACAGGAATAAATTATACTTTATTGTATATTGACATGGAAAACTGCTGTTTTAAATTGGAATAATATTTCACAATATTACAGTTTTGTTTGTATTTTTAATCAAATAAATGCAGGCTTGGTGAGCAGAAGTGAGCAGAAGATACTTCTTTTAAAACATAAAAAAATCTTACTGACCCCAAACTTTTGAACGGTAGTGTATTGTGACGACCAGGGCGGGCGAGAGCCGTGAGGGAACGGCGCGAGGCCGGTGACGAGAGTGATAATGAGCATCAGCTGCGAGGCGCGCCGGCCTCGAGTCCCTCACGGAGGAGCTCCGGGGGCATAAAAGGAAAAGCGACGACAGTGAAGGACGAGAGAGGACCAGGCCTGGATTTTATTTTATGTTTTATTATGTTTGTGTGGCCGGCAGACGTCCGCGAGGGTCTGCCAGCATTACTTTCGTTTTGTATTTGTTTATTTTGGTATTAAAATTGGTTTGAACGTTCGTCGGTTCCCGCCTCCTTCTTCCCATATTTACGAACTGAGTTACATGTATATATATGTATATATTTTGGGGGAAACCCCAAAGCAACTGGACAGATGTCACGCTATATCACTATATCAGGTAAAGATTCAAAATTTTATATCAACTTGCTGCACTGAAAATGTTCAGCTGGCTTAATCAAATTATGCGAACTGATTGTCTTTTCACACAAGCACTTTAGTTGAACCAACTGAAGATTTTCAATAAAACAGTCAAATCATAATTTTGAACTTTGACCTTGACATAGAAAGCTTTTAAGTGCTTTTTAAGTGTTTGGGATTTATGGATGGCATTATATTTAGTTATATGGGGTATAACAGTAAACTTTGAGTTGCAAGAAAAAAAAATGGTAACACTTTACAATACGTGTACACTAATATGCATTAATTCATGCTTAACTAATGCACAGATAATCATGTGTTAATGTATGACTCATGAAGAACTAAACCATTAATTAATGATTACTGCATCAGCAACTAATAAAGTTTATATATGATTAATAGATTAAGTGATATATGAATTGTTATTAATTAAAATGTGTCATAATGTATTAATTCCTAAATAACATATTTTATTAACTAATAGTGTAAGTTAATGTGTTAATTACCACAATGGGTTGAAGCCATGTCCAGTTGTCTGCTTTAACTAATCATTAACTAATGATTTGCAAATGTATCATTATGTTATGACTTTACTTGTTGAGGCACATGACTATTAACTAATTGTTAATTAATATGTCATTGTGGTTTTGACATCTACACTGAAATTGAAATCCATGGCTTAAACTATTTACAACCATGATTCCACTGTACCAGATGAACCTCTGCATTCAGAACCTTGTTGTTCATGACACAGGAATGTGTCTGGTTACGCTTAAGGTCTAGAATTCAAAGGTGGAAGACTGAGAACATGTGGCCGGGCACTGCTATTTCATAACACTGTGTCAAGACCGAACAAAGAGAATAGAACGCCTTTATAATCAGTGATAGTGATACCACACAATGAACACAACACAACAAAATGTCACTTCTGTTAAGTAAAATTAGCTTGCAATGGTCTGTCACATCCAGTGTAAACAGCTGTTGCAGCATGTCTCGATAATGTCCACATCCAGTTTAAACACAGTGCAACATCAATCTGTAGTTCAGATTCTGGTATGCTGATATTTGTGTGCAGCCAAATTTACCCATCCTTCAAACACATTCTCTGTCATTACACTCACTTCATGTGCAACTGTCAAAACCCATTAATTACTTATTACTTAACAATTAGTTAATAGTCATGTGCCTCAACAAGTAAAGTCATAACATAATGATACATTTTCAAATCATTAGTTAATGATTAATTAAGGCAGACAACTGGAAGTTGAAGTGAATGGCTTCAAACCATTGTGATAATTAACACATTAACTTAAACTATTAGTTAATAAAATATGTTATTAAGGAATTAATACATTATGACACATTTCATTAATAACAATTCATATATTACTTAATCTATTAATCATATAGAAACTTTATTAGTTGCTGATGCAGTAATCATTAATTAATGGTTTAGTTCTTTATGAGTCATACATTAAAACATGATTATCTGTGCATTAGTTAAGCATGAATTAATGCATATTAGTGTACACGTATTGTAAAGTGTTACCAAAAAAATGTATATAGCCTTGACTATTTAAAAAATAGCGAGTTGGAAAATGAGCAAAAAAAGTGGAGTGTTCCTTTTAGTCACCGGCCATAGGCAGATGTGGCAAAAAGTTAGTTTTAGGCCCTGTATATAGTTTTGGCAGTGGTTGTGTCTAAGGGAAAGATGTATTCATGTAGTTTAAAAGATTGAACACATTATTACGACATTGAATAAGAAAGAAATTTGCAACATTTCTACCGTAATACCATATTGAAATATATTCCAAAAACTAAAAAACTAAAATACTGTCAAAACAATTGGATGTAGCTGAACACCTACACATGAATTTATCTTTCAGTTTCATTACCAAGGGGAAACTTAGAAAGGAAAATTTTACTGTAACACAGACATGGACCATGTAACAAATTGCAGTGAATTCTTGTATAATGCCTGTCGATAGTGTTTTTTAAGTCTGTGTTTTATAAGTGACAAAGTGTGTTTGTTGAGTGAAACCTTTGCTAGTGTTCTGGAAGAATGACTTGATTTGAGAAATGGATTATGTGTTTTGGTAGTTTTAGTGCATTTTGAATATGAAATTCACTGCTATGAAGCTAAAAAGTTTGTTTTGTGAACTGGGTGAATAAGACACTACAAATTCTGTAGTGTTACAGTGCTGCAAAAATGACAGCAATGTTTCTTTATGAAACAGCAGACATGGTAGCATACATATTTTTTTAAAAAGCTCCAAATAAACTTCCAGGTTTGGATGCAAACTAAAATTGTAATGATTCAAACAAACTCTTTTTGTTTAAGAGACCATTTAAAACTGTAGTCTAAAAATTGAATGGTTTGGCCATAACTCATTATCCTTGATATTTTAATGTCATGTGTATTCAGGATTGGGTTTGGATTGTGTTTGCTGCACAACCCCCACTGGTGATTTACATTTCGATACAAAAAGGCTTCTCACAGGTGAAGTACAGACAAACGAGCTCACTAACTACCAATACTAATGTCTAAGAATCTGTGGAACTTCTCAAATAAACTAGAGAAGATTAATTTACCCAAATTAAATTAAAACAGTTTTTATCACCGCTAGGATACATTTCTCAATATTTAGAACTGAGTAAAGTGTTTTGAAAAGTTACTGTACTAACTTTGCAGCTTCACAACATTCAAAATGCACTAAATCTACTAAAATACTTAATTCATGTGTCAAATCAAGTCATTCTTCACAAGACTAGAAAAAGGTTTCCCCCAACAAACACACTGTGTCACTTTGTCAAAAAACAGGAACAATACAAAATGTTTTCTTTTGTAAAATGTCTTTACAAAACAAGAATGACACTGTTTACTGTTTATAATTCACTGCAGTTTGTGTAACATGACAAATAACTTTTTGTCATGTAACATACAATTCATTTCTCACTTAGACACACACATCACCAAAGCTTTATGTTCTATACAGGCCAATTTACACATTCTTACATTCTCTTTACAAAACTGTTCAAGTTAAGTTCAAGACCTAACACAACACAAAAATGAGTAAGACTGAAATTTGCTACATTTCTATAGTAACACCATATTGAAATATATTCTGAATCTAAAAAACAACAAATACAATCAAAATAATTAGATGTAAGCTGAACACCTACACAAGTGTTAGTCTTTGTTTCATAACCGTCTAATTTTAACATGGATTATGTAACAAACTACTGTGAATTACAAACAGTAGATAATGTCATTTTTGTTTTGTTAAGAAGTTTTACAAAAGAAAACATTGTGTAATGCTCCTGTTTTGTTGTTGTTTTGTTTTATGAGTGACAAAGTGTGTTTGTTGGGGGGAAGCTAGTCTTGTGAAGAATGACATGATTTGAGACATACGTTTTTTTTTTGTAGTTTTAGTGCATTTTGAATGTGAAATTAACTGCTGTGAAGCTGAAAGTTGGTTAGGTCATATTTCAAAACTCTTCACTCAGTTCTCATAAATAATAAGAAATGTGTCCTAGCGATAGTAAAAGAAAACTATTTTAATTTAATTTGGGCAAATCCCAGCATCTTCTCTAGTTTATTTGAGAAGTTCCATATATTCTTAGACATTGGTAACTGTATTGGTAGTTAGTAAGCTCTTTTGGCCTGTACCTCAACTGTGACAGAACTGTTTTTTGAAGCCTATTGAAATGTAAATCGCTAACGGGGGATGTGCAGCAAGCTAAATTCTAAATACACATGAAATTACCTGTTAGAATATCAAGGATAATAATAAGTTATGGCCAAATCATTCAATCTTTAGACCAAAGTTTTAAATTATATCTTAAACAAAAAGAGTTTGTTTGACTCATCAAGTTTTTAGTATCTGTGACATTCTCACTGCATATTATCATTCTGTCTCTTTAGTCACTCAGGATGGTGGTGTGAACGATCCTATAGGGCAGTGATACTTTGACCATCTACATGTGTTTGTGTAAATGTGTTTAACACTAATTCTGAATGATAAATAAGGCCCATTTACAGCTGCTATTACAGTTATTTTATTTTTTTACAATCACTAGGACACATTTAAAAATTCACTTTTTTCAAAATGATTCACATGGTTATTATTCAGACAGAAATTTGCATTTCTACAGTAGTACCATATTGAGATATATTCCAAAACTAAAAAAAAAAAAAAAAATACTATCATAACAATTAGATGTAGCTGAACACCTACATAAGTATAAGTCTTTCATTTTCAATATCTATACAAAAGGGGAAACAGACATAATTTTTTACACTAATGTAAACATGATTAACAAACTGCAGTGAATTCTGAACAGCAAAAAACAGCAGAAATTTTGTATATTGTATAATGCTGCCTGTTGTTAGTGTTTTTAATTTTTTTTATGAGTGACAAAGTTTGTTTGTTGGGTGAAATTGTTGCTATTGTTCAGGAAGAATGACATGATTGAAGTGTTTTGGTGGTTTAAGTGCATTCTGAATGTGAAATTAAGTGCTGTGAAGCTGAAAGTTGTTTTGGAGAACTGAGTGAAGAGTTTTGAAAAAGTGACATAAATATTGAAAAATGTGTCCTAGCAATTGTTAAAAACTATAATGAGTCGCAGACACTTATCTATTCTAATTTAATTCAGCATTCTAATCTTGTCAGTTAATGATTAATGATTGGGCAACAAACATCACCTGTCAGTCAGGGAAAAAAATGCAATATGAACATCCATACTTCATATATTTCAATTGAGTCAACATAAAAAATTTTGAGATCTGACCTCCAAAATCTTAACAGAGTGTTTGCGATAGTAAGAAATAGCAAAGCAACCAAACAGGTGTCACACTTTACCATCTAATAGGGGACACTGACAGTCATTTTGTTTAACAGAATCACTATTTAGTATCTAAAGTGGTAATATTTTTTAATTGAACAAAATAAGTTAATTTAGATGTTACCATTTTTAATAATCATTCCATGCCCATTTCCACACAAGTTAAAGTGTAAATGATAGAGTTAAGCAGCATGTGCATGTTGTAGTGATTTCACTAAACAAAAGGACACTGGTCCCCTGTTAAATGGTAAAGTGCTACACCTGTTTGGTTGCTTTCACATTTAGCAATATTTCATATCTCTGAATATAATAGCAATGTTTATAACAACAATACACCAGTTCTTGTCATAAAAATATGTAGTATGTGATACGATTGTTACGTGTGGCTGTAGTTGAAGAGACACGGNTTCATATTTTATTCTTATATTTTTATTGTTTACTTTTATTTAATTCCTTCATAGCTATAGTTATGTATATTCTCATCTGTGTTGTATTCTTTAATAATTGCACTGTCCATGGAGCGGACCTGACTCTCATTTCACTGCTGGTTATATATGCTCTATATAATTGTGCATGTGACAAATAAAACTCTTGAATCTTGAATCTTGAATCAGTGTGAGTTATCAAAATTAGTTGTTTTCCACAGCTTATTGCGCTTAATAACTCTTTTTAATGTCAAGCAATCTCCTACCCAATCTATTCTCTGTTATATGTGTCAACCTAAAACTTTAACTTTTTGCATTGTTTTGAAGTAAAATATTAAAATCATTCAGATATTGCAATATGCATATCGTGATATGTACATTTGCAATATTTCAATATATCGTGCAGCCCTAATTTTCAGTGCAGCAAGACAACATATAAAATTGAGATTTGGGGTCAGATTTACTTACAGTTTGCAACAGCACAAACCCACTTTCAGGATTTATTAAAGATGGTGAAAAATTAGCTCTGAAAAGGTGTGGACACAGATATTTTTGCAGCTGACCTTATTGCATATGCATTTGTAGGAATTTACCTTTTAGATGCAAAAGTCTTAAACCGGATCCTAATTTGCACTTCTCTCGGTAGATTGCATTGGTCATTATGGAAGTGATCCGGCTGCGTCAGTGTGTTCTTTAATTTGTGCTCCGTCAGTAAATCGATCACACACTGAACTTTTCACTACCATCAGCACTTTTATGGTTTTGTGCTCTCACACTAATTTGCCCTGTTTAGTAAATCTGGCCCTAGATCTCCAAAGATCTTTATAGTGTGTTTGTGATGGTAATAAATGCAAAACAACTAAACAGGTGTCATACTTTACCATCTTAGAGGGGACCAAAAGTATTTTATTTAACAAAATCACTATTCATGGTATAAAATGGTGACCTGCAATTGTTACCTTAAATAGCTATTTCTGCTTGATTTAACCCATAAAATATTTTTGGGTAAAAATTAACTTATTTAGGTTGGTTCAGTAAGGTTTAATTATTGACAAACAAAATTAGTTAATTTGCCATTACAATAACAGGTTACCACAATAGGTTACCATTTCTTATTCATCATTCCATGCCCATTTCCACACAAGTTAAATTGTACAAGTTAAGTTTAAACATTAGCAGGCATGTGCATGTTTTATTGATTTCACTCAACTTTTATTGATTTTCACTTCCAAAATTACCATGTGTTTGTGATGGTTAGAAATGGCAAAGCAGCCAAATAAGTGTCACACTTTACCATGTAACAGGGGACCAAAGTCATTTTGTATCGCAAAATCACTATTCAATTTATAAAGTGATGACCTGCAATTGTTACATTAAAGCACTATTTCTGCTTGATTTAACCCATAAAACTTAGTTTTGATTGAATAAATTGATGTATGTAGGTTGGTTTATTAATGTTAATTGATATTTTTTACGTGAAAAAATCACTTAATTTACAGTTATTTTCCATGCCCATTTCCACACAAGTTATAGTGTACATGTTAAATTTAAACAGCAGCAGCATGTGCATGTTATATGCATGTTTATTTCACTACACAAAAGGATACTGGTCCCGTTAGGTGGTAAAGTGCGTGTTTACCATCTTTACCATCTAACAGGGGACCAAAGTCAAGTCAAGTCAAGTCAAATTTATTTATATAGCGCTTTTTACAATTGGTAATTGTTTCAAAGCAGCTTTACATATTAGAAGCACAGAAAAAAGATAAGTGGTTAAAAATAAGCTGTACAAGCAAGCGTGGTAATATGTAACATATACAAGATGGTGCTACATTAAGCCAATGTCGGCTGACTCCCAGGGGTGGAAAAAACCCCCTAGGAGAAAAACCCAGTGTGGTAACACTGGGAAAAAAGTCCTAGGAGGGAAAAAACCCCTTGGAAGATATATATAATATATGTAAATGGATATGGAGATCAAAATCTGAATTATACAGTTTTATTATAGGGATTAAAAGTAGATTATATATATAAATATATGTAAGCGGATACGGAGATTAAAAATCTGAATTATAGATGCAGCCAGAACTGGATCTGTAGGCCCATTGTCTCCTGGGCCACGTTGTAGTCAGGTCCAGGCACAGGTTCTCCATCTGATCTGGATACGGCCTGGGTCCAGCACCCGGCAAACCTCAGGATAAGCAGAGAGACTGATATTAGCGTAGATGCCATTCTTATTCTGATCTACAGGTATATCTAGTGTTATAGGAAGTGTTCTCGGTTCCGGCCGACCTAATTATTGCAGCGTAACAATCCTTTAACGGATTTGAAAAAATGTTTATGTATTGATAATGTGTTATGTGTATGCAAGAGCAAAGAGATGTGTTTTTAGTCTAGATTTAAACTGACAGAGTGTGTCTGCTTCCCGAACAATGCTAGGAAGATTGTTCCAGAGTTTAGGTGCTAAATAGGAAAAGGATCTGCCGCCTTCGGTTGATTTTGATATTCTGGGTATTATCAACTGGCCTGAATTTTGAGATCGCAATAAACGTGAAGGACTATAATGCACCAAGAGCTCGCTTAGATATTGGGGAGCTAAACCATTTAGAGCTTTATAGGTAAGTAGCAAGATTTTAAAATCTATACGATGTTTAATAGGGAGCCAATGTAATGTTGACAGAACTGGGCTAATATGGTCATACTTTCTGGTTCTAGTAAGAACTCTAGCTGCCGCATTTTGGACCAACTGTAGTCTGTTTAAAAGCCGAGCAGAACAACCACCCAGTAGAGCGTTACAGTAATCTAGTCTTGAGGTCATGAATGCATGAACCAACTGTTCCGCATTTGTCATTGAGAGCATATGTCGTAATTTAGATATATTTTTTAGATGGAAGAAAAAAAAGTAATTTTTTTTTAAGCAAAATCACTATTCACTGTATAAAGTGATAACCTGCAACTTAAATAGCTATTTCTGCTCGATTTAAAACTTAGTTTTGTTGGTATAAATTGGAGTATGTAGGTTGATTCAATGATGTCAAATAATATTTTTAACTTGAACAAAGTCTGTTAATTTAAATGTTACCATTTTTTAGTGACCATTTTCACCATTCCATGCCTATTTCCACAAAAGATAAGTGTATATGCTGAATTGAAGCAGCAGCATGTGCATGTTATAGTGATTTCACTACACACAAAGACACTGGTTAGATGGTGAAGTGCAACATCTGTTTGGTTGCCTTAACATTTAACATTTCACATTCTGACAATCTTGGAATGTAATAACACTAAAACACCAGTTCTTGCCATAAAATACATTGTACAAAGATTGTGGGGTTCGAAACTCAATTTTATGTTGATTGTTGCATTAAAAATCTTAAGTTGGTTCAATAAAATGCTAATGTTAAAAGACAAGGAGTTCATATTAGGGATGACTTAAATTAACCTGTAAACTGACAGTAATAATGGGTCAAAATTCTTACTATCAGTAAACAATTAAAAAGGTAATTTAAATCATTTTTAGAATAAAGTAATATGCTATGCATATCAGTCAAAGTTGTGTGTAATATGTAAAAATTTAAAATATTTTTGAATACAACTAATTGTTTACAAACAAACACTACAAACATGTTTTATTTAAAAAAAAGAAAATAGTAGTAAAGTTGTCTATGGAGCATTACAAAAATGAATTGAATTGAATCAGGGTATGTTTACGTGATCCCAAAACGATCCCTGTACACTAGGATCTGAGAAAATTACTAAAAAGGCTGTATTATGCATGCCATGCCAGTAGTTGGAGATGTCACTTTGTCAAGAAACACCCTACGAAAACATAATATGCACGTGTGAACATGTTATATGCATGCACATGACATCACAATTTAAAAAAATTCTTGTTTTGTTTACATGCAGACGATAAAGGCATCATTTTCAAAACCTTGTACTTTGAAACCTGTTTTCAAAAGATAAAACGTAGTTTTTGCCTTAAAAAAATACACAGAAATAAGATTTTGGAGGTCAAACCTCAGTTTTATGTTTATTGTTGCATTGAAAATCTTCAGCTGGTTCAACATCTGAGTTCTCAATGTAAAAAGACATTCAGTTCACATAATTTAATTGAGACAACAGACAATTTTTCAATGCAGCAAGTCAACATAAAAGGTTCCCCACTTTGGATTTGGATTGGAAAGTGTGACACCTGTTTGGTTGCCTTTAAATTTAGCAAAATTTCACATACTATCTCTGAATGTTACAGCAGCATTTAAGAAACAAAGGAAACAAAACAAAGGACATGCGTACTGATTTTAGTAGAGTAGAAATTAGTAAAAAATTATGTTTTACTTAATGGCCAGCCAATACAATCAGTCACAAATTATACAAATCTTGGTGTACTTGACAGTAAGCTTAAATGAGATATGTGGACTGATCGTATACTGTATGTATGAAGCCACAACATAGAATGTATTTCTTAAAGAAAGTACTTTCCTTTAATGTCCACAACAGAATGCTTCTGATGTTCCCTTTCGAAGGGAACTCCACTCTGCGTTTGAACGCATTGGGGAACGCCACGTGACCCAGGTGTCTGAAAGCACTATCCAAAAACTCCAAAACCTATTGGCCGGCGACAGCCTATGACGTCATACGGCGCGACCCGGAAGTATAAAGGAGCGCCTGGAGAGACAGCCAGCATCTCATCGTCTTTCGGTCCTGTTCTGTCTGATTGCATCTATACCAACTCCGGTAGGGTTTTTTATATATACCTTACAAACGTTCATGAGAGTATGTTTATCCGTGTCCCAGGGTTTGACACTGGATATACATATTTTTCTGGGCGTTCTCTGTCTGGAGAGGAGCACGCATACACAGTGCTTGAGGGCACTGCTGTGTGTTTGTCTGTTGTTTAGCCTGGTGGTTCTGGCCCCTGTTTGTGCTGAGGCTTAACGGTGGCTGCAATCATAGGGCTCGTAGACGAGCTCGTTGGGAAGTTTGAGAAAGTTTTATTCTCTCTCAACTTCCCTGGGGCTGGCGAGAGCGACCGGATGACGATGACGTTCGTGTTTGTCGTCATCACGTCCGGCGGCGAGCGCTCCTCTGGCTGGTGTGTGCGAGCTGCTGTGTGTTTGGGACGCGCTCTCGCGGCAGCTGCAGCTGCCGGGAGAGCGC
>RJVU01042909.1:442142-467759 GCA_003731715.1 Anabarilius grahami | reverse complement strand
TCCAGAATCCATATCACTGTAATGGCATAGAAAACTTTTTTCTATTTCAGAATCTGTTATTCTTTACTAGGAGCATGCCCTAGCCCCTCATTAGCTAAAGAGGTTTTCATTAACAATAATTAATTGTCTTTATAATAATTGTAATAATATTTGGTTTAGTCTAAATAGGTCCTTCATTAAGCAGAATGTATTTGCTTATATGAAGGTATCAGCAGTGATTTGACTGTGTATGATGATCAGTGGAGCCATCCAGCTACACGCTGAAGGGTTATGATCAAAATCCACTTTTTGCAGATACATTTTATAGCCCTAATTTTGAGATAATTCAGTGTATTTTATATCATCCTCATGACTGGATGAAACTTTGAAAAAAAATTATTTACTTCATAAATAAATTACCGTTTGTTATTCAAGTTGTCTTGAATATTGGCAGGCACATGTCTGTCAGTGTTCTGCCAAGCTAGTTTACTGGCATTTCAAGTGTTTAACATAAGCAATGAATAAGAAGTTTGTGTTTCTCAGCCTAAGAACTGATAAGAGACTGATAAATTCTTCAGTCTCTCCCACAACAATTTAAATAGTCATTTGTAACTCAGAGATAAAATCTATTTTAATAACCATCATTTAGTATAATGGCATCAACTGCATTTTGCCATGTAGATAATCAAATCATGGGGAGGAAGGCTCTGAAAATGAGGCCAGTGGTTAAAATTCACTCATCAGACTCAGGGTTCCATAATTTACCCTTAAAACAGAATCAAAAAAGGAAAAAGTATTTCTAACCCTTCATTTTAACTCTTTAGTGTTGTGTAATGTAGAAATAATAAGCACGATAAGCCACAATGGGTGGGTGTCTAGTAGGCGGTAGGGTAAACTGGTGTGGTTTACTCTCTGATTGCTGGTGAAGGACTTACCACATGAAAGCAGACTTCTCCCTCAGGGGAAGGAATTTCTGCCTACTTAGCAATGAAAAAAGACAAAGAAGAGAAAAAGACCCCTCAACCCCTCCACCTGTGTGGCCCCACTCATTTACCCACTTGAGAAGATGATTCTTTCAGTAGTCTTTTAGTAGATGATACTTGTTTTAAGTAGTCTCTTTTTAGGTATAGTCTTTTTATTAAGTTCTGACTAGTTCTGCATAATGCTAATCCATTACGGCACCTCAAAGTGGCCGCTTGAAGAAATTTACAGGCAAGTGTGTCAGTACGTAGCCAAAAAAAATAATAATTTCAGCTCTTTTGACGATATTAAGTGCCTTCAGCTGGATGACGTCTCTGGTTATGGGCAGCCCCTCATTTATTTTTTCAGCTATGTACTGACAAACTTGACTGTCAATTTCTTCAAAGTGGTAAGCTTTTTTTTTTTTTTACTGTTAGCATTATAATGATAGCGGTTGGTTTTATTGAGTAGTGGCAACCCTGTCTAGTATATGTTTGTGCATGTGCAGAGAGTGAACAGGTTTGGGCCTAATGGAGTTGGCCTAGTGTGCGTGGTGGCAGCATGCCGCTATGAAAATAAATTGTCAACTTTATTCTTCAGTTGATCTGCAGTGTTGTGTTTATTGACACCCCGATGTAAGAAACCCCCCATCGGCCCAAAAACAGAATCCGACAGCATGGGTGAAGGGTTAACGTGTGTATGTCTTTAATCTGACTCCAATTTCAACTGATTATTACTCTTAGGTTGTGTTTCCAATTAGAAATGAATCATTGGTTATGTATTCATTTAGATATTGATTATTCTGGGTATCCCATGCTTTCAATTATTCATCAGGGACCCAATGCCGCACAGAGATACTCTCCCCGGGTTTGCGGTAAACTCACGGACATAAACTCGCCAGTTTGATCTTCGCCAGAGGGTGTAATAAGTTAGCTTATACCTTTAGTCGGTTGCCTACTGCTCACTCGCACAAAAGTGTATTTAATTTAGCCACTTCCATACACCTTGCTAAATCAGTGGTAAACAGAAATCAAAAGGTCTTCAGATGAAGTGCCTACTGCGCCTTCAGTTTGTTCTACCCTGGACACAGATTTACGGTAGCATTAGCCTCCCATAATTTACTGGTTATAATGATTTCAGGAGAATCCAGTGTAAATTGTACACTGTAAACAGTGTAAAGTGGGGGTGGCAAGGTGTTGTCCTATGCTATTTCTTTGAGATCTTCTCTCCAGATGAGTTTTATTGCTTTATTGCAGGGCGCTTGATCTCAGTTTTTGTCTTAGCAGGAAAATCAAGTCTTACACCGTGTCAGAAGTGGCTTCAAAAGTGAAAGTTTGTGTATTACGTGCACACGTATGACGAGAAAACACAGAGCAGGATAGAAGGATTACAGTCTCCTCCAAAGCTTCAACTGACCGGTAATGAATGTTGCTGAAAATTGGAGACAATTTAAGGAAAATTTCTTCTGTATTTGTCTGCAATTGATGGAGATCGTAAGGCAGAAAAAATGAAAGCATCATTATTTCTTCATGTGGTTGGCGATGAGGCTTTCACTTTTGAAGAAGGAGAGAGTTTGAATTTGCAGCCGATAATGGACAAATTTGAAACGTTTTGTATTCCGAAGAGAAATGTTACTTATGAAAGGCATAGATTTTTCACGTGCATGCAGAAAAGTGGAGAAACAGTTGACCAATATGTGACGGAGCTCAGGCACAGGAGTAAAATGTGCGAGTTTGGAGAGTTAACAGATTCCCTAATAAAAGACAGAGTTGTGTGTGGAATACCTGACTATGGATTGAGGGAACGATTGATTAAAGAACAAGATTTGGACTTAGAGAAGGCTCTTTCTCTTTGTAGAGCAGCAGAGACTGTAAAGACATAAGCTAAAGAATTGTTGAATGAGACCTGTGCTGTGGATGTTGTAAAGAAATCGCAGACAATCAGTGTAAGTGCAAAACAAGCAACGCAACCAGAATGAAGCAGAATGGTAATTGATAAGCAGTAAAAAACATGTGATCATTGTGGGATGCAACATCCACCGAGAAAATGTCCAGCTTATGGTAAAAGTTGCAACAATTGTAAAAATAATCATTATTCACGTTTTTGTAAAGGTAAATGGACATCAAGCCAAGTGAATGCAGTTACTGAGTATGAAGTTGAAGAATTCCATGTGGATGCAGTAGCAGAAGGTGGAGGAGGTGAACAGAAAAAGTGGACTGTACAACTGCAAATAAACAATAGTACAGTAGCGTTTAAGCTTGACACCGGAGCTCAAGTTAATATAATTTCTGGGATAAAAACACAGTCTGTCATTTGTAGTGGTGCCAAAGGATTTTCAAGCTATTTTAGGCTTGTCTGCTTGTGAGAGGCTGCATCTGGTGAAAAGAGTGCTGGTGGAAGAAGAGTCAAAAGAGTCTGAACCTGAGTATGAGGATGTGTTTAAAGGTTTAGGCTGTCTGTTAGCATACCATCCAAGTTGATGAAACTGTGCCTCTAGTTATACATCCATGCCGAAAGGTACCGTTTGCATTTCAGAGACAATTAAAAGAGAAGCTGGATAGAATGGAGAGTTAAGAAGTGATTCAAAAAAATTGATCAGCCCACAGAATGGGTTAGTTCATTGGTGATTGTCAACAAGAAGAATGGAAAACTTTGAGTTTGTCTTGAACCTAGAGATTTGAACAGAGCAATTAAGAGAGAACATTTTAAGCTTCCTACACGTGAAGAGATTATGGCAAAGTTTGCAAATGCCAAATATTTTAGCAAGCTAGATGCATCATAAGGATTTTGGCTTGTGTTGGAAACTTTTCCCTCATCGAAGCAGAGACCAGGAGACGTTGGGATATCTTTCAAGCAGAAGTTACTCTTTATTGAGAATCGCGCTGTGCGTCGCTGTAGTCATCCAAGTCTAACTAAGGCAGTGTACTTGGTAGTTCATATACATTCAAGAGGGAGGGATACATAGAGTAGAGGTGGAGACAACATAAACAAAGCATGCCAATGCAGTGCAGAATTCAGTCTATTCCCTACATTTCCCAGCCATGATCTAATCAGCATAACTGTGTCATTCAAATGCATAGGTGCTAATCCAATTAGTCTGACAGTATCGCCCATACCATCACATTATCATAGAGACAAAGGCTCCGCTGTATCTTGCACTTGTCATGACAAATGGTCAGGAGGTGCATGAAGACAAAAGGTTAATTTCACAGACACCTGGGCTGCCTGCCTTGATCTCCTTAGAATGTCGTCATCTTTACCTCAAAATGCTAAATACAATGTACTTAGTATTTCATGTGAGGTTATGTCAGGATGTAGGATCAGCAGATCTTAAACAGATTCTTAAATTTGTAATCCCACACTTGCAAATCTGAAGTTGAATGGAGAAAAGTGCCAATTGGGAGTGACTGAATTGATGTTCTTGGGTGACATCATCAGTAGTGCTGGAGTGCGACCAGATCCCATGAAGATATCTGCTATTGAACATATGCCAAGACCACAATGTGTAAAAGATGTACAAAGATTCATGGGTATGTTAAACTATATGAGTAAATTCATACCTAATCTGTCTGAGAAGATAGCTCCATTGAGATGGTTAACTGAGAAGACTGCATGGAATTGGAGTCATGAACAGGAGTCTGCTTGGCAACATTTGAAAGTGATATTAACTAAAGAGCCAATCTTGAAATTTATGACCCCAAACGTTCCATTAAAATTTCAGCTAATGCCTCACAAACAGGACTGGAAGCAGTCCTACTAGGATTATGATGGAACCTGGCAACCAGTTGCATATGCCTCACGCTCGATGACTGATGCAGAGTGCAGGTATGCTCAAACTGAAAAAAAATAATTGCTTAGCATTACTTTTGCATGTGAGAGATTTCATCAGTTTGTGTTATTCAAATGCACCCACCCTCTAGTGGAAAGTTGACAGAGTATATTTAAGCATATGTGAACATGATTGTAAAAGCCTTACCTGTTGCTGATTCCAAAATGAAACTGATCCACAAAGAAACGGAACAAGATCAAACACTCACTCAGGTGAAATACTATGTCATGAATGGTTGGCCAGACGTGAAGCAAAATTGTCAAATGAATTTTCATGAATTTTGGAACTGCAAGTCTGAATTGTCTGTTTGTGATGGAATTCTGTACAAAGGAAAAAGTAGTGATTCCGAAAAATCTGAGACATGAGATGTTGAAGAAAATCCATGAAGGCCATTTGGGAATTGAGAAGTTTTTTTTACACTTCTAAATTCCCAAATGGCCTTCATGGATTTTCTTTAGCAACTCGTGAAGTCATGTATTGGCCTGGAATCAATCAGGACATCACAATCCCTGTATCCAAATGTCAGACATGTGCAAGATACCAGTTCAATAATCCAAGAGAGCAACTAAAGTCGCATCCAGTACCTGAAAGACCATACCAAAAAGTAGCTGTAGACATTTTTACGTGTCATGGGAAAAATGACCTCCTGGTTACTGATTATTATTAATTTTATCCCGAAGTGTGTATGTTAAGCACAACTACTGCAGAAAATGTAATTTCATGCCTGAAATCGGTCTTTGCTTGACATGGAGTACCAACAGAAGTTTTTAAAGATAATGGCCCTCAATTTGTTAAAGGGGTGATGAACTGAGAAATCAAATTTTGAGCTTTTGACATAAGAGGTCATCATACTATAAGAATATCCTTTAAGTTTCAGAACTAAAAACTTCCTTGTTAGTCCAGTAAAAGCTTTTATTGACACCAGGCCCAGCAAACAACAGGTTTTTCAAAGTGGGGATCTATGACGTCAAAGGGCAGCAAGCACCGCCTCTGCAGAAGAAGATCAACGCCTACTTCATCTCTGGCTGTTTAGCCCCGCCCACAGATTTGCACATGACATGCAATAGAATAGGTAGCCTAAGTAACATAGGCCTATGTGGTGCTAAACCAGATCGAGCTACCAAGCAATAAACATGCTGTTGAGGATTACAAAATATTGTGCAGTGCCTGGACTCGACAGTAATGTGTCAACATGTAAGTAACTGTGTTAATTCTAATGCCTGATCTGATATGTAATGATTCATGTACAGTCAGATGTTCTTTGTCTGTGTGTCAGTTAATCAAACCAGTGACTAAACGTCAACTTGCATTGTTTCTCTTAGTAGGATGAAAATAATCTGTTATTTAATGGTGATAAAATTATATAAAGCAAGCGATCAAAGAACGCTTCCTTTACAATCGCTGGAGAGCATGCGCTAAAGCTGCCAAACAAACAGCGAGAGTTTATCAGTGACTGACACGCAAAACTACCGTTTTATTCAACGAATCTCTTAGTTACATCACGTTTGCACTGTTAGTGAAGATTGAAACATTCGTTAGTGTGCAGAAATTGAGTTGCAATGACGAGATCACTGCTTTCATGTGCTCAACATGTCTGTGATTGGCTACAATGTTCATCCCTGCAACCTTTCATGCCACAATCTAAATATAGTGCCATAGATCTAAATGTAATGCAACACTTTTCACGTTTAGTTAACCTTGAGAGCTGAATTAGTAAAAACGCTCTAAAAGAGAGTAATTTCAAATGGAAAGATGTCATCCATTCACAGCAGTGGCCATTTACACTGAAGTCTCACAACAGACACGCCCCTTAAAACAGAGCGTTCAAATCAGAGGGCTAAAATCAGGGTAGGAAAAATGCCTTTTATTTCTAAATTATTACAATTTTTTATGTAAAAACCATACTAACTAGCTTAGTGAACTCTGTACATTGTTCGATTACGGCTGTAGAGCCCGTGCAGCAGGGCAATTGGGTGACGGTGAGGCGGCCTAGTTGCAGGAAAAAACACCACTCTTCCGTTCCGATTGGAACATCAAACAGGTTCTTCCCACTCAGTGATGCACCCACTGAGAATCCTGTTGAAAGTGCCCTAGTAATTGGCGATTATATTACACGGAATGTGAAAAGAGAGACACCAGCCACCATAGTTCTGTCATGACAACTCGGAGTGTTTAGCTTTCCTGTAGCTCAGTGGTTAGAGCATGGCACTAGCAAATGCTAACTCATGTATTTAAAGATTGAGCATGCAGCTCATTGGCTACTAATTCAGCAGAAACCAATCATCTGTGACCTATAGATAATGATGTGATTGTGAGGAGGTTGAGTTAAAGGACCTATTAGCCTGCCCATTAGAATTTCATGCCAGGACTTTGTATTTCTGTCATGACAACTCTCGAAAGTGTTTGGCATGGTAATAGTAAGACAATGTAGATGTGTTTGGTCTTGGCGGAATAGATCTGCTATGCTGCTGCTGCTTTATTGATGCTGCTGCTTCTGCTGTTGATTATTGCTGCTGCTGCTTCAGAGCAAGTATGGGACTTGCTACTGCCAATACGTACATGACATGCTGCTGTGAGCAAGTAAGACATGCTGCTGCTGTACAATATAGCATACATGAATAACCCCCCAACAGAGCAGGTGAAATGATATTTGAACAAGAAGGCAAGATGATGATTCACCCTCATCCCCCAACAGATCTACTGCCAAAACATATGTACTGCTGCTGCTCCGAAGAGCCATAGGAACCGTGTGTATGCTATATATGTGTGCCTGTCCCATTAGTTTTAAGTATGAGAATGGGGCATATGCTTGGTCTTGGCGGACTAGATCTGCCTACGCATTATTCCCCCCAAGCAGATCTAGCCGTTAGACTTGTGGGCTGCCATGAGGTGCATATAAGGCGCGTGAAGCATCTCGCAGTTTAGCCCTATGTGAACTAGTGTACCCTCTTTAAAGGGGTGTCCCTGATGACTTAATGTGGTGTTAGCTACATGTGTGCCTACATAACAGTGTATGCATGCCACAACTAAGTAATTTTGGGCCATAAGGCTTGGCTCTAGTGGCCTATTAGACTATGTGTGCCTGGGCTACCACGCCGAATGGCATAGCTCTAGTGAACAATATGGCTATGTTTGCCTGGGTTACCATGCTGAATGGCTTAACTCTAGTGGCCTATGACTATGTGTGTCTGAGCCAAAAGGCTCAAACATATCAATTAGAATGTGCATTATGTGTGGCTTTAACAAATGGTAAAACGTTGCAGGCTAATAGAGATAAGAAACCCTCCACGACCACCTGAGCAAATAATAGTATAATGATGTAGCATCGTTTGATAATGACATTGTCAAACCCTGTGTACTCCTATTGTAAAAGTTAACTCATTCGAATGAATGGAAAATTAATGAGCATGACTCTAACACGCATCAGCTGACCCAGCCCGAAACACACATAGGTACATGAAAACATCAGCCGTGAAGTGTTGTTGAAAGTTGAGCAAATAAGTGAGCCCCAGTGGAAAGTCAGTACGTTCTCATGTCCTCTATGCTTAGTTGCAGTGATGGCTTGCTGCTGTATGCTTGTATTTTACTCCTACATCAGTGCAGACTGTAAACACCGTTCTAAGACAAATAAGCATAGTCTGTGTTTCATAGATTAAAAGAAAGGTTTATGTTTAGACATGAATGCCCAGCCTGGTTCCAGAATCCGGAAATTTCCCAGAATTTAGTGAGGTTGCTTTAATACAGATGCTGTACAAGCAACATCTCCACCATAAGAATAGCAATACTGTGAAACATTTAGATTTGCAAGTCATTATATGAATGAGATTTCAATAGAAACTCAAAATATTTTCTATATTGTCTGAATTGCATGCTAATGCATTACTATTATATCTTTGTCCCATGCAATGATTATGTCAATCGATGCAATTTGACAGTGAATCCCATAACATCACTTCCTAAATTCCACAGCGTGTGACTGACTATCGGTCCTCGCAGTATAAACACAAAGGAAAACATATGGCCGCGAGTGTGCAAAAATGTTCACTCATCTCAGTAGCGAACTCAGAAGTTCCGCTACATCAATGAACTGTCCACACTGCAAAGTGTCTCCTATTTACACTCCTGTTGTTAGCGAATGCCTCTGCGTTTTAAGCAGAGAGAGTGATTTCTGACAGACATGCAGCCACCACTCAGATCAACAATACGTGTCCATAAATCAGCCACACTGCCTGCCGCTGCAACATACCGCATATAGAAAACACCTAATGTTATCCAGCATGCAACCACAGATTATACTATACAGATTATAACACAAAATACATATTAAAGCATCACCTGAGCGCTCTTGCTTCGTTTGAGAATACATGGAACAGCTTTGGCACACTCTGAGTTGAAATTATAAATATCATTCTAAGTGAAATCTATTAATTAGATGACGGTAACATACCGATATTGCAAAATCGCTGTTCGTCCTGTAGTTATGAAATAGTATATGCCCAATATAAATCAGAATACAGCCGTACTTAGTGTGTAAATAAGACGAAAACATTGTTTGTGTTTTAATCATAATAATATTTACATTGCATGATCAACTCATTAGCCGACACAAAACTCATCTCACTCAAATGAGCAACAGGTAACTTAGGCCTGCACACAGTATGCTCCACAACGTCTGCTGCATTCTATTGTTGATATTCGCTACATTGCTAACTGAATTTATCCATGCTGCTGCTGCTGTACAAATTACTTGCTGTAGCTTCGTTAGAAGGTGAATACAAAAGAGAAACCTGTTTTCATTTAAAGTTCAGCAAGCTTGTCTCTGTATCCTTATACAACACTGCATATGTGCTAGCTGCTAAAATGCTTAGTAATTCTCCCTAGCATTAAACAGACTGTTGACGTAGCGTAGAATCGATAGAGCAGACTATGCAAAAATGCACAGTGATATAGTATAAAAACCCATGTACTTATCTTAGATGATTTCTGAAGCACACTGCACTGCTAAGCAAATGCTAACTCGTGTATTTAAAGATTGAGCACACAGCTCATTGGCTACTAATTCAGCAGGAACCAATCATCTGTGTCCTATGGATAATGACGTGATTATGAGCAGGTTGAGTTAAAGGACCTATTAGCCTGCTGTGATAAAGTGAGGTATGTAACTCAATTCAAAGAACCAAACAATGACTTACACGATTTAAAACCTGACATCTCAACGTTTCTTTAGACATAAGTCTAATTTTTTTGTGATTAGTATTCACTAAGTTACAGTTCAATTTTCTGAGAACTATCAGATTGGACTTCGTTCAGAGGGAGACGACAGATCACGCATCATGTTTGTTTTCTTTATTTTGCAAAAAGCACAACATTTTGTTTTTACTCTTGAGTGTACACAAATAAAAGAAGATATTCCACAGATTAAAATGGTGTATAACTCTTAATTATTTGTGCAACATTGACAGAGTATTTTGAGTCTCTTTCACACTGGTAAGAAAAAACTGAGGTGGTATCGCCAGCGATATCTCAGACTCCAGAGTGTTAAGCCTCGTCTGTGAAACTGGGGGTATAACATTTTTAGTGTAGTGTAATATCTAAATCAAACTGTAATATCCATGACGTCAAAAACGTAAGTTCCCTTTCGAAAGGGAACTCAACACTGCGTTTGACATGCTATGGGGAACGTCACCACATGAACCGGTACCTGAAAGCAATTATCAAATCTCACCAATCCTATTGGCCGGCGACAGCCTATGACGTCATAATAGACGTGACACGGAAGTATAAAAGGAGCGCCTAGAGAAGCAGTCAGTATCTTCTCGTCTTCAGGTACTGTTTTGTTTGATTGCGATTCTTCAAATTTGGAGAATTTGCAGGTCCAGTTCGGACCTCCCTCAGGGCATGATGGCTTGAGTTTGTTATGTGGGCACTCTAGCACTTAGCTGCTAGATAAACTCGTTTTCAGTCAGAATGAGTTCCCATGTTTGTGGGCTCTTGCATTATCAGCAGTTGAGCTGCTTTAGGTGTGTGGCCTTCACAGGGTGACCTGTAAGCGAATCCCCCACATCTGGGTGTTTTTTTTTTTTTTAGCAGATTAAGCATGTAGTTTTCACATGTATGGCCTTTGCAAGGCTGCTGTGATATATTCTACATTGTGTAAAATTACTTCATTTTGCAGGCCCTTTGGGAGCCTCCATGATTTTGTGCCTACTGTATGGTTTATCTGTTAGGTTGAGCCCAGTACTCCCCTCGTTTAGAGGGTTGTTCTGCAGATGGTACCTAGCTCCCCAAGTCTGGTCATGCGGTGTTTATGCAAGTGCACGGTAAAATAAAAGGTATAACAGCTTCTCTTGCCTTATGCGCCATTTTCCTCCTCTGTTTCCCTTAAATAAGCAAGGAGTAAGCACCTTTGGCGATAGAAATAATTGATAATGAGCATAAGCCCCGTACGGTCCGCCATGTTGGTTTGTTTACACTTTTACGCAGTTTGGCGTGACTTTCCTGGAACGCTACAAAGTCGTGAGTCGTGATTTGAAGTCGTGACTTACGGGCTCAAAAACCTGCCTGGAACGCAGCATTACTCCCTCTTTTAGCGCGTTTTTACTATTATAGCTCTAAGGTTAACTAATCGTGAAAAGTGTTGGATTACATTTAGATATATTGCATTATATTTAGATCGTGGCATGAAAGGCTGCAGAGATGAACATTGTAGCCGATCACAGACAATGTTGAGTGCATGAAAGCAGTGATCTCGTCATTGCAACTCAATTTCTGTACACTAACAAATGCTTTCATCTTCACTAACAGTGCAAACGCGATATAACTTAAAGATTCGTTGAATTAAACGGGGGTTTTGCGCGTCAGTCACTAATAAACTCGCACTGTTTGTTTGACAGCTTCAGCATGCACTGCTCCAACGTTTTCTGGGTCTGGTGTCAATTAAAGCTTTTATTGGACTAACAAGGAAGTTTTCAGCTCTAAAACTTATAGGATATTCTTAAAGTATGATGACCTCTTATATGTCAAAAGCTCAAGCAAAATTTTATTTCTCATGTCATGACTGCTTTAACAACAGCAGTGTAAATACTCTTGCAGTCTGGGCAGCTTATTGATGTAGCGGCACTTTCTGAGTTCGCTACTGAGATGGTTTTTGCATGGTCTCGCGGCCATACGTTTTCATAAAGTGTTTATGCTGCTGTGAGGACCGACAGTCGGTTGCACGCTGCGGAGTTTAGCAAGTGATATAATATGGGATTCACTGTCAAATTGCATTGATTGACATAACCATTGCATGGGACAAGATATAATATGCCATAGTAATGCATTAGCAAGTACTCATACAATAGATATAGAAATATTGATTCAAATATTTTTTAGTTTTTATCCAAATATCATTCAATTAATGACTTGTAAATCTAAATGTTTCACAGTACATTGCTATTCTTATGGTAGAGAAATTGCTTACACAGCATCTGTGTTAAAGCACCCTCACTAAATTCTGGGAAATTTCCGGAAGAAAAATACAAATAAAAAATAATAACATTTATAGACTGTGAGCAGAGGAATAATATTCAGAAAAATAATGTGTTTTTAACCCTTTAAGACCTGAAGGCTTTTTTAGAGGGTTTTTTTCTGAGCGACACACACAAAAGTAAAGACTCATAACTCCAAAACTGTAGCAAGGAGAGGTATCATTTGATAGAACACTTTTTAAGAAAATATAAATTACATTACATTTGGACATTTTCTTGCTGAGAAACAGCTGATAAAAACAAAAAAATTATATAATTTTTCTTTTTTTTTTATTTGACATGGAATAACTCAGGAACGCAATAAGATCGGATAAAAATTATTTTTTGGTGATGCTCTCCTACATGTCAGCTGCATCTGGTTCAAATTTCAGTGATAGCATAAAGTATAGTTGAATAAATTGTTATTCATTTTTTCCGCAGCCAGGTGGCGCCAACGGGCGGTAAACTCCGGTTTGGAGGCACTTCTCAGCACTCATTTGGAGTTTTTCAAAATGGTTAGATGCATTAAAAAGATGAGATTCTAAGCTTTAAAATGATATCTATTTTGTGTTATTCCACGTTGGAAAACGAACATGGATGGGTCCGGGAACATTGGATACCGCCCGTTGGCGCCACCTGGCTGCGGAAAAAATGAATAACAATTTATTCAACTATACTTTATGCTGACACTTTTCTTTAAGAGCTGCTGTGCAGCCAAAATTATGTACCAGTTATCAATGTAAAGCTGCTTTGACACAATCTGCATTGTAAAAAGCGCTATATAAATAAAGGTGACTTGACTTGACTTGACACTGCATACCGGAAAGATGAGAGACATGTTTTTAGTCAAGTATTTTTCATCATTTCGTGAGTAATATCTTGTGATCAACGCAATATATTATGTTGATTTTGGATTCATTTTAATCTTGAGAATCTGCTTTAAATATTGATGTGCCATTTTTTATGATCTGTGCATTTTTCATGAAGTTATAAGCACGTGAAATATACATATTTGTATTCAGTTAGCGGCTGTGCTATTTTTGTTGTAAAAGCATATTACTCAGACTCATTAGAGGGTGAAAACAACGCAACAGAAGCATGTTGGAGGCTTGATATGAAAGTTTAAAGTCTGCTGGATGCTTGACGGATGTCTTGAGGAGTTGAATTCCACAACCTCAGAGCCACAACACTAAAAGCCCTAGCTCGCATAGTCATCAGACTAAACTTTAGGGTTGACTAAGAGTTCTGCACTAGAAGAGCATAAGGAATGAACAGGAGCATAAGGCTGAAGTAAGTCAGATAAGTATGTAAACCTTTTCTTTTAATCTACAAAACATCAACTATGCCTATGCCTATTCTGAAAATGTGTCATTTTTGGGTTCTGAGCCAGCTTCTGGAAAAGCCTTGTATAAAAGTTGTCAAATCTTTGAATGGAAGGTTTTTAGATAATAGGGTGGATACACCCTGACACACCATCCTCCAGATAGGGGAGGGCACAAAACCAGAATGGAGAGTCACCATTAACTAAAAAAGTAGGAGACTTGCAGTGGAGAATTTTACATGGTGCAGTTACATTTAATGCTTTTATTTCAGTTTTAAACTCTGGTGTTAGTTATGACTGTCCATTTTGTTTGCAGAGAGAAACTGCGTTCCATGCATTTATGCAATGTGTTAGACTAAAGCCTTTGTTTACTGTTTTACAAAAATGTATTTATTTGTTTTGGTGAAACTTTTTCTGTTGGAGTTTTTATTTGTGGTTTTAAATACACTGCTCAAAAAATTAAAGGAACACTTTTTAATCAGAGAATGGCATCGAGTCAGTTAAACTCCTGGGATATTGATCTAGTCAGTTAAGTAGCAGAGGGGAGGGTGTTGGTAGCATGTGTCACTACTGGTAGCATGAGACGATACCTGGACCCTACAGAGGTTGCACAGGCAGTCCAACTCCTCCAGGATGGCACATCAATACGTGCCATTGGCATAAGGTTTGCTGTGTCTCCCAGCACAGTCTCAAGAGCATGGAGGAGATCCCAGGAGACAGGCAGTTACTATAGGATAGCTGGACAGGGCCTTAGAAGGTCCTTAACCCATCAGCAGGACCGGTATCTGCTCCTTTGTGCAAGGAGGAACAGGATGAGCACTGCCAGAGGCCTACAAAATGACCTCCAGCAGGCCACTGGTATGAATGTCTCTGACCAAACAATCAGAAACAGACTTCATGAGGGTGGCCTGAGGGCCCAACATCCTCTAGTGGGTCCTGTGCTCACTGCCCAGCACCATGGAGCTCGATTGGCATTTGCCATTGAACACCAGAATTGGCAGGTCCGCCACTGGTGCCCTGTGCTTTTTACAAATGAGAGCAGGTTCACCCTGAGCATGTGACCGACGTGAAAGTGTCTGGAGATGCCGTGGAGAACGCTATGATGCCTGTGGGGGGTGGTATTATTTTTTGTGTTTAAATATTTTATTAGGAATTTTGACAGAAAGTCAATTGTAATTACACTTTTTTAAAATGCAAACAAACTTAAATTTTAACAAATAGGCATAATAATAATAAAAAAAATAATAGTTAAAAAATAAAAAAATAAAAAAACACACAATAGTCAAAACAATTAAACAGAAAATATAAATAAAATCTCCCCCCACAAAAACTCAACCCATAAGTGCTATCCAATGGTAAAGGCAGGTAATGTAGGCATGATAAACATATTAATCACAAGTTTGCAAAAAGGAAATAAAAGGGGGCCATTTTTTCAAATAACAAAGTCTTGTCTATTAGGGTATACCTAATTCTCTCCAGATGTAGTGTACTTGATAATTCTGTCTGCCATAATTTAAGAGTTGGAACTTCCTTTTTCTTCCAAAACAAAAGAATACGTTTTTTAGCAGATATTATCCCATATGAAACAAACTGTTGTTGTACTCGTGCAAGTCTTAAAAATTCTTCGGAAACTCCAAATATAATTAATATAGGGTCAGGTTCGATAAGCATACCCAATGTATCTGAAAATACCTGGAAAAGTTTGTACCAGAAACGTTGTAATTTTAGACCGTACCAAAGTACTGAGACTGCTCTCATTAGAGTTACTAATGATTTGCTCTTATCATCAGATCGTGGTTGAATCTCTCTATTAGTGTTACTGGATCTTAGTGCTGCATTTGACACTATTGATCACAATATTCTTCTAAATAGACTCGAAAACTATGTTGGCATCAGTGGAATTGCATTGGCATGGTTCAAATCATACTTATCTGACCGTTATCAGTTTGTAGTAGTAAACGATGAGATGTCATATCAAATCAAAAGTTGAATATGGAGTACCACAAGGCTCAGTTCTAGGACCGTTGCTTTTCACTCTGTACATGCTACTCTTTGGAGATATCATTAGGAAGCATGGCGTTAGTTTTCATTGTTACGCTGATGATACTCAGCTCTATATTTCTTCGCGCCCTGACGAAACTTACCAATTCGCTAAATTAACAGAATGTATAGCTGATATAAAAAACTGGATGACCAGTAATTTCCTACTACTAAATTCAGAAAAAACAGAGATTCTAATTTTTGGACCGAAAACTTCTTCACGCAATAACCTAGAATACTGTCTAACACTTGATGGCTGCTCTGTTAAGTCTTCGTCGTCAGTTAGGAACCTGGGTGTGCTCTTTGATACCAATCTTTCATTTGAAGGCCATGTTACTAGCATCTGTAAAACCGCATTCTTCCATCTTAAAAATATATCTAAACTACGACATATGCTCTCAATGAAAAATGCAGAACAGCTAGTTCATGCGTTCATGACCTCAAGGCTAGATTACTGTAACGCTCTACTGGGTGGTTGTTCCTCCCGCTTGATAAATAAACTACAGCTCATGCAAAATGCAGCAGCTAGAGTTCTTACTAGAACTAGGAAGTATGACCATATTAGCCCAGCTCTGTCATCACTGCATTGGCTTCCTGTAAAACATCGTATAGATTTTAAAATCTTGCTAATTACTTACAAAGCACTAAATGGTTTAGCTCCCCAGTACCTAAGCGAGCTCTTAATGCATTATAGTCCTTCACATTTATTGCGATCTCAGAATTCAGGCCAGCTGATAATACCTAGAATATCAAAATCAACCGCAGGCGGTAGATCCTTCTATTTGGCACCTAAACTCTGGAACAATCTTCCTAGCATTGTTCGGGATGCAGACACACTCTGTCAGTTTAAATCTAGACTAAAAACTTATTTCTTTAACCTGGCATACACATAACACATTATCCATTTATATTTTCAAATCTGTTAAAGGATTATTAGGCTGCATAAAATAGGTCAGCCGGAACCGGGAACACTTTCTATAACACCAGATGTACTCGTTGCATCAGAAAAAGAATGACATCTACGCTAATATTAGTCTTTCTGTTTATCCCGAGGTTTACCGTAGTCAACTGTATCCGGGCCGTATCTAGCTGAGACCAAGGACCGGAGCCATGACACGACCACAATGCAGCCCTGAAGTATCAGCAGAGATCGAGTCGACTAGATCATCCATTGTGAAGGCCTCATCGACACGACAGCCAGTAGCACAGTTCCTCAACAAACCGTCCATACCGGCGTGATGAATACGATCCTCAACTGGATGGAACTGAAATAAAAACTTTGATTGGTGCGATCCTATCAGACTTTTGATAGCAACCTGATTTGTAACAAAGCACTGTTTGCCAGAGGAGAACTGGCCCCCTGACTAAGCCTGGTTTCTCCCAAGGTTTTTTTCTCCATTTTAACACCTATTTGCCACTTGTTTGCCACCTGTTTGCCACCTGATTTCACCTGATGGAGTTTGGGTTCCTTGCCACTGTCGCCTTTGGCTTGCTTAGTTGGGGACACTTGACTTGACATTTGATATTCAACAGTATTCTTGACATTTAATCAACAGTGCTTCTGATCTGCCTGCATTGACACTATTCTTTAAGAGCTGCTGTGCAGCCAAAATTATGTACCAGTTATCAATGTAAAGCTGCTTTGACACAATCTGCATTGTAAAAAGCGCTATATAAATAAAGGTGACTTGACTTGACATGACGTAGCAGTGAGACAGGTTAGAGTCTAAAAATTGACATTTGTCACATAATGGAGACACTTCTGGAAATATTTTATTTAATTTACACCTTGAATAGTGAAGCCTATGAAGCACTTTAAACTGAATAAGACAATGTCTTGCATTAATGGAACATCTGTGAACCAGTTCAAGACTTTGTTCACAAATTTCACTAGGAATTTCTACTGCAAGTTCTTCTTCCCAGGCAGATTTAATTTTCTCCATAGATGGACTTTTCACCTGTTCTAAAGTCTTGTAGAGCAACGAGATGGTACTACCCTCTCGAAGACATCTTTCCAGAAACGTGTCCAGGTACATAGGTGTAGCCGTGATATAATTAGAAATGTTAGACTTCACAAAGTCTCTAACATGAAGGTACCTAAAGAAGTGATTAGAAGGGATATTGTATTTTTCACACAACTGCTGAAAGGAAGCAAATTTTCCATTCACATATAAATCCCCTATGTTTCGTAACCCTAAATTTTTCGAAATTTCAAATGCACTATCCAACATCGATGGGCAAAAAGCGGGGTTAGCTGAGATAAATAACAAAAATGACATTTGGATGAATTTAAAATGTGTCATTAACTCTTTCCAAATACGAATAGAATTATGAATAACAGGGTTGTGATTATAAAGTGAACTAGCTAAACCTTTGGGTGATAAAAGTATTGCATTAAAAGAGAATGGAGCACATTCCTTCTGTTCCAGCACCAACCAACTCTCCCACGCCGGAGTAAAATCTATCCATGAAGTCAAGAACTTCAGATTCGCAGATCAATAGTAAAAAAGAAAATTAGGTAGGGCGAGCCCTCCCTGTATTTTGGATTTACATAGGTGGTGTTTCAAAATCCTGTGGGCTTTGTAGTTCCAGACAAATGGGACCAGGATAGAGTCCAATTTTTTGAAAAAGGATTTGGGCAGAAATACAGGAATGTTCTGCACCATATACAAAAATTGCGGGAGAAATATCATCTTGATTGCATTTACCCTTCCCACTAGAGAAATAGGAAGTGTTCTCCAGAAACTGATCGTGGATTTAAGTTTTGACAACAAGGGTTGAAAATTAGCCTTGACTAAGTTGGAAAACTTTTTTTGTCACCTCAATTCCTAGGTATGTGAATTGCTCTGAAGCAATTTTAAAGGCAAATGATGAAGCCAAGAAGAATCCTTGATAGTAACTGGCATCAACACACTCTTGTCCCAATTAATTTTATATCCTGCAAATGTCCCATAGAAATTAATTAAATTAAGGATATTTGGAATGTTACTATTGGGCTCAGAAATAAATAAGATTACATCATCTGCATATAATGCCATTTTGTTATCAGTACTTCTGGTTTTATAGACTTTAATACCTGAATGGGCTCTAATAGTCTGAGCTAAAGGCTCAATCGCTAATGCAAACAAAAGTGGTGACAGCGAACAACCCTGTCTTGTACCTCTGTGTAATTCAAAACGAGAAGATATTGTTTGATTTGTGAGAATTCTTGCACACGGACTAGAATCCAACAATTGAATCCATGAGATGAAATTATCTCCAAGATTAAACTTCTTCAGTACAGCAAATAGGTAAGGCCACTCAATTTGATCGAATGCCTTCTCTGCATCCAATGACAAAATAGCAAAATCTTGTGCCAAGGCTCTGGAAGAGTACATGATGTTAAGATTAGAAGAAGAGTTACGTTTTGGTATAAAGCCATTTTGATCTGGATGCACCAAGGTTCTAATTACTGTATTTAGTCTGCGTGCCAAGGTTTTTGCCAGAATTTTTTGATCTGTATTTAGAAGTGAGATCGGCCTATAAGAACCCAGTTCCTCTGGGTTCCTTCCTTTTTTTGGGACTACAATAATAATTGCCTCGTTTAGGGAGGATGGCAGAGGGAGGATCTATAGATGTTTGTTTGTAAACCCTATATAAATAAGGTGATAGTAATTTGTTGTAGGCTTTAAATAACTCATTGCAAAATCCATCTGGACCAGCAGTTTTACATCCTTTTAGAGATTTTATAGAATCCGATATTTCTTTAATAGTAATTTCTGCACCTAACTCCTCGACTTGCTCTTGATTTAATGAGGGTAGATTCTGTTGGTCTAGAAACTTTGCCATAACTGTAGGATCTATATTTCCTTTAGATGAATACAGTGTCTCATAAAATGTTTGAAATCTACTATTTATATCCTTGGAGGAAGTAAGAAATTCTCCTGTGTCTGATTTAATTTTGTAAATTGTACATTCAGATGCTGTTTTACGGAGTTGTCGAGCTAAAAGTTTCTGAGGTTTATCACCAAATTCAAAGTATTTTTGCTTTACATACTGAAAGGATTTTGAAATTTTAGAAGTGAGAATTTCATTCAGTTTATATTTAAGTGCACAATTTTTTTTATATTTTTTAATACATGGGTGTTTAGCATTTTCCACATCTAATTCGTGAATTTGAGCTTCTAATACCTCTGATTCAGCCCTATTTCTCTTTCTTTGAAACGCTTGATAAGAGATAATACAACCCTTAATGTATGCTTTAAATGTGTCCCATAGAACCCCCATAGAAATGTCCGGTTTGTCATTTAAGTCGAAAAACATTTTTATATCCCGTTTTAAGTGATTAATAAAGACTTTATTTGTAAGTAAATGGGAATTAAGCCTCCAATTTCTTTGTGGTTTCTCCATATTAACTATCTTAATAGAAAAGGTCACTGGACTGTGATCCGAGATAACAATATTATGGTATTTAGCCGTACAGACCTGGGGCATAAGTTTACCATCCAGAATGAAATAATCTATTCGGGTATAGATATTATGTACTTGAGAATGAATCGAGTATTCCCTAGCTGTCGGATAGAGAATTCTCCACACATCAAACATATTAGAATTACTTATATATGCATTCAGGAATTTACTGGAATTGGAACTAACTATTTTTGTGGAGGATTTGTCCAAATATGGGTCAAGGACACAATTAAAATCACCCCCAATTATGAGATTTGTATCTGAAATAAATGGAATTAAATCAAACACTTTTTTGAAAAACTCAGGATTATCACAATTTGGTCCATAAACATTGACTAGTGTTAATGGCACAGAAAATACTTCCCCAGCAACAATTACATATCTCCCTTCTTTATCTGAAATAGTCAAATTATGTTTAAATGGGACAGCTTCAAATAAGGATAGCTGTTCCTCGAGAAATTGGAATGATATATTTGTCCGACCCATTTGCATCTAAGTCTAACATGTGCGGTACGTTTTAAATGAGTCTCTTGTAGAAACATAATATCCGAAGACAGCGATTTTAAATGAGATAATATTTTCCCTCTCTTAACTGGTTCATTCAGACCTTTAACATTCCAAGTGGAGAAATTTAAACATGCCCCCTTTGCGTTTAGATTATTTAACATAAACAGTGATTATTGCAACAGATGATCTCAATCAGCTCCAACCAATTACCTACACACCGGTAGATGTTACCATAGAAACCTTTAGCACTGGCCCACCCTACCAACAGAACATTAGCTAACAGAACATGTTTAGCTGTTACCAGAACAAATGTACAGCACAACTCACCACGAAGTAGAAGGCACCAAGAACATATAATAAAAGACAAAAAGTAGAAAAGAAAAGCCGACCTCCGCATATTACTTGCAGAGACTTCACAAAAGTCCAACATGAGTCCGCTACATAACAGAAACTTCTACAAAACAACAGACGTAAATCTTGGAGTTATTCCTCAATATTTACTTATCTGTGCCAAACTGTTCGATTGCAAATTTCCATGCTTCAATCGCGTCGGTGAAAAGCTTCTCTCCCTCGCTGTACGTCACACGAAGTTTCGCTGGATACAAAATGTCAAACTTCACACCGGGTTTATCCCGAAGGATCTGTCTTACTCTGGCAAAGGCTGCCCGACGGTTTACCACAGCTGACGGGTAGTCTCTGAAGATCTGGATGGAGCGACCGTTGAAGGTTAGTTTTCTTTGTGAGGACGCTTTGCGCATGATGTTTTCCATTGTATGGCCATGGTGTACCCAAGCAATAAACTGACACGGTGGGTCACTGTCTTCAGGCCGGGAACGAAGAGCACGGTGCGCGCGATCCAGCACAGGAAGCTCATCTAATTCAAGCACCTCCATGAGCAGCTTAGCTACAAATTCTCTAGCACCTTGACCGTTTTCCAATCCTTCTCGGATTCCCGCGATTCTTATATTTTGCCTCTTAGAATGGCCTTCCAGATCGATGCATTTCTCTGTTAATTCTGACACCTGCTCGGTCAAACTTTTAACATGAGCTTGTAGTTTCGTAACAGCATCTGATTAGGCCGTAGCGGTCTGTTCAAGATGTTCGAGAGTTGTGCGATGGTCATTTATGATTAACTGCATTGCATCAATGAATCTCTCCTTTCAAACTTTCTTTACTATCAGTCTTAACTTTGCCCAGCTCCAGTTGGAGAGATTCAATTGCAAGCAGCAATTAATTACGGGTCATTACTTGATGTTGAGCTGGCCTCTTCCATCGAGCCCGCGGTCTCGGCCGCACTTTCTCCCTCAGCGACATCTTTCTTTCCTTGTTTCTTTGACGGCATTTAAGCAAGAAAATTGCGATTGATTTTGAATGTTTGTCACACTATTAAGGGTTCGAGAGCCATAACTAGAGTAAAAATTTTAAATATCTAATGATATTTTAAAATGAACAAAGACATTTGCTTTACTGTTTCAACCCCCTCTCTCTTGCTACAAGGGCCATTTGGAAGGCTCAAAGGTGCTGATAGTGATTAAGCCCTGTATGTACATTGGGGGTCTACAAATGATCACACCTTTAGTACAGTGGGGGAAGTTTTAATCTTCTGATTGGTCAGTTTGAATGTCTCACATTTGGGTTTCAGTCACATGGTCAAGGAAGGGATAANATCATTTCTCCTTCTCTTTTTTCCTTTACCCCGGTAGCTTGTTCTCCTTTCATTTCTGCTCTTTAATATGTCACCTTCCCCCTCTCTCTCTTTCTCTTTCTATCTCTCAGGTAACTTTTTACATACATGCTGTGTACGATTAATGGTATATGATTTTATCATCTCATACATCTATTTTGTAATTATTTTGTGTAACCATAATCAGATTGTCATTAAACCTTTTCAATTACAAATGATGTGCTAACTAGTTTTGATTTAGTACTAACAATAATGTGCTCAATATTGCAAAACAATATTGTCACACTATAGCCACATATTTTGCTATTGTAACTGCGCTTATTTCCGTCGTTGGTATAAGTTGCAGGGAGTGGTAATAGACAAGAAATTTACAGTTTTCTACCATCTTGCTGAAAGTTTCTTTAGTCGCTCGGCAAACCTTACAGCCTGAACCCCTGTAAGAGGTCCACCCTTACACTAGCTTTATGTTGTCTTGTTTTAATGAAATTTGAGTGAAAATCAGCGGAGCTACAAAACTCACGTCTTACTCCATCTTAAACCCGGAAGTCCCTCCTGGGGGTGGTATTATTTTGCGTAAAAACAATATTATTAATAAATTATTAAAAATAAATAATATTTTTTTTTTTTTATAATTTACTTGATTTTATGTCCCAGTCAATTATTCACTGCAGAAAGTGAAACTAAAAACTTAGGGACGAGAGCTCTACTTCAACATGTTATGATAACACTATTTAACCTTAATTTATTTCTTAATATTTCTCTTGTGGCCCATACATAGTGAAAAATTGAGAAGAGATGTAGGTGTTAAACAAGTTGTTGTTTTTTTAAAATGAGGAGTTAGCTAATCTTATTACAGAGCATCGGTTATGCGTGATGTGCTATAAATTATTGCGGGGCAAATTAAAATATAAATTTAATTTTAAAAGTAGCCTCATCATCATTCAGATCATCGCAGAGGGGGGCTTGAGATCGCCCGGGCCTGGTATGTGCTATTTGCAGTGCATTTCTGTATTTGCATGTGTTGTGAGTATTTTCAGCGCATGTATTTGCATGTGTTGTGAACTTTTGCAGCGCGTTTCTGCATTTACATGTGTTGTGAACTTTTCCAGCGCGTTTCTATATTTGCATGTGTTGTGAACTTTTGCAGCGCATGTGTTGTCAAACTGATGAAGAGGTTTTCTTTATTTGCTGGTGTTTTTTCTTTTTGCATATGTTTTCTTCAGTTGCAGCATGTTGAGCTCTCTCAGCCACCGTAATAAGCAAAACAAAAATAATGACTTTATTCAACAGTTTCTTCTCTACCTTGTCAGTCTCCTACGCTATTGATGCAGTACAGCGCTTCCGTCTTTACATCTGAATGCCGTCTGAGTATTGGCTAGCTCCTGTGTCAGCATCACACGTATGCGTCGTGGTGCTTACCTGAACAGCGTCAGCCAATATTGAGCTGATGTTTGGACATAACGGAAGCCTACACTGCATTTATTGCATCAACTGCATAGGAGATTGACAGGGTAGATAAGAAATTGTTGAATAAAGTCTTTATATTGGTTGTGTTTTTGCGCACAAAAAGTATTCTTGTCGCTTTATAACATTAAGGTTGAACCACTGTAGTCATGCTGACTATTTTAACAATGTCTTTACTACTTTTCTGGACCTTAAATGATGGTCATTACGTTGTTCTTTGGGGGATAAAAAAAAAATTTGTGTAATTTGTGTTCTGAAGATGACCGAAGATCTTATGGGTTTGGAACGACATGAGGGTGAGTAATGACAGAAATGTAATTGTTTGATGAACTAACCCTTTAAGAAAATTTTGCCTTTTCTGTTTTGATTCTTGTTTAACAGTATATTAATTGTCTGGACAATATTTTAAATTTGTAATAAAGGGTTTTTGAAATTGAAAATTCTCTCTCTCACTTTGTCTTCCTGTGGTCTGCTTGTTGTGAGCTGTTGTTCTCAGACTTCTTTGCTTGCTTTCCGCTGTTGGTCACATCTGTGCTCCTATGTTATTGGTGTAACATCTGGTTTGGGCCTGGATACTAGTGGGTTCAGAAAAACATGGAGCTCATTTGCTGCTCGCATTTAATCAGTAAACACACTGGAGAGGATTTTACTCTGGAGTATCAAAATGTGGTTACTTTCACGTATTTTCATTATATAAAATTTTAAAGTGGTTGCTACAGTATATTATTTAAACAAGTTGTGCAATCAAGCAATCACTATATGTTTGCTTGTTTATCCAGACCCTTTATTACTAATTATTGCTATCTCAAGTTACTGAAGAGCACTTACTTGACTCCCAAAGTCCTGGTATTTTTAACAGAAAGGAAATGCAGAGGTAATAGAGCTGTCATAATCTGACATTTAGGGGAAAGACTCAGCAGTCCCTCTCTAACAGAACTGAGTTCTGAGATGGCCAGTGCCTTGATATACAAGATTAAGGCAGTTTAATGAACCCATGGGGCCTGTGGAGGCCTTCTAATGGCCCTTTTTTTCATCCTATGATTTCCTCCAACTCTCCCTCTAGGGAGGGGGCTCCACAAATGCTGTTGGAGTCCACTGATAAAAGCCTTGGCTTGGGTTCACAGACTACTAAGAATAAACTAGGCCTTCCAGTGACAAACTGTTGCTACCATCAGTGTGCAGCAGGGTAATTATTGTTAACTAAAACCTAAACTATACAAAATATTTTTGTTAATTGTAATGAAGCTGAAATAAATTAAAATATAAATATTAGTTGAGAAATTTAATCAAAATGAAAATTTGAAATGTTGCCTTGGCAATAAACTGAAATAAGTTGAAGCAGTAAAATCATAATAAATAAAAAGTAAAGCTAAAACTGAAATAAAAATAAATTAACCTTAAATAGCCATATAAATTTAATTAAATTAAAAAAAGAATACAATTACCAAAAATCGTAATAAAAAAAACTAAAATAACACTGGTGTGTAGTACCTCACAAGGCATTAAAACATTGTTGCATGCTGAGAATAGAGCAGAAAATGTAACACTGATTACTCACCGAATGTTGAACATGCCAGGAGTTTTAAACCTGTCAAATGGGAAAGGAGAGAGAACGAACATTTACAAAGCTTTTCATGTGGTAACTGCATAAGCTGGCTTGCACCAATGGGTAGACTGACTGAACCCCATCAGTACAGAATGTAAACATTTTTATATGTACAGTATTTCACTGCACAGTAATGAAATATAATATATATATAATACATGCATGATTACATTTATATATATATATATATATACATACACACACACACACACACACACACATATTATATATATATATATTATATGTGTGTGTGTGTGTGTGTGTGTGTAT
>RJVU01042909.1:406928-442077 GCA_003731715.1 Anabarilius grahami | reverse complement strand
GTACATGGGCAGTCTTTGCCAGTGCTGCTTGTTACAGTGGGTGTGGAGCATTTTCCCTTGCAATTCACGCACCTCTTGAGAATATTTAATTCTGAGTGTTTCAGGAAATGTGTCTCTAGGAGACTCCTGTGAACAAACAACCGAATCTATATATTTCTCTTGTTTGGCCCCGCATTAGAGAGTCTCAGCAGAAAGGCACGCTGGACCTTTTGGAGACCCAGAGATGACCAGGCACAGATTCTTTACAAGCTCCTCCAAGAATTCCTGTTCGCTTCCCACGACAAACTGACCAACGTCACATCTACGACAGCGAGCAGGAAGGGGGTGGAGAAAATAAGAGGAAGAAAGAGACAGATCTGACTGAGAGAGAGGGGAGTAGATAGTAGCATGTGTGTAGTAAGCTCAGGGGACAACAGTGAGATCTGTGATTGGGGTGAAATGTGCTGCAGTCTAAGTAATCATTGCTCACTGCTTATATGAAGAAACTGTGCTGTAATAAAAAGCAGTGCAGTAACTGAGACCATAAATTCCCAAATAAGACTCAACTGTTCTGCTGGCAAAAAATAGTATATAGTTTAAGAGCTTTTTCAAGCTATAAATGATATTATTTTTTATTTTATTATTATTTTTTTTTTTCCAATCTTTATCATGTGGGGGAAAAAAAGAAAAAAAAAGAGCTTTCAAGCTATGTATGCTTGATGCAAACACCAAGAAATGCCTAACAATACACTAAACAATCTATGTATCTGTCTGTCAGTCTGTTTAATTCTAAAGACTTCATTAAAGTCTGCAGTCTGGAAGTTTTGCCTCTTTGTCGCCATCTCTGTTTGAAAGCTGCAATTGCAGTTAGATGTGGAATTGTGCATTGGCACAACTCCGTGGGGATGAATCTAATGTTTGGTGTCAGTCACCACATCATTGTGGATGCTGTACTTCGGAAACACAGATTCTACGTCTTGGAAGTATGACCAAAATAACAATTTTCACCAGAAAATGTCATCTGAAGAAGTAAGTAACATGTCTGCCACTTTTGTTCTGACCAACTGAGGAAAAAAGCATTAGGCCTACAATAAATCATGCTGCCAATGGTGATTAAATCACGATCGCTTAGTTCGGATCATGCCAAACCATGCAAATTATTATAACTGTTATACTGTGTTCTCAAATTGTTAATGTTAACAACATCAGCATTGCGTGACTATGTGTATTTAGTGTGTATTAGTGTTACCTGTAGATTTCAATTTCTGTAGCCACTCCACAGTCCGACGTCTTTTGCTTTTTACTACGGGTGAATCTCCAGTTGTCACTGATGACTGTCATTTGGATCTTCCTGGATTACAATCCGCCATCAAAATGATAAGTTTAATTGTTTCAGCTGCTGTGAGAAAAGGCTATAAATGATCCGCTACAGGCCGCATCCTCACATGGTATAGCCTACTAGCTGGGACTCCTTCCTTTCTGTTTACAGACGTGACGTGATGACGCAGAGACGAAAGGCTGCATGCTCGAATTTCCCGCGGAAACCCACCAGTACCGCTCTTATTATAAAAAATTATTACAAGCTTACCGTTGTGAATCGAGCTAAGGTAAGGAGATACTGGCTGGTTATGTAATTGCTCAAAAATTGATTTTGGATCATTTTTAACCAAAAATGTTACGGACTGCAGCTTTAAGTGATATCATGTTAGCAAGAGCACTGTTGTGTCTCTCACATAAATATATATAAAAGAAATATTTGGGAGTGTCACAGTTATGTTCCGTTTAGCTCAGTGCATTGACTCTCTAGCTTGTTTACGTTCATCATGTCTGTTTCCTTGTCTTTGTGTTCCTGCCACTGATCAGTCACCATGGACACTACACTAATCATTAAAGCTGTTAATATTTTAGTTAATCATCTTTGTGTGTTTAAGAGCCTGTACACACAGAGACGCATTTAGCTGTATACTAGGGGTGTAACGGTACATGTATTCGTCCGAACCGTCACTGTACGGACATCACGGTTCGGTTCATGCAGTTAGATGACGAATACAGTCAGTCACAAGCGATCCGCACTCCAATGTAAAAGGGGGCGCACACAGTAATGCTTTTTAGCTTAACCTATTTTAACCAGCATTAACCACCAATAATCGCACTAAGCTCTGTTTTGTTACTTTCGATTAGAAACAAAGTGCCATCTTTCAAATTCTGTCCATTTTATCATGAAATTCAAACAATAAATGCCATTTTGACGCTGATGTGGCACGACAGATCGCTATCTAAGCGCCTCAGTTCAAACGTCAGTGCGGAGCGCGAGTGAACGCGATCATCCCTTTCTCTTCACTACTACAGAATGAACATGAAGGTACGTTGAAAGATACAGTACAACTTACTGAAACGTATCATATCTCGTGTAATCACTCAATCATTGTTTCAACAGCGGAAAGATATCACTAAAACAGTTTGTAACAATATGTCACATAGTATTACATTTAACATTACCTCAGAAAAGCCATTCAGTCTCAACAGCTTGTTAGTTCGCTAGAGAAATGAACTGTTTCACTAAATATATGCACTATATTAGCCTATATATTAATTATATTTTACTTAACCTGTTAGTTAATGTAAAGGCTGATTTATACTACGCCGGAGCCTCTGCGCCGTAGGCTATGCGTCTGTTTTCATTTATACTTCTGCGTCGTTGTCTGTGTCGACGTGCATGCAGACCACTAGGAGGCAGTGTACGCGGTCATGTTGAGTATTAAAACAAAAGCCGAAGAAGAAGCAGCTCGTCATGTACGTTGTCAGAGAAGCTTACAAACAGAAACGGCAGAGAAGCAGCAAATAGGTAATGACTTTTGTTGCAGTTTGACTGCATGTGACCCCTGAAACAGAGTGTTTTTTCATTCATATGGAAGTTGAAAGCGCTCGCTCTTCTCCGATTGCTCCGCGCCAGTTTTGACCCAAGGGAGGAGTTCTAGCAGACCAATCACAGCGCTTGTGGTCCGCGTAGAATTGACGCGTTGTTACATTTTTGAAGAGGTGCACGTCAGGCTATGTCGTAGGCTACACGTGCTACGCGTGCTACGCACAGCCTACGCCGTTTCTACGGCGTATACTCGACGCAGAAGTAAATAAAAATAAAATCCATCATGAAAACGTCTCAGGTTACGTATGTAACCATAGTTCCCTGAGAACAGGGAACGAGACTCTGCGTTTGCAGTAAACGCATTGGGGAACGCCACGTGACCCAGGTGTCTGAAAGCACTATCAAAAAACTCCAAATCGTATTGGCCGGCGACAGCCTACGACGTCATACGGCGCGACCCGGAAGTATAAAGGAGCGCCTGGAGAGACAGCCAGCATCTATCGTCTTGAGGGACTGTTCTGCAGGCAGGCAACCCGAAGCATGGCAAGGAAACGCAGAGTCTCGTTCCCTGTTCTCAGGGAACTATGGTTACATACGTAACCTGAGACGTTCCCTTTCGAAGGGAACTCCACTCTGCGTTTGCAGTAAACACTTTGGGGAATGATATACCCATGCCGCCATGCTTGAGGAGAGTGCCTGCCAAAAAATATGGCTTGAGACAAAGGCCCAAAAGCAGTTCGCGAACTGCTTGGCAACTCCCCCTCGGGTCACACCAGGCTGTCAGTGACAGCATTCCCTTTGGCCAACAGCCCAAGCTGAACTTCAAGAAGGCCTTCCTCAGAGGGCCTACAGAAGCTGCTAAGGCGTCTGGAACCAGCTTTTCTGAAGAGAAAGTGGTCCCTTTAAGGGAATGTGGCCAAGGAAGCAAAGGGAACCTCGGCCAGTCACTTAGAGGGGAACGAAGTCACCCCTAATGCCACCAGGGAGGCCGACCTGGTCTTGTTAAGGAACAGACTTAGTTCAGGCCAACCCTGTCTGAATACAGAGCCTCTAAAACGCATTCTTCAAGAAGATAGTAAGTAAGAGTGACTGCAATGAGGCAGAAACCAACTCAAACCCACGCGTAGAGACGGGCATCCTGGAGAGCAGAACTCAGCTGAGTGCTATGAACCCTCATATCGAGGGGAGATAATCCGCTCATCCTAGGATCTACCCAGTGCTTAATTAACGCACTGAGGAGGCTGTGCGCTAGAGAACCCTGATAAAGAGGAGCACAAACCAGCCTAGGGCTGAATCTTAGGAGGAGGCCTGATTAAGGCCTACCACCATGATCAGCTTAGGGAGCTAAGCACTATTATAAACACAACCCTGAAAGGGAAGTACAAAGCTCACCTAACAGGTGGACCATGCAAAGGGCACATACTCACGGAGGCCAAAGAGGGGCCTACAGCATGATAGTAGTTATATGTGAAACAGAAGTATATTCAGAAAGTGGCCTGGAAGGGCCACCCTGAACATCTGTCTTTGCTGGGGTAGACAGATGACTTCAACGGCAGCATAAGAGGCTGCAATGTGCCCACATGACAATCCACCTAACACAATCCAACGAGCAGTGTACTCAGTAAAAGCACCTTTTACTCTTTAAAGCAAGAGGAGTACAGCGTACGCCAACACGTATTAAGGAAGGCCTGGATGGGCCTATAACCTCAACAGACACGTGGCATCAGCTCGTGGCAGTGTTTAGGTCCCAAGCATGGTAAACAACCCGCAAAAGAGGGGGTTGGATTTGGGCCCCTGGCCAGCGAAAGTGTATTGAAATAATTCTCAAAGAGAAATACACCCAAACAAACTCCAGTGTGTCAAAAAGGCCGCCCACAGGCCTAGCAACCTCTAGGACACACGGCGTAAGTCTCGTGGCCGTTTCTAGGAGCAAAAAGATCCACCCTAGGCTCTAGGTGGCTCTTAGCTCAACTAGAGTAAAATAAGACTCAGGGAGGGAGATGTAGGTTAAACCGAACCTCAGTAAGGTTTCACTACCATACTCCACCTGAGAACCAGACCACCAGAAAGCCATGTATTAAAACTTCCTCAGAAGAAATACATAGAACGCTGCCACCCAACGTGAACAGGCCTGATTAGGGCCTATCCGTCAGGGTGGGGCGTGGCCTTTTGAGGTGGTTCACCTGAGGGGCCAGCCACTCAAAATACTGAACTCCACACGTTACACCGGAGGCCGAGGTAGGCCTACCTTAGTACACACGCGGCATCAGCAAGTGGCTACCCTAACCATACCACCCAAAGGCCATGTATTAAAAATTTCCAAAGAGGGAATACATGAAACGCTGGCAAACATCGAGAACAGGCCTGTTTAGGGCCTATCTGTCGACGATGGGGCCTGGCCGATGGTGGCATGGTTTCCCCAGGCATCCTGCAATCAAGTCGACTAAGAAAAGAGGCCTTGAGGGGCCTACAATTCCAGCAACAAGTGGCGTTCAGCCTGTTTGCAAATTAAAAACACCAACCGTGCCAACGTGTGGACTAAAAAGGAGGCCTGAAGGAGGCCTGAAGGGGCCTGCCGATTCAATGACATGTGGCTGCAGCTCGTGAATTTAAAAGGGGACCAAGCTACAGGGAACCAGCTCTAACCCAATCATAACTATGGGAAGCTAACTGCAACCTGCGCTAGGCTACACATTCCAACAGGCAATGTACCCTAAACATGTGACTAAAGGGAACCAAACAAAGCCAACATGGTCTAAGGGAGGCTATAAGGCCTACTAACTCAAACAAACACGTGGCAGGGCCTGTGGTAGTGTACATATGTGAGCAAACCATGATCAGTTAAGCAGCATTGTAGAAAACAACTGCTAACTAGAAGGAGGCTAAATATCATAAAGCCAACAATCCGAGTTATATGCAATATAGCCGCTAACAAGATCACCAGGGAGCTTAAATAGATACCAACTTTCCTCAAAAAGTGGTTCTAACTACCCTGTGTATGCAATCCAACAGGTGATGCACTCAGTGACACAAATACACCTCTTAACTGGGGAATATATAGTCACCATCCTCTCAAATAGAGGCCGCTTTACAGCAAAAAGGGCCTACTATTAAGAGAACAGGTGCTAACCTGTGGCAGCATAAGTAAGCTCACATATAAATGTAGGGCAAAAGTCTGGAACTCAAAGTAACGTAAAACTTTGAAATACATGCTGTTTAAAAGGAAAAACACTCTCATACAGATCCTCAAATCTGTTCTAAGCCTTAGAGGACGAAAAGCTAAAAAACTAGCATCGTCAAGTCAAACTTGATAAATACAGATATCAAGTGGCTCAGAGGAATTCATTTCCTTTAGCATGAAAAATCTAGGAAGTGGGGCCTCGCAATACCTGCATAACTTATCTACGCAAAGATAAGGGCCTACCACCTAAGAGACAGCATCAGGGAGTCAAAAACAGTCTACAACCTAGCTGTTAAATCTCACAATTGCGCCTACATAAGCAAGGGGATAATGGGCATACGGCCTAACAACTCCCTCGGGAGGAGGCCAGAACTAGGAACTATACAACCTAATAAGGGATAGTATACATAAGGTTATGTAAATAACACACCTAACCTAGCTCTAGCCTAGCCGCTAAGCTACGGGCCTTCTTACAGGGCCACAAGCCTAGTGAAGCCTGGGCTTCACCTCCAAATCTCATGGATAAGAGAAAGAAAGTGAAGCTCACAAGCAAACAATGTCAGGCGGCCGATTAAGGCCGACCTAAACATGCATAATAACTGAAGTGACGAGTGCTAACTCAAACTACTCTAGAAAACAGCAGATGAGAAGCTACTCTAAACAACAGGTGGCTAAGAGGCGGCCATTTTGTGGCCTGCACAATATATCTAGCCAGTCTGTCAACTTCAGTTTGCCCAAAAACACCCTAATTTTGACTACATGCTCAGAAACTATACAGGAAAATAAGGTCTTATTTTAACGAATAAAATATAGACCCTCCTGCAGCTCAAAAACCAAAAAACTCCTAAAGGTCCCTTTTTACATGAAAGGATGGAATCTAAGGTTCTTTTAAGCCTAAAGATCCTCTTACTATCAAACAGAACAGCGGGCTGATAGAAATAATTACTAGGGCCCAGCCATCAGTCTGACCATAAGAAGCATCTGAGCATGATATATGTTTATATATACACATATATACACATATATATATATATATATATATATACAGGAGGTGGAAGAAGAAGAGGAGAGGGTAGATATAAATCACCCTATATTGCTGGGGGATCGATTACAAACGCAACAATGTTTACAATCGATCACCCGTCTCACTCTCTCTTCTTCCTCCTCCTCCTGTCTGTCTGGGTTCAGATACAAATCTGAATGGCTAGGGGTTTTTCCATGCCTTCCCGATCTCAAACGCGGAGATCAGACCGGAATGGAAAGTATGGAATCTGCCGTATTAATGGACAGAAAGGAACCGCTCGTCGAGCCATCCGCGCACGACCCCTTTCTTAACGCGCTCTCCCGGCAGCTGCAGCCCGCCGAGAAGCGCGTCCCAAACACACAGCAGCTCGCCCCAAACACACAGCAGCTCGCATACACCAGCCAGAGGAGCGCTCGCCACCGGACACGATGACGTCAAACACGAACGTCATCGTCATCCGGTCGCTCTCGCCAGCCCCAGGGAAGTTGAGAGAGAATAAAACTTTCCCAAACTTCCCAACAAGCTCATCTACGAGCCCTATGATTGCAGCCACCGTTAAGCCTTAGCACAAACAGGGGCCAGAACCACCAGGCAGAGATGCAGACAGCTCTTCCCTCGGGAAGAGTGCCAAACGAGAACAGAGTAAACAACAGACAAACACACAGCAGTGCCCTCAAGCACTGTGTATACGTGCTCCTCTCCAGACAGAAAACGCTCAGAAAAATATGTATATCAAGTGTCAAACCCTGGGACACGGATAAACACACTCTCATGAACGTTTGTAAGGCATATATAAAAAACCCTACCGGAGTTGGTATAGATGCAATCGGACAGGCACTCTCCTCAAGCATGGCGGCATGGGTATATCATTCCCCAAAGTGTTTACTGCAAACGCAGAGTGGAGTTCCCTTCGAAAGGGAACGTCTCAGGTTACGTATGTAACCATAGTTCCCTGAGAACAGGGAACGAGACTCTGCGTTTCCTTGCCATGCTTCGGGTTGCCTGCCTGCAGAACAGTCCCTCAAGACGATGAGATGCTGGCTGTCTCTCCAGGCGCTCCTTTATACTTCCGGGTCGCGCCGTATGACGTCATAGGCTGTCGCCGGCCAATAGGAATTGGAGTTATTGGATAGTGCTTTCAGACACCTGGGTCACGTGGCGTTCCCCAAAGCATTTACTGCAAACGCAGAGTGGAGTTCCCTTCGAAATGGAACAAGTTATGACAGTCACGGTGTAAATATATTTCAACAACGAATTGGAGAAACAAGTTAATGCAAAAACTGCCTCATATTTACATGCTTACAATACATACATTTTTTATTATTATTTGAGTGTTGATGATTATATCTAAAAATAAATAGCAACTGAATTTAGTAATTTGGGCTCTGTTGTTAATTGTAACCTTTATTATAGTAATATGCAAGTAAGGGCTCCCTAAGAGTTTACAGCATTAGCAGAGATAGATTTTTTTTTTTTATCCTTAAGAAAATTTTTATTATAATTGAATAAATTTAAAGACAGAGGCACAGTTGGTTCAATAAAACATTGTTTAATAAAAAAAAGGGAAAAAATTGTTTTCTCGCCCTGCTGTACTGAACCTGTAACGAACCGTGACTTCAAAACCGAGGTACATACCAAACCATCATTTTTGCGTACACCCCTACTGTATATGTAAAAATTTTGTATCGTATCGGCGTTTTGTCCAGATGGATCTAACATTTTGGGAGCCTGAAACCGCTTTTTTTTTAAACCAGGTTCCAGAGTGGATAAATCTAAAACACCCTTGCGTTTTCGTGTGTACAGACAATCCATATATTTTGTGAAACAATGATGTCATCACCCTTTATCTCGACCCTAGTCAGACAGCGTGCAAGGTTTATGCGCATGCTCCAAGTCGTCTTCTCCATTTTTAGTGTATCTCTGTGTCAGAATTACAGCACCACATACTGGTCTGGCATGTATACTACATCGTTTTGAGTCAGTTTCAGTGGTTTCATGTGTATGCAGATATTTCTTGAGACAACGCTGTATTTACAGATTTTTTTAAAACGAGGAATAAAAAGATTGGATAGGGAAAGCTCTAGCTTTGTGTGGATTTGACCTAAGTTTGTCCTTGTTTCATGTTCATTGTCGGTTGTTATCTGTGCTTTAGCACACTGTCTCAGATGTTGGCTTGTTATTCAGAGTATTGTAATAAACCTTATGTTATTGAATCATTGTCTTCGTCTTCTGTGGTACTTAAGCGTTACAGGGAGATATCACTGAACATTTATTTATCAATAGTAAATTTACATTTGTCTAAGTAAATTTCATCTATATTTGTTGTTTATTTAAAATTAGACAAATCTGATATTGTTTTAATCTCCAATCTGTTATTTAGCAGTTTAGATAGTTCTAGATAGATATGTGTAACAATGTACCCCGCTATTAGAACTATGCTATTCTATACACTTACCGATATAATTGGCATAATTAACTTTTTATGATTTTGTTTTTTGTTTTTTTTTGAGAAACCATGGGGAAAAAGGTGAATAAAGACTGAGAGGAAGAACCTGAACATTTAGAAAATATTATTTTAAGAAATTTACTGCATTTGTACTGGCTTGTCTATTTGTCTCCTGTTGTGTGAGCTGTGAGTAGAGGGAGGGGAGTGTTTTGTTCAGCTCTGCATTTTTCTGAATATGTTTCTTCATCTGTTTGCCTGTTTTTTTTTTATTTTTGTTTTTTTTACCAATGCTGTATAGCTGTGTTTTGCACTCCAAAATTATTTAATTTTGAATTTCTAAAAAAAAGAAAGAAAAAAAGAAGCAATTATTTTATATGAAAAAAATAAATAATCATCTTTTATTGACAAAATATTTTAGTTTGTCGTGTACATTCCTAAGCTGTCATATGGTTGTGTTACAACGTTTCCCACCTATGGTTTCACTTCCATTCTTTCAGGGTAAATCAAAATATTTGTAGTGAAATTAATGTGTAAAAAAAATAAATACTCTGAACTTCAAGCAGTTTTACACAAACTGAGAAAGTCAATAAGCGTTAGGTTGTGCCCTGCTCTCCCCTACCCATTTAAGACAGTTGGTGAATATACAGAGACTTACCCTCCCTGCTATGGGGGTAGAATTGTAGCAAAATTCCAAATAAATAGATTATGATCCACATATAAATGTAAAGATATTCACAAAAGATAATCGTATCCACAAATGAATAGAATGAGATCCACAAATATATTTTAGGAGTTTCACAAAAAATAATTGAATTCACAAATAAATAAAATGAGATTTGCTAATAAAAAACCTTTCACAAATATGTTTTTGTGTCACAAGCACAACTCTGCCTGCATTTATCTGTGAATCACCATCTGTACATTTGTGAATTGCTTTCTGTGCATTTGTGGATCGCTGTGCGCATTTGTGGATCTCTTCCTGCGCATTTGTGAATCACCTCGCGCATTTGTGGATTCTGAAACAATTCTAGCATCAAGACCTCAGACAAATCCACAAATAGGTCGACTCCACCCACCGACACTCAAGCCAATCAGATAACGACCACGTGGCGCTGACCAATCACAGCACACTTTCGCTACAACCAATCACGTTTTGCTTTACAATTGGGGCGGTCTCGTCCTGCATTGGCTTAGAAATGAAGTAGAGGGTTCTTAAACAATGAAACAGTAAAAAGAGGTTTAAAATGTATATTTCGTTAGACCATTAGACTGTGTGTCAAGCCAAGCCAAACTATTATATTTTATGCGCCATATCAAAACGCTCTCTGCTATGGGAACAACAATGGATACAGATGCGTTATGGAAGCGTCACGTTATTAAAGATTGAACAGCCTCAATAATTAGCTAGTAACTTATCTATAACCGGATAACCTTGTGATAGACATGCGAGTTTGCAAAATAGATGAAACTGTCGTCACATAACAGCATTTCCCAGTTTATCAATCAAACATCGACGGATATGAGCAGAAAACCAGCTATTAAACATTAACAGGCCCTTAAATAATATTTTAAACATTAGTTAAATGTTTTAGCGTTACCATTGTTTCTAGAGAAGATATAGACTTTTTAAATGTGACAGGTTATTGAATTACATAGCCTATAGATTATGCATTTAATTTAAAAGTAAAATGTCCAGCAGTCAAACACTTGATCACGAAAATGTTTCAGATGAATCAGACTTAATATATAATTTTTTTTTTTATTGTAAAAGTTATTTAGAAAAATTTATTAAAAGTTTTTTTTTTTTTTTTTCCAGCATTGCAACCTCTTTATTTGCATGATCCTAAACCATAGTAGGCCTATATGCTGCAGTGATGCCGAGGCTCGTAGCCTACTGGCACATCAGTGAAGCTCATTCATGCTCATGTTTGGTATTATACGTGCAAGTGTGGTATTATAGCTACTGTAGAACGGGACATCCGTTTACTGCCACTGACTCGTCGTTTCTCACCGTGCCGCTTGTACAGTATAGCTGCATGGACATTAATGTAATCCGTTTGTTTATAATGCCTTCTAATTGCTGCATAGCGTCGTGCCGCGCCGCTCGCGTCAGGTAGAGGTGTTATAGCTGGGGATCTGTGTATGATCATAATTCATGCATAGCCTTATCCCGATTCACTGATCCTGATGGCAATATAAAGAATATACTCCAAAAATCATCCCCGTCTGAATGATGCCTGAAACTTTACTGATGAGTTTCATGAAGTTTTATTGTTCATTAGCTACCATGAAATGTCCATTTTTAACTCCAGACAATCACTGTAAGAGCTGATGCCTTTTCAGGGTTGCTTAACAAACTGGTAAACTTTCTATCCGTAAGAAAACTTTGATGAACCGTAATAATGTGCACGACACGTTCTCTTGTTCATTACTGCAGTGACCAGTAACACTTAGATCATAATACCCGCCGCCGCTCCCATCACGCACTGTGCGTAGGGCACCAAGTGCTGAGGGGGCACCAAAAATAGCCTAATGAATTTTTTTTTTTTAAATGCTGGTATTATTTCATTAGCCTATAGAAATATCAGGCACATTTTAGCCATGTATATGTAACAAAAAAGGGGGAACAAGAAAGATATTTAATAATTGCTCTAGTCTAGTCTAGAAAGTACCCCAGCCGGATGGTCCGTTCCGGTTGTTCGCGCGGAGAGTTAAAAGTTAGAGTTGCATTAACTCTCCCTGTTACAGTTGCCTCTGCTGAGCGAAGTTTTTCAAAACTAAAGCTCATTAAAACATACTTGCGTTCAACAATGGGGCAGGAACGTCTAAGTGGTCTTGCTGTCATCAGCATCAATGGTGAAGTGGCTCAGAAGCTGTCATATGATGACCTAATTAGTGATTTTGCAGCGAGGAAATGCAGACGTGTGGTTCTATAGAGCCTCCCAAAACTGGTGGAAATGCTTGATCCATACAGAATAGCATTATGGCTCCCTCAAAATGTATGTCTTTGGTTTATTTTGACAACATTTGGTCTAAGAAGATTTTGCACTTTACTTGAATGTGTGTTTTTAGCTGTTCTACATAGCCTACTGTGTTTACAAAGTAAGTAAAGTTGTGACTTTTAGTCCTCTAAATCTTTGTTTTATTTAAGAAGACTGACTATTCTTGTTTGTACTTATTGATGATTATTTAATTTAATTTATTCAAAGTGACATTGAATTTGCAAAAAAAAAAGTCTTGATTATTTTGATAATTTTTTTATTTTGCTATTCTGTTTACTGTTTACAAAGTCAGCAAAGCTGTGAAGATTTAACTTTCTCTTTTTAGTGTTCTTAAGTTTTATACTGTGATGCTATTGTGTGTTATTGGTATTGAGTTATGTTTGGTAATAAAAAGTTAAACTGGCAAAAACAAACGTTTTTTTTTTTTCTCGGGGTCGGGGTGGGGGGCATCATAAAGGAATTATGCTTAGGTCACCAAAATGGCTAGCAGCGGCACTGATAATACCTTTCAAAATAAGAGAGTTCCTCTTTGATGGATAATGCAGACCTTATTTAATTACACCCACAAAAATATGTACAAAACAAATTAAAAGATCAATCACAATAAAGTCTGTTACATTTTGTAAACGGATTGTTTTTATCACACAAACAGCTTCAGCTCAATTCGAACAAGAGCCCATGGTGAAATATGGACCTCCTTTAAGAGTCTGTTCCCGCCCCAATTGTAAAGCAAAACGTGATTGGTTGTAGCGAAAGTGTGCTGTGATTGGTCAGCGCCACGTGGTCGTTATCTGATTGGCTTGAGTAGTCAGTGGGTGGAGTCGACCTATTTGTGGATTTGTCTGAGGTCTTGATGCTAGAATTTTGTCTGGCTATCTCCATACCAAGCTCATATTTAAAACTGAACATTGGTCTGGAGAGTCTGCTATGTATTTTCTACTGCACAAGAGGCGTGATCAACGAGCATTATTCACGCAATTGGATAGTCCTTCAACCAATCAGATCAACGATCCGGGTGACGTACTTTGCAGCGGGGCTAGCTGGTAAATTAGGCTTTTACCAAAGCCGGACGGTAGTAAGGCAAACACATCCTTCTTTTTTATGAATTGTTCCAGGTCAAGTCTCTGTTCCATCTCGCCATGTTCAATGTAAACAAAAAGCTGCTTGCCGTCGCTTCGTCATCGTGTAATACCCGCCAATAGCGAGCAAGGTGGATAAGCCAGTCTGTGATTGGTTCCCGCAAAAGTGTAATAGAAGCAGTAGAAATGAATTCCAGACTGAGTTGCCGGGCGAAATCAAATCGCCGGCAGATCAGGCTGGGTTTACCCAGTCTAGCTAGAATTGTTTCAGAATCCACAAATGCAGTAGAAAGCAGCGACCCACAAATGCACAGAAAGCAATTCACAAATGTACAGGTGGTGATTCACAAATAAATGCATGCAGAGTTGTGCTTGTGACATAAAAACATTTGTGAATGTGTTTTTTTATTAGTAAATCTCATTTTATTTATTTGTGAATTCAATTATTTTTTGTGAAACTCCAAACATATATTTGTGGATCTCATTCTATTCATTTGTGGATACAATTATCTTTTGTGAATATCTTTACATTTATTTGTGGATCATAATCTATTTATTTGGAATTTTGCTACAATCCTACCCCCATACCCTGCATTTTGTTATAATTCCACTCCACCCCAGGTTGTAATCAAAACGTATAATTTGTATTAATTACAATGACTTTGTTTAACATTTAAAAACAGACATGTTCAAATTCCAAAGCTTGTTAGTTCCTGTTGGTAAGACTGACAAGCTTTGGAATTTGAATATTTCTGTTTCTAAATGTTATAAGTAATTTTAATGAATACAAATTACAAATTATACGTTTTAACCTGGAATTGGCAGACGTTCCCTTCATCATGCGCCGTGGTAGCTCGTCAAATCATTCACAGGTATAAATATGAAGCTATTTTGATTTTGAGTAAATATTTCATGTCGATATACGGTGGTTACATACTGTTAAAACTGTGGTATTGATATTACTGCCGACTATAGAACATTGGCAAGGAAAACTAACTTTACCGAGCTCTGAGAGCCCCCAAGTGGTCGGGACTCGGGAGCATTTCCGTTGTGTTGTGGCTTGATTCCGTTGTGTTGTGGCTTTATTTCGTTGTGTTGTGAACTTATGTTTGCTTTTTCAATTTCTTTGTGTTGTGCACTACTGGGCCACCGTATAAAACTCATCTGTATAGTTTTGGCCATCATTCGAATGGTTCAACAGGCTTACTAATATAGTGGATAAAAAAAAGAAGACAATTTAAGTTATAACTGTAATTTAACTAAACTATAACTGTTCTATCTCCATGCAGCATATATTCGCAGTTTCTGACATTATAGTGCGTTCTGACTGAATTAGTGATGTCCGGTTCGCGAACGAATCGTTCTTTTGAACCGGTTCTTTTTAGTGAACCGGTCGAACCAGTTCACCAAATCGGACTGAATCGTTCGAAACAGTTCGCATCTCCAGTAAGCAAACACTTATCCACAAATTACTAAAGTTACTCACTTTTTGACGTGCCTGACACTCCCTCTGACTCGAAATAAACCAGCATTCCGGAGTTATTCAGTTACTCCAACAGTACACTGACTTAACCTGCTGTGAGAGAACTGATGATGATGAGCATGCGCGGCATACACGAACGAACGTACACGGCCTGTCACAGTCCTAGGCTGCGTCCGAAAACCTAGGTAGCTGTCTTGCTGCCTCGCTGTCTTATAAAAGAATGACTTGTACGGCAGCGTTTGTGCATGAAGGTACCTTACGAAATTGATTTCGGACAGACTTCTGAGGCAGCGTAACAGTTTAATGATCTACAGCAATATAGCGCGTGCTTTGGTGAGAACTAAACAAATATTTAATTACAACCGTAGTAATTTCTCGATAGAAATGATATCAAAATTGAAATATGTTGGTCAAAATCGTACATTTATACACAAACTGAGCAACAAACGCAACTTTCGGACGCCATCTTTATTTTTCTAGCTCAACTGTCACAGAATGGAAAGCACAGGATTGTGGGATATCAAAGACAGCAAAGGATACATCTATGCTTCCTTCAAAAATCGATCAGATGAAGGTATCTCATGAGACAGGAAGTGAAGCTAACATTGGATTCGGACGTGCCTTGATGCCTTACTACCTTGAAATGTGTCCTCAGAAGGCAGCATTTTCCAGTTTTCGGACGTAGCCCTAGTTCTCGAGTCAAGAATCGGTTGCAAAGGTTTTCGGATCACCAGTAACGTTACACAATCGAGAACTGCTTCTTTCGGACATGTCCAATTTAAGAACCGATGAGCTGATGATACTGCGCATGCGTGTAACTTTTCAAGCAAACTAAAAGTATGTTAGTTTTGTTGAACATCGGAAATTGTGATAATATAACATACTGGAAGTGACTTAATTCAAAATACAAGATTGGAAACAATTAATTTTAAAACTATCAAACTAACCATTTATTTGTTTCATAAATAATCCATGCACAGCTTATTTACTAAACAATGTGATATAAAGATAAAAAATGACGTAATCAAACTACAGCGAGAGCAAACAAGCGACTCCTTTTGAATCGCTCTCGCGGTTCTCGAATCTCAATCTCGTTCTCGAGTAGAATCGGTTGCAACGTTTTTCGGATCACCAGTACTCAACCGAGAACTGATTCTTTCGGACATGTCCGATTTGAGAACCGATGAGCTGATGATACTGCGCATGCGTGATTCAGCGTGTGATCTAAAGCTACAGAACAGTAATGACTGTGACAGAACCGGCTAGTAGGACAACTGGAGGACTTGAATTAGGGGCCAATCTGGCGAAACATAAATTTATTTAATTACAAATTAATTGTAATGGATTATGTTTAGTAAGAGGATCATGGTTTCTGCGCTGAAGAAGACTAATTTATTCACTTTATAATTGTAAAACTTCGTTTGCACATCACTGCCTGTGTGTTTGGATGCTTTAGAAACGTTTCAGATTACAATGATGTTTTAGTTGACTGATGTTATGATTACTACGGAGCCCCTAAAGGGACATGGTGGTGGAAAAAAAAATAGGAAGGGAGGAAATTTGAAGTGCTGGTGGAAAAAAAATTTGGGATGTCCAATCATAGTAACCTAGACAACGAGCAACAACAACCCAATTTTCCTCAAATGTGCTTTATAATAAATTGGTCTCTATGAGCAGGCGGAGGAGATACAAGTCTGAAAAGTGCAAAACTCAAAACCCTTTTGCTCATTTTAAATTATGTAAAATACTCAATAACTTCATTGTAACACACTGTACTGTCACCAAATTTAGTTCATACATCACTGCTCTCCTGCTGGTTAGGTACTACAACACTTAGTTTGGCAAGCAGCACATAAAGGCCTACACAAATGATGTTGGTACACAGCTTACATACTTACAACAGCTTTTGCATGATAATTGCTTACTGGATTTGATGGCATTACAATTTATTTAATATTTTTACTCATAACAGTGAAATTATTGATTTTATTTAATAATTAATAATCATAAAAGTTATGAATTTTTTATCAAACTAAGTGTTCCAGTACAACCAGCAGGAGAGCAGTGATGTATTAACTAAATTTGATGTCATAGTGTGTTACAGTGAAGTTATTGAGTATTTTTCATAATATAAAATGAGCAAAAGGGTTTTGGGTTTTGCACTTTTCAGACGGTCCCTTCAGACGTGTATCTCCGCCTCCTGCTCATAGAGACCAATTTATTATATAGCACATTTGAGGAAAATTGGGTTGTTGTAGGTAGCTTGTTGTCTAGGTTACTATGATTGGCATTTGTGTTTTAACAACGTTTAAAATCCTCCCATCTCAATTTTTTTCCCACCAGCACTTAAAATTTCCTCCCTTCCCATTTTTTTTTCTACCACCATGTCCCTTTAGGGACTCCGTATGATTACTGACTTTATATATTTGAATGTGATAAGTGTTTTTTCATCCCGGCCCGCAATAGACGACGTCATTATGTCGGAGCGTAAAAGAACCAGTGAACCGTTTTTTCAACCGGTTTATTGAAACGAACTGTCTGAAAGAACCGGTTCGCGGAAAAGAACCGAACTTCCCATCACTAGACTGAATACAGGGGAGAACGAGCTCGTAAAGCTCCGCCCTGTTAGAACGAGCTCGTAAAGCTCCGCCCTGTTAGGCCGATCGCAGCAGCTCATTTGCATTTAAAGGGCCCACGCTGAAATGGCACGTTTTTACTCAACCACTAAAAGTGGCAATTTTAACATGCTATAAAAAAATTATCTGTGGGGATTTTGAACTACAACTTCACATACACACTCTGGGGACATCAGAGACTTATTTTACATCTTGTAAAATGGGGCATAATAGGTCCCCTTTAAGGCAAGGCCACCGTTAATAATGACAGATTTTACTTTAAAAGTTTTCAAGTTATTATCCCCTCGGTTAAAATAAGTGCTACATATGGATTTGAGGTAAAAGTGACCCGTTACAGTGACTTTTAGAAACTTAATCCCTTCAGTAACATTGAGGTAATAAAGAAGAAGCAAGTTACTTATTACTTTCCTATTTATCACTGTAAAGTTTGAAACACTCTATATTGTATAGGGCTTATTAAAGGGTCATGGAACCCCCCTGTTTTACACCTCAAAGCTCAAAAAAAGTCTGTTAAAATGGGCGTGTAAAGCTCTGAAAAAGTGGGAGTGTAGAGGGGGAGAAGAGGGGAGAGAACAACCAATGAAGCACAGACTGAGCACACTCATTATACAGAATAATGAATATTAATATATGAGCACGGAGAAAATGACAACAAACTCCCAAGCACAAGGGAGAAATGCGAAAGAATATTTAATAGGGCTAATAATAGGGTACTTTGATTACGTTTACGAGCACTGCAGTCTCAAAATCAGTCTTTTGTCTATTAGAATAATCGTGTTGTCGCGTTCAGATAGGCTACACCACTGTATCAGTGTCCAGTTTGCACATATAATTCATTTGAAGAAGACTTGATGAAATATGTGTGCATAACTACACCGTGCTGGTTAATGTTTGGTGCAGGAGAATGTGTGAAATAAAAACTGTAACAAAAACAGCCTTCTTCCACTTCAGAAACATTGCTAAGCTACGGAATATGTTATCTATTTCTGATGCAGAAAAATTAGTTCATGCATTCATGACTTCTAGACTAGATTACTGTAATGCATTACTAGCTGGTTGTCCTGCTTCCTCAATAAACAAAATGTCATTTCATTCTAAAGTGAAAAACATGATAACTCTCTAGTAACTAAAGTCACTGTAAACCTTTGAGATTTTTGTACAGTTTTGTACAGTAATTCCTTCTGATGTATTTGGTAACACTTAAGTAATTACTAGTGGGTTACCATGATCTTCACTTTAGAATAGTGATCCAAATAAGTAGTAGTTCCTTTAGAATTATGTAGTAACTCTTGAGTTATTACTATCCAATACTTTACAAAAACCTTAAAAGTTTACAATGACTCCAGTAGTTACTAGAGAGTTATCATGTTTTTCACTTTAGAATACTGATCCAAATAATTAGTAAGTCCTTCTGAAGGATTTGGTAATACTTCAGTCATTACTAGTGGGTTACCATGACCTTTACTTTAGAATTAATTATACATTATCCATTATTCACATTAATTATGAACCTGTATTTAGTAGTTCTTAGTTCTCTGGGAGGTCAATGTAACGCATGGTCCAGGGTGACTTGCAGCTTTATTCTAAATTATTCTGATTGTCAGAGTGAATTGAGCCACAAGCCAAGTCAGCCTTGCTGTGGGATGTGTGTTTAATCACAATGACTATGGAAAACCAGCTAATAGTAACAAATGGTTAGAGTCACTATACAGGGCTAGAGTAGGTTTCTCTTAAAAGGCATTCAACCCAGAGAGAGAGTGATTACAAACATCAATGACTGCCCACTTAAGCTTATGTCCTCATTGGGCGCTGTCGTTCAGCCTAGGCTGGCAGTTGGATGGATGAGGGAGGTGGAGTGTGTTTACATGGAGTTGCCTCCCTTTGTAGGGGAGAAAGACCACCAGGTCAGACCCCACATGAAGTCTCAATGTAGGCCATAAGCACTGCTGTGTATGTGACAGGTTTGAAGGACAGAAACTCTAAAAGGGATTATTATTTAATGATATTCTGTCAACATTTAACCCCTTATGTCATTTAGATCTCATATTATTTTCTTTCTGAATGAAAAATGGGCTGAATGTCTAAGTTCTGGAAAGATACAAATAAATAAATGGCATTAGTGTATGACCAAAGTGATCTCATGAGAATATGTGTGTATTTTTACGTAAAGGGTTATTCTACCACACATACATTTACTTATGTTTTCATACACACAAATATGTACAATATTGACGTATTTATAGCACTAAAACGTAAAATACTTGTGTATTGGCAGAAATAAAACTAAATTATTTACGTATCCAAGTGTGAATGTGTATGAATTCTTATTATTAAACCTCTGGGGTCTGAGGCTGATTTGGGGTCCTGGAGTAACCCTAACCCTAATCGTGGCATTAATGTTTTGATTCTGTTGTATCAATTGTCATATCAATACATGATTTTAGTCACATTTATTGCAGTGTGAGTTTACTCATCTACTTAATACGAAATAAAAAAAAATTTGTGACTTGTGCTGCAAACTCATTTAGAAGGATTACATAATGTTAAACAAGACTAAACCTTAAAATTAATAACATTTCTGTAATTGTTTAACCATTTTGTAATATTTTGTTTGTTTGCTGTGAGACACAAAATGTGTTTTCTTTTACGCAGCGACTTACAATACAACCATAAGATACACCAAAACAACATAAATTCACAAACCACACCAATTTTATTTGTTTGCTGTACTCCAGATCTTTAGAATCCATATGTTTGCAAGGAACAGATCCAAATTCAGCCCTTTATCTGGCAATCTTCATCTTCATTCTCAGCAGCGACCGGACAAAGCCCGTGCTCGTTATGATTCAAATTTGAAAGTTGCGCCCTCGAGAAGCATTATGACATTGTTTACAGGCTCTTACCTGCTTGACATGCCGTGTTTCAGTAGATTGCCATTTGAAATGAGTGTGCACCTTCACGGGAGAGAAGCCGGATTCATATTTTCATGGATTAATAACTTAAATTCTGCTCTATACCCCATTAAAAAGTTATTACCACTAGAGAGGACTGCAACTGCAACTCATCATCATTTGAACTATTTTTGGTACCACTGTAAAAGCGTAATAATGCTATGTTTAAATGCTGCCAATACGTCCATATTGTACATTTCAGCACCTATCCAAATGTACAAAAATTTTCGTTTTGTGTCTTTGAAAGTTACTATTAATACGTATTAACAATGAGACCAGTGTGACACATTTTAGTCTTTTTTTTTTTTGTTCTACTCTTCTGCTCTGCCACAGCCCTCAAATTCAATGGCGCCTTTAGATGTGTCGCACTGGGTTTGACATCACTGATGGCAAATGCCATATGGTTCTCGCCTGTCACGTGACTAATCAGAACACAACACGTTTGCAAATTGCAACCACAGATAAGTTTAAAGAGTTCCAGCAGAGGAAAAAAAGATCTGTGAACGACAAAAGCTATTGTTTGACTTCAGAAGACATGAATCATAAGGACTACTATTAAGATATATTTATGGTGCTTTTTTTTTCTTTTCTTTGTTAGAGCTTGCCTATAAATCATTCAATTTCCTTGTATGTACAGAAACACAGACAATTTACCTTACACCTTATCCGTTTGTGTTTCATAAAAAGTAAACTTATGCAGGGTTGGAACAATATGCTGTTGACTAAATGGCAGCCTGTGTGGCATTATGAATGTTTGTTAGACAGTAGGGAAGCCCTGTTTCTAACAGCAAATCTTTTGAAAAATAATCAAATGCACAATGCACACCTAATATATATTCAGACAAGCAGGAATACAATATTTTGAAGTGCAGTCAAATGATGAAGGCACTTTTAGCCTTCAAACATTATAGTTCAGTTTCTACAGTAAATATGTTTATTTACAAAGTCAAGCATGCTGAGTGGAAAACAAAACACTCAGACTTATTCCTTCCAATTAATTTATACTTTTTATTTCACATCTCTTTTCTTGTCCAGTTGAGGATGAATACGATCCTCAACTGGACATGACCACAACGCAGCCCTGAAGTATCAGCAGAGATCGAGTCAACTAGATCATCCATTGTGAAGGCCTCATCGACACGACAGCCAGTAGCACAGTTCCCCAACAAACCGTCCATACCGGCGTGATGAATACGATCCTCAACTGGATGGAACTGAAATAAACACTTTGATTGTTGCGATCCTATCAGACTTATGATAGCAACCTGATTCGTAACAAAGCACTGTTCGCCAGAGGAGAACTGGCCCCCTGACTAAGCCTGGTTTCTCCCAAGGTTTTTTTTTTCTCCATTTTAACACTTATTTGCCACTTGTTTGCCACCTGATGTCACCTGATGGAGTTTGGGTTCCTTGCCGCTGTCGCCTTTGGCTTGCTTAGTTGGGGACACTTGACATTTGACTTGACATTTGATATTCAACAGTATTCTTGACATTTAATCAACAGTGCTTCTGATCTGCCTGAATTGACACTATTCTTTAAGAGCTGCTGTGCAGCCAAAATTATGTACCAGTTATCAATGTAAAGCTGCTTTGACACAATCTACATTGTAAAAAGCGCTATATAAATAAAGGTGACTTGACTTGACTTGACTTGTCATGTCAATGGCAGCAGTCAAAATAGGCTGGATTGTTCTAGTGGGCAGTGGCTAGCCTCCAGACCAGATTTCAAGGGCACAGGGTTGACCAATCAGACCTTCCCAGAATCCTTTGCACTGAAAACTGTAAGCGAATTAAACAACTGGGTTCTAGAAACATTTTTCCAAAATCCTGGATTCTGTGCTGCAGTACCTGTTGGACATGTAGACCATATAGCTCTCAATGAGTGAGAAAATTAGTGGGGAGTGAGTGGACATGTTCTCTCTGTTTGCCAACACATGACATCACAGCACTCAGAACCTTCATTAGCATCTAATAAATGAGGGTATAACAAGGCAGACGTCTGTAAAATGGATTAGGGGAGGTGGAGGTTATTGGGCTTGCCTCCATCAGCTCCATCATGAGAGACATGAGATGCAGGAGAAAGCTCTTGTAGCCCATTTGAAAAATTAGAGTTTAAAACTTCTAAAAACACAGCACTGTGCAGCCAAATCTCCCTGATGTAAACAAAAGGTGGGTGGCAGCCCCCAGAGCGCAGTCCTGACTGCCAGCGGCAGCAGTGATGAATTTGTGGAGTTATCTAATTTTCCACTGTTTTAATTAGAGGCCAGGTTCCATGAGGCTTGACAGCTGGCTTCTTTATACCAACTCCTGTGAGCCTGACAGAGAAAAATGTCTGTTGCCACTGCACCAAGCTCAGTTTCTGACCTAAGCCTGAGCAGGAACCGCTCACATCCATTAACACAGCTTGCTTTTTTTCATCTCTCGCTCATTGTTTCACTTGTTTCAAAAAGATTGCACTCACAGCAATCTCAGAATATATAAATATTTCTGAAGGCACTTCAACAACACTTTTACATAAATATAGGCCTGAAACTAAAGATACTGCTTTGCAAGTGGCTGAAATTGTTTTATTATTTAATTTACCCTTATTACCTATTTATTTGCTACACTGAATATAGAAAAAAGATAGTACAAGGCACATCATGTTATACAAGTAAGAAAGACCTAGATTTTATTTTGACAAACACATGAATAATGGATTTTTTTTTTTATTTTAAAGCTAGTCACTGACACTAAAGCTTTTCAGCAGCCTCCCTAAAAGTGGGTGAGGGTCTATCCCTATTATGATATACTTTCTCAGCACTTTTTTGTTTAATTTTGGAATTTTATATTTACATTTAATAAGAAACGACACTGGCAGCAACAAACCTGGATCTATTCCAACTCTCTAAATTTTACTTGAAACTTTGGAAGAATAAGGGCAAAGGGCCTTCATAGACTGGCAGATTAGATGCATTCTTAATCATACTGAATTTGGGTTAACACATTTCAGGTCTAAACAGCAGAGAAGTGTATTAACACACAGAGGGCAATGTTGGACTGGTTTGGTAGTCAATGTCAATCCTGCATAGGTATGGAGTAGAACATTACTTCCATATTATTTAACATAATTAATATATTTATATATTAAAAACATTTAGTTTTACATTATATTGTACTGTTTGTTATAGACAAATATATATATATCAAATTCAGGGGGCAAGGGAGGCAGTGCCTCCTCAAAAAAAAAAAAAAAAAATAGAGAAATTAATCCAAAATGAGAAATTAATCCATATTACATATAAAACAACACAAATATTACAAATTATGACATTAAAAAGAGTGGAAGTCACTCGTGTTTCTAAAGGAATACTGCAACACCTGCAGGTAAAGTTATTGGTTATGACTGGATATGATTGGTTTGTGTGATAAATCCCGCCTCTTGTTTACGTGCACATTCCGCGCGTCAGTTTGAATGAACTAATGATGGCGTCAAAGGGAAGATTAATTGAAAAGTAAGTAAACAGATCACCCAGTTAGATATCACCGCTTTATGTCACATCAAAATCAAACTTGAAATGGACTGAAAACATGATGACTGCGGGGGTTTTTAGTGCAATCAGCTTGGTGAAATTAAAGATACATCTTTGTATTTGTGTATACATCAGACGGTGTTTACGGAGCATGACTGATGATCCAAAATAGCCTAAGTTGACTATTAAACAGAAAAACATCAAGACACAAATAAAAATATATTGTTTAAATTGCTACAGCCTTTAGTTATTATTTTGGAATGAATGTAGAAATGCTTATAACCTAACTTGATGAGATTGACTTGGTTTTGATAAATAGAACATTTATTATCAATACATTGTTAATGTAAAATTACAAAATAGAATTGTATTTGGTTTCTTTTTTTTTTTCTTTTTTTTGATGTAATGTAATGTTCATTTAACAAGGAAGATGTGTCAACGTTAAGAGTAATGCACATGAATTTACATTTGATTCATAAAAAATAAAAAAATGTGCCTCCTCATTTCAGAACACCACTGCACGCCATTGATCAAATTTTATTTTTAACAGGAAAGACTTATATATAAACAAGCACTAAATTTTATGCAGACAGCATATGCAAATAAACAACCCCATCGGTGGGTGCAATTACAATTATTAATTCAGCTGTTACATATGACAGTACCAAATTTTATTTTCTCTAAGAGGTCACCTGGTATGTAAGCCTGTTAAACATATTCTTGAAGTGTAAGAATTTGATATTAAATATTGATATCAAATTATCTTTAGCTGATATACATTTACAATAATCTTTTTCTTCTAGGAAAAACAAACCAATTATTGTGTGATTCACTTATATATGCATTTGGCAGATGCTTTAATCCAAAGTAACTGCAATGTATTCAAGGTAGACATTTTTCCACTATGTGTGTTGCCTGGGAATCAAACCCTTGATCTTGGTTTTGTTAGTGCCAAGTCACTATATTGAAAATGAGAACAGTAGGTTACAGTGTAACCATGGTTCTCTGAATGAGAGACTATCTCTCCACCCAGATACATATTGCATATGTTATGGGATTTATGACACCACAGGTGGCATGTGATGTGGACACTTTGGTAAGACACTCTAGCCTATTGAATGCGCAGTATATTCTATGTAAACCCGAAGAGTGTGCACATCTTCCTCTATTTGATGACACACTTCTCAGAGCGACCATCTGGTGGAGAGATAGTTTCTCACTCAGAGAACCATGGTTACACTGTAACCTACTGTTCTCTATCATATTGAGACTATCTCTCCACCCAGATACATATTGCATATGTATGGGATGGTCTGTAAGACACATCGCGAAGAGGACATAGGCTCGATATAATAACTGTGTAGCCCTCCTTACAAGGGAGAGCCTGCTGGTTCACCAAATGAACTATATACAACTGTACAACTATATACAGCCCCTTCAAATAAATACAAAATTAAGAAAGAACCAATAAAGCCGCTGACTACCAGAATATGAAGGGGAACTCAGGTCAACTCACCAGATGCAAAGAAGATCATAACAACATAAACTGTAATGGGAGCTATCTTAGCCCCCTAGCCTGGGATAAATATACACTAAGAGGAGCAAAACAACTTAAGCCAAGCCAAAACTGTGTCACCGAAAGAGCTACCTGTCGCAACATTCAACCATTCAACATTCACAGACTTCTGCTAAAGATGCCCCCCGAATAAGGCCCATGAATTGGCCACACCCCCTGTGGAATGTGCCCAGACCTTATCAAAGATAGGTATGCCTGCCTTCGCTGTAAGCCTGCTGGATTGTATCTACAATCCACTGGGATAGCATAGATTTATACAATGGCTGGCCCAGAAGCTGTGGCTTGAAACACACAAAGAGCTGATCTGTGCGCCTGTGCTGCTCTGTGCGCCTCATGTGGATTTTAAGTGCCCCCCTGACACTGCCACTGACAAGGCCTCCTCTGAGCCCAACTCTGAGCCTGACCAACTCTCTGTGGGAGGGGCCTGCGCTGAAACTTACATGAGAAGGGCCAGCATTTGTATTAATTTTAGCTGTCAGACCCTCAACCTGCTGGGCCAGAGCTGCCACTGTCGCAGCCAGGCCTTGCTAACAATGCTTAGGAAGGGGGAGAGGAGGAGGACTGCCCTGATGTTTGTTACAAAAGAAGCGCCAATGAGCCTCCCTGGCATGAGCTGACAGAATGAAACAATTCATGCAGGAGGTGGGGGCCTCTTTAGCCACAAGTGCATGCCCACGACCAAGATGGGATGGGACTTTTCCGTTTTCAGGTGACGGCATCAGTTTTCATTCTTCAGTTAGTCACACAAAAGAATGAAGTTGGGGTCAGACAAGAAGTCAGTTAAAGTCCCTGTAAAGTCAATTCTGAGAATTGTTTCTAAACACATTATAAATGTTACAAATTTATTGCTGAAACACATTAGAAAGACTCTATAGTATTGAATTGTGAAGTTTTTCACCAATTCTGTGTTCAGTTTTATTGTGCGGGGCTAAAACGGTGGCTCGATGACGCACTGGAGCCCCCGAGCATGGCCCCGCCCCTAACACTATAATAACTGTCGATGACACACTAGAGCCACCAAGCATGACTCAGATCAGATATTTCCTGTTTGTGAAATGCAGATGTATATGTATACCTACATTACGTTAGTAAAAGTGCAGATGTATGAAGTTCTATTTGTATGTAACATGCAGAATGCTTACAGTCATGTCACCTAAATTTATATAGTGCTTTATACAATACAGATTGTTTCAAAGCAGCTTTACAATGATAACAGGTTAATGATTCAATGATGCAAACAGAGTTAATTTCGGCTGTACAGCAGCTATAAAAGAAAATAGTGTCATTGTTCAGCTGAAGTTAGTTCAGTGTTGATATAGTTCTGTTATAAAGATCAACGATTATTAATAATTAGTTATTAGTTCGTTTCATCAATAAAGCAGTTCTTCAGAAAACAGTGATGTCATCGTCAAACTCAGTTCAGTTGTCATCCAATTGTGTAGGTGTGGTCAAATAAATAATATTGTTGAATATTAAAATTCCCCACTAAGCAAGCCAGAGGCGACAGTGGCAAGGACCCCAAACTCCATTGGGTAACAGAATGGAGAAAAAAACCTTGGGAGAAACCAGGCTCAGTCGGGGGGCCAGTCCTCTTGTGGCCAACAAATGAACATGGTGCGATTATGATTCAGAATGCATCACAAGTCAGAATCAGATTGTGAATCAGTAACATTCAAATATTTAATCCAGTTCGTTTGGCTTGAAGATCGGCTTCATCACGCCAGTATGGAGATGAAGCTGGTCATGGGTCTGTGCAGAGGACTTGTCTGGTTCTTGTGGTCTTTGCTGAGGATTTGTGCTGATGGCTGTCGTCTCAATGAGGTCTTCACAGGGGATTGTCTAATTGACAGGATCTTTGCTGACATCCAGGGCTGCATTGTGGTCTTGTCTAGGTGCAGGTCCACCATCTGATCTGAATACGGACTGGATAAGGCTGACTACAGTAACCTTTGGATAAACAGAGAGACTAATATTAGCATAGATTCTAATATTACGTTGTAACATGTACATTGGCTGTTATGGGAAGTGTTCCCAGTTACGGTTGACCAAATTTATGCAGTTTAAAAATTCTTTAATGGATGTGAATTATAGAAATGAGATAATGTGTTATGTGTATGCCAGGTTAAAGAGATTTGTTTTCAGTCTAGATTTAAACTGAGTGTGTCTAGGAAGATTGTTCCAGAGTTTGGGTGCTAAATAGGAAAAGGATCTACCGCTTGCAGTTGATTTTGTTATCTAAATATTATGAACTGGCCAGAATTTTGAGAATACAATAGATGTATAGGACTATAATGTATTAAGAGCTCGCTGTCACGGGCAAATAACACAAGATCCAGTAGCGAATGCAAATACGGTTTATTAATTCCACAGCAGAACAGAAATATCTAGGCAAGATGGTCAGAACGTGCAACACGTAGAGCAGGCTTTGGTGGCAAGGAGACTGCAACGGGCTGGAATCCACAGGCAGATGATAATATCCAGAGAAAACATACGAGCAAGAAATCCACACTCGAACAGGAATCAACTCACAGGAACTGGAGACAAATGCTGGGAACAATGGAAACCAACATGAACACCAGAATGATCTGACAAAGAACACAGCAAACACACGACTACATATAGGGACAGATAACGAGCCGCACCTGTGACTGATCAGCACAGTTAGTCACTATGACAACGCTAATAGACGAACTGACACTGACAGCACCAAAATAACAGACACACACTCACACACAGAAAGAGAGCGAGAATGAGTCAGTGAACTCATGAACCGTGACACTCGCTCAAGTACTGAGAAGCTAAACCATTTAGTGCCTTCTAAGTAATTAGCAAGATTTAAAAATGTATGCGATGTACAGTAGTGATGTCACGATACTGGAATTTCTAACTTCGATACGTATACCTTGAAAAATATATGTATTCGATACCATTTTCGATACCACGAGGAAGACTGCTATATAGATATTTTTATTATCTCACTTGTGTCCTAATGGTTAGAGAGTCTGGCTTATTACCCGAAGGTTGTGGGTTCAAGTCTCAGTACCGGCAGGAAATGTAGGTGGAGGGAGTGAATGAACAGTGCTCTCTTGCACTATCATTACCCACAACTGAGGTGCCCTTGAGCAAGCCACTTAACCCTTAATCCCAGAACCAGGCTAATATGGTTATACTTTCAAGTTGTAATAAGAACTCTGCATTTTGGACCAGCTAGAGTTTGTTTATTAAGAGTGCAGGGCAACCACCCAGTAGAGCATTACAATAATATAGCCTTGAGGTCATGAACTAACTTTTCTGCATTTGTAATTGAGAGCATATTTTGAGATCTCAAAAGTAAACTAATGAGACAAGGGAACATTTTGTCTAATTCTGTCTCTCTCTTTTATGGTTTCACAGGTAAGGTACACTGTGCCTGTGTGTCCTTTGCTGTCAGCCAAGATATCCCCTTGGTCTGAGGGTGGTAAAAATTGGGGGGTCGTCTGGGACCCAGCACATCTAACCTGGGAAGATTGTAATTGAAATGTCCTGTGCCCAGTGTTTCAGGGTAGACTGCTGTGTCAAGTATCATGCAAAGAACAAGGCCACATGTGATACATCAAGAAGACTACTTTAAGCCAATGCCAGGTGCTGGTCTTCAAGATCCAACTTTCAGATTTGGGTCTTAATCAGCTGCAGACTGTTGGAAGTTCGATAGAAAAAGGCCATGAAACTTAACATGTGGAAGATCTAAGTGGACATGAACTGTATGACCGAATTTTCAACTATATCAGAAAAAGTTAAAATCTGCAGAAGATGAGGGCATGACTCAACTTCTCCTTTTTGACCTGCCTAATGACATGCTATCAGCTCCAGACGCCAGAGCTGCCGAACCTGCTAATGTTGCACCGGTCTTGATGGGAGATTCAAACCTACAATGTCAGGTGGACCCAAATTGACAAGTAGCTCAACTTATTGGCAAGAGATGTATGGTTTGTACTTCGATTAATGGTGTACCTCTTCAAATTTTGCTGAAATCTGGCACCCAGGTGACAATGGTAGGAAAGGCATGGATGGATAGAGAATTATCTAGTGTCAAAATACAGGCCTTTGAGTCTATATTCACCAGTCAGTCCATGGAAAAACTGCAGTAAATGGTATTGAGGTACCTTTTTGAAGGTTGGGCTGAAATTAGTCTTGCATAGCCAGACCTTCAGACTGAAGGCAGAAGGTCTGGGCTCCATAGCAGCTTTCATTGGCAAAGGACTGCCCAGAAGCCATCTGACTGACATGCAAAGCAACCAGTTACAGTTCTTTTAGTTTCGTGTGATGATTAGGGGCATGAAAACGTAATGGCAATGTCCCAATAACAGACCAGTGTGTAAAACGTTTGGACATATTTCAAAGTCTATGCAGCAAACTTTACATACTTCACATACTTTTAAAATACCAGCGTTTAGTTGATCCTGATAAGCACTCATTGTCACAGTTGTTAACACAACGGTGGTTGTGATGGGGTTTAGCGTCTTTGTCTCCAGGTGGACCGTTAAAGAACGCAATGTGCACGTCTCCCGGAAATCCTGTAGAATTCAATCAGATGACGACGTTGAAACTCTTGAAGTGTTTCCAGTTTTGTGTGCCATATGCATCAGATGTTCAGCCAATGGTCCATGGCCATGAGGCTGAGACTAGGCTGAAATTGACCTCCAGATCTGTCAGAATCATGGACACTGGTCCTACTTTTAATCAATCGAATCTGTAGCCATCCTGTTTTAGGTAGCAATTTCATAGCAGAGATCATCAAAGAAAATATCAATGAGAATGAAAAAGTTGATTCCATTATCCTGGAAGAAGCTTTAGGTGTCAGTGTGTCTACTGTAGAAGCGCTAGTGTCGGCTCTCCAGAAAATAACTCTTGCTGAGACACCTTATAATGTGGTGTAATTCTACCCGCTGGACAGATTCAAGAAGTTAAGTGTCCGATTCGGGGTTGGTCAGGTGGTGGAACAATGCTGTTTCAGCCTATTGTGGAAAATAACTGCACTGAGCGTTTAGAGATGTTTCCAGCATTAGTGGATGTTCCTGGTGGAGCAGGAACATTAGGTCCATTACCAGTTCTGAGTCCAGACAACAAGATTTTCCCCAATCATGCTTACAGTTTAGCACTGCTGAACAGAGAAACATGTCGAAAAACAGGAAAACTCCTGTGCATGCCAATAAAGATAAATGGCACCCTCCAGTTGACTTGTCACATCTAGGGAAGGATGAACAGGAAATAGTCAGAAATATTATTTTTGATCATTCTGATGCATTTGCTAGAGATAACACAGATATTGGTTGCATTCCAGACTTACAACTCAAAAGGTAAATATCTAGGTAAGTGTTGCTCTTAGACGAGGCCAGACAAAGACTGTGAGTGTGTGCAGTGTTGCCAACTGCTTTCAATCGAAAGTAGCTAAAACTGGCAGCTAAATGTCACTAGATGACATCATAATGGCAAATTCATTGATCTATACAAATATGAACAGATCAGTGGGCAAAATAAGAATCTAGATAAGGTTTGTCCAAGAAGTTGCTAGATTTGTTCCTAAACATTTGAAGAAAGTCTCAAAAGGGGCAGGGAAATCACTAAATCTAGTGACAAAATCCCTAAATTGGCAACACTGAGTGTGTGCTGAGGTTTTATAGTGTGGTGATTGGAATGCTGATGAAGGACAGGTGCCAGGGAGTATCATGGGGAATGTAGTCTGTCAAGTCAAGTCAGGTCACCTTTATTTATATAGTGCTTTTTACAGTGCAGATTGTGTCAAAAGCAGCTTTACAGTGATAACTGGCAAATAATTTTGGCTGCACAGCAGCTCTTAAAGAAAATGGTGTCATTGTCCAGCTTAAATCAGTATTAATTCATTCCGTTGTAAAAATCAATAGTTATTAATTTAGGTAATTTATCTATATATGAGCACTGGAGAAAACAGTGATGTCATCGTCCAGCTAAGTTCTGTTCGCATACAAAGGTGTCAATGCAGATAGATCAATATCAATGTTGAATATCAAGTGTCCCCAGCTAAGCAAGCCAAAGGCGACAGCGGCAAGGAACCCAAACTCCAACAGGTGACATTGGGTGACAAACAGGTGACAAAAATGGAGAAAAAACCTTGGGAGAAACCAGGCTCAGTCAAGGGGCCAGTTCTCCTCTGGAAAACAGCGAACAGTGCATAATTATGATTCATGCAGCTTTACAGGTCATTAGTCCGATTGGGATCGCAAAAGTCAAAATATTTAATCCAGTTCCATCTAGTTGAAGATCGCATTCATCACGCCGTTATGGGATGGTTAGTTGGGAGTCTGTGCCACTGGCTGTCATGTCGGTGAGGCCTTCACAGGGGATGATGTAGTTGACACAATCTCTGCTGACACTTCAGGGCTGCGTTGTCATCGTGTCCAGGCACGGGTCCTCCATCTGATCCGGATACGGCCCGGATCCAGCTGACTACGGTAAACCTTGGGATAAACAGACGTGTTGTCAGGCGTGCGGGTTATTCCCGGTCATTGTCACGCTAGCGGATGGTTTGTGAGTATTGCTGTTGTAGCCCACCTTTGCATTGATGTGCTAATGCTACATTTAATGCTCCGGTCTTTTTTTGCTTTTAATGCTTACGATTCTTATTTTGAGGAATATGTTTCCCTCATTAATTTTTTGTAACGCATTGGGAAGTTGTGTTGAGAGCGATTCGCGTGTAAATGGAGCGTTTGAGAGAGTTTTCCAATTCGGTTGTGATGTTATGTTGTGGTTTAAACGCTAATTCTGGTATTACATGTAGTCTATTTTGAGGAGGTTTTTGGTGTAGGGAGTTTTTATTTTATTTTTTTATTTTTTTTATTNAAACGCTAATTCTGGTATTACATGTAGTCTATTTTGAGGAGGTTTTTGGTGTAGGGAGTTTTTATTTTATTATTTTTTTTTTTTTATTTTGGCGTTCGAGTTGCCGAATTATGTTGTAAATATTGTGTGTGATGTTATGAATTATGTTTCAGGCCCAGTAGTTCAATGAGTGACGGGGTAAGCAAATTAATGTTTCGAATTTGTTGAATTTGTTGAATTAATATTCTTTGGGTTTAAGAATTAAAGTTTGCTGATTTCTCCTCTTTTGTTGAACTTTGGATCCAGAAGATGATTTTTCTTATGCCTGTTTTTTTCTAATGTGGCTCTTACTAAATTTTGATTTTGTTTTTGTTTAGTTTTTTTTGTTGTTGTTCCTGCATAAGACTTATTGCATTGCATTTAATTGTCTGAATTATTCAATTATTTGCTGATTTATTTGTCTCTGATTGATTGTTGTAAGGTATTTAAAAGGTAAATGTTCCTGGGCCTGGAATTAAAATGGTTATTTATTTATTTTCCGCATAATTTTTCTTTCTTTTTTTCTGTGTTGAATATGATGTACTGAATTATGATGTAATATGATTGGAATTGCTCTTCAATAGAAAACTTTTAAATCAACTTTCTTGTGGTTCCTTGTACTATTTGATTCATATAATAGAATTGATCATGTCATCCCTATATGTAGTGTCTCTAATGATTAATTTAATTCAATAATTGTGGTGGTTTTTACCCCTGGCACCCGAACCCAACCTTTTAAGGCCAAATACCATCACAAATTGATAATGTGTTATGTGTATGCCAGATTGAAGAGATGCTTTTTTAGGCTAGATTTAAACTGACAGAGTGTGTCTGCTTCCCGAACAATGCTAGGAAGACTTTTCCAAAATTTAGGTGCTAAAAAGGAAAATGATCTACCACCTGCGGTTGATTTTTATATTCTAGGTATTATCAACTGGCCAGAATTCTGAGATCACAATAGATATGAAGGACTATAATGCGTTAAGAGCTCGCTTAAGTAGTGAGGAGCTAAACCATTTAGTGCTTTGTAAGTAATTAGCAAGATTTTAAAATCTATACAATGTTTAATAAGGAGGCTGTTAGGGTGTACCGGCGGTGAAGGTGTAAAATCAATGACTATGGAAGAGAATATCCAGGGTATATCCAGAATATCCTGCCTGTGGAATCCAGGGTGTTTATTTTGGTGCAAAAATCATGGTTCCCAAGCAAAAACAAAAATATATGAAGTGATAAAACAGAGAAATAAAGTCCAAAATNAAATAAGATATAATATATATATATATATATATATATTATATAAAATGTGTGTATTTTGGCTATGCTAATATCCAGGCCGAAAAATACAGCAACTACTACTAAACGCAAAATGCTCAACACACTCCAAACAATTTTTTCCTAAAATGGCTACCAGGGACATTTTTTTTTAGAGTTAGGCTCCTCCCACTCTGGAACATACCACGTGGAGATTAATTATAATTGTAAAGCATCATAAAACTACACAAAACAAATTGTATTAACATGTAACATATGCATCACACCATTGATTAAAAAGTGAATCACAAACACCACAAACGGGAAACATGAGAAATTCTAGTTTCCCTGATTTCCCCCTGTGATGTCACTAAAAATGGAAGTGCCCTTCCTACTGGGCAAATGGAAGCTTTTAAAAATGGCAGCTTTTGCTGCACAGGGGTTTGGCCATTGAGAAGTGACACACAATGTAAGTACAACAGTGTTTTATCAGTGAATGTTTGAACCTTTTTTAATAGTTGTGTCTGAGTCCCTCAGTTGTCCTCCATGTGAAAAGATGGATCTCAAAATCATTCAGTCACTGTTGTAAAGGGTTCAAATATGCAAAAGATTGTGGAAAACTGAAGAATTTCTGGGACCTGGAGATTTTTTCTGAAGAACAGAGCTCAGTTTAACTGCTCAGAATAAACAAGGGACTCATGAACAACCATCACACAACAAAAAAACAGTTGTAGATAATTCAGGTAACCACACACAGTATTAAGAATCAATGGTTCACAAACTTTTGAACTGGGTCATTTTAATAAATCCAGCTATTTTTTTTTGTCTTATGGATTATATGTAAACATCTTTTATGTAAAATATCTTACTCAGGACAGTACTAAATAAAAAATAACATGCATTTTGTATGATCTCTATTATTTTGTTAAAATTTTGCACATTTTCACAGATTCTGCAAGTGGTTCACATACTTATTCTTGCAACTGTATATGCTAGTTTGTTACATGGGGAAATAAACTGTTAATGTTTGTAAAAGAGTTTGATGTGTTTACTTTGAGTGTTAAACCATATAACAAAACATTAAACATTGAAACGAAAAAAAACAAAACTTAAAAAAGAAAATTATATAACAAAACAATTAAACTAAGCAGAGGGACACAAATGGCACATGACACCACATAAACAGAAAAATAACCACACTCTAAATCTATAAGTGATGTTATTTTGCTGGCATCTAGATTGTGTGTGTGTGTGTGTGTGTGTGTGTGTGTGTGTGTGTGTGTGTGTGTA
>RJVU01042909.1:368137-391912 GCA_003731715.1 Anabarilius grahami | reverse complement strand
GGCTTCTACAACCGGAACCGAATGTGCAGTGTTTACTAGGCTAGTCGCATCCAAAGCAGTATCTAAGGCCCTTTCATTCTCGCTATCCTCAATTAAAGTTTGGATGCGTGTCTCTAATTCTGAGATTCTCTCTGTCAGCCTGACAATATCCCTGCATTTATCACATGTGTAAGTCTCACTGCTGACAGAAAGAGCTAAGCTGTACATGTTGCATTTAACACACATGATAATCGTCGGACATGACTGACCGTGTTTTTGTAGAGTAGTCTGGCTCCCCACAGTTGTTTGATGAACTTGATCGCTAACGCCGTCCGAAAAGCTGCATCGCACACGGGACTCGCTAGCTGGATGTCTCGGTCGCTTGCCGGCGCCTGGGGCAAGGGTGATAATAGTGTTTTTAACTAATAACATGTCAATATCTGTCTAATCTTTTGACCTTTTATTTCTAAAACCTTTCACAATTTGCAGTATTTATTTTTTGCTCACTTCTGATACAAACATTGAAAACATATTTATATTAACTCCATTATTCTTGTAATTAGACTCTTTTATGTCATTTGCTAACTTATTACCCACATTAGCAAAGTATTCATTGAATTCATTTGCTATGTCTTTTGAATTTCTGAAAAAAATGTCATCCCTTTTGAAATAACTTGGACAATCTTGTTTGGCATTAGTTTTTTTTTATTAAATTGTTTAACACTTTCCTTGCCTTTAACATATTTTGTCTTAATTGATCTAGTAACTTATGATAGTATTCTTTTTTACTATTTCGGATTATACTAACTAGTTTGTTTTTGTATTTCTTATATTTATTTTCTGCCTCTTTTGTCCTATTTTTTTTATAAATTGTTTATATAATATGTTTTTCTTTTTACACGCATTTCCTATTCCTTTAGTAATCCATGGCTTTGTCTTATAATCCTCCTTTACCCTGACGTTTTGCATGGGACAATTAATATTATACAGCTCAATAAATCTGTGCAGGAAGACTGCACATCTGTAGTTGAGTAAATTTCACTCCATGTTTGAATCCAGAGATCCTTTTTGAATGCTTCTATATTTTCTACAGTGCAGCGTCTTATAAATTTATATTGGGTCTGTGTCTGTATTCTCTTTCTAAATACATTTTTAAACACTGCGAATACAGGCAGGTGATCAATTATATCACAAATAAACAGACACCCCAAAATGGTTTCCTCAATTCTGTTTGTAAAAATATTATTTATCAGTGTTGCACTTTCTGTTGTTATTCAGCTTGGCTTATTGACGACTGGGCATAAACAATTACTGTACATTGAATTAATGAACTCTGTAGTTGTTTTAAGTCCAAGTGGATTGACTAAATCAACATTAAAGTCTCCACACACTATTTTCACTTTATTTGTGCCCATTATGTTCACCAATTCTGACATTTTATCATTAAAGGTGATTACATTTGTTCCTGGTGGTCTATACACACAACTAAGAATTACATTTTTTGAAATTTCAACTTCAATTTCCACTGTTATGCATTCCAGAACATTTTCAATAATATATGATGCCTTTTTTACAAATGTACTTCTTAGTGTTTTATCAATATACAAGCCGACTCCTCCACCCTTCTTATAATTTCTATTTGTTGTATAGAACTCATACCCTTCAAGACTTACTTCTGCCACTTTGTCATTGTCAAGCCAGGTCTCTGATACTGCAATCATATTAAACTTTTTCTAAGACTTAAGAAAATGTTTTATAGAAGAGTGATTTTTACATAGACTTCTACTGTTAAAATGTATAACCGATAAAGCTCCTTGAATATCTACACTGGTGTTAAATTGTTCCTCTGAGTAATATTCACAGTTTATTTCAAGATTATGATAGTTTGTTTCAGGGTCAATGTCATTTTCAATATCATACATCTTGTGTTCAGTTTGATTAGAGCTATTAAGATTAGTCTGATTACCCATTAACTGCAGATAGTAGTCAACATTATTCTTTCCATTGTCCTCAGTGTCTCTGTTAAGTCCATCTGTGTTCATTAAAGATTCTTGATTTGACAAGTAAACCCCTTGTTCTGTTGTTCCCATTGACACAATTTTTTAGATTGTCGCAGTAGGTCAATTGTTTGCTTAACTGACACTAACTGAATCACAATGGCTGGTTTTCTTTTTCGATCCTTGTTTGGAATAGTATGACAACTGGAGATGTTATGCATTTCTAAATTGATGTTTTTACCATTTAGAAATAGCAAAAGCTGTTGTTCTAGTGTCTGTAATTCCTCATTAGGAGCATCCTCACCTTCATCCACTCCAGCTGCAGCTCTTGCATAGCTGCGATGTTTTGTCTCTAATCCAGTAATGATGAGGTCTTTGCTCCTGAACTGTTGTTCCAAGTCATCAATCCTTTGTTCCAGCTGTTCAATCTTTTGGTCTCTTTGAATTATTTTTTCTTTCAGCAGCCTTATTTCTTCCATGAGATCCATGAGGCTTTTTTGTTGATTCACAGCTTTACTGATCTCATTAGTCATGAAAGTTAGGGATTTTTTTAATTTCTTCCATCTCCTCTGATCGTTTTGTAGTTGCCATTTTCTTGATGCACTCCACAATACTCACAGGTGTCGAAGTCTGAGGGTAAATTTGATGGAACTGCATTGCTTTGTCAGTCACAATGTAGCAGTGACAAGCAGTTGCAGCCATCTTGGATTTTCTATGGTCTTTTCATCTTTTATAGATAGACACTTAAATGTCTATCTATATAGATATATTGCTTATGTTTGTGTGACAAGTATTCGCTAAGTTGTTTCATTTTTGGGATGCACTGCAGAAAAAAACTTTGAAAAAAAACAGAGGCCGAGACGGCAGAAAGAACACCCTGTTTGTTTTCTTTATTTTACAAAAGCACAATGTTTTGTTTTTATGGACATAAATAAATGTAGACCCTTTACAGTTTCATATGATGTATTGCTTCTATCTGTATGACCATAAATGATGGAGTATTTTAAGTTGATTTTGATGGTTGATTTTTGCTTTGTTGATTGTTCTCTTAATTATTTTTACTTATTATTATTATTATTATTATTATTTTTACCCTGCTCACAGGATATCAGTCAAGTCAAGTCAAGTCACCTTTATTTATATAGCGCTTTTTACAATGCAGATTGTGTCAAAGCAGCTTTACATTGATAACTGGTACATCCTTTTGGCTGCACAGCAGCTCTTAAAGAATAGTGTCAATGCAGGCAGATCAGAAGCACTGTTGATTAAATGTCAAGAATACTGTTGAATATCAAATGTCAAGTCAAATGTCAAGTGTCCCCAACTAAGCAAGCCAAAGGCGACAGCGGCAAGGAACCCAAACTCCATCAGGTGACATCAGGTGGCAAACAGGTGGCAAACAAGTGGCAAATAGGTGTTAAAATGGAGAAAAAAAAACCTTGGGAGAAACCAGGCTTAGTCGGGGGGCCAGTTCTCCTCTGGCGAACAGTGCTTTGTTACGAATCAGGTTGCTATCATAAGTCTGATAGGATCGCACCAATCAAAGTGTTTATTTCAGTTCCATCCAGTTGAGGATCGTATTCATCACGCCGGTATGGACGGTTTGTTGAGGAACTGTGCTACTGGCTGTCGTGTCGATGAGGCCTTCACGATGGATGATCTAGTTGACTCGATCTCTGCTGATACTTCAGGGCTGCGTTGTGGTCATATCCAGTTGAGGATCGTATTCATCACGCCGGTATGGACGGTTTGTTGAGGAACTGTGCTACTGGCTGTCGTGTCGATGAGGCCTTCACGATGGATGATCTAGTTGACTCGATCTCTGCTGATACTTCAGGGCTGCGTTGTGGTCATGTCCAGTTGAGGATCGTATTCATCACGCCGGTATGGACGGTTTGTTGAGGAACTGTGCTACTGGCTGTCGTGTCGATGAGGCCTTCACAATGGATGATCTAGTCGACTCGATCTCTGCTGATACTTCAGGGCTGCGTTGTGGTCGTGTCATGGCTCCGGTCCTTGGTCTCAGCTGGATACGGCCCGGATCCGGTTGACTACGGTAAACCTCGGGATAAACAGAAAGACTAATATTAGCGTAGATGCCATTCTTTTTCTGATGTAACGAGTACATCTGGTGTTATAGAAAGTGTTCCCGGTTCCGGCTGACCTATTTTATGCAGCCTAATAATCCTTTAACGGATTTGAAAATATAAATTGATAATGTGTTATGTGTATGCCAGGTTAAAGAGATACGTTTTTAGTCTAGATTTAAACTGACAGAGTGTGTCTGCATCCCGAACAATGCTAGGAAGATTGTTCCAGAGTTTAGGTGCCAAATAGGAGAAGGATCTACCGCCTGCGGTTGATTTTGATATTCTAGGTATTATCAGCTGGCCTGAATTCTGAGATCGCAATAAACGTGAAGGACTATAATGCATTAAGAGCTCGCTTAGGTACTGGGGAGCTAAACCATTTAGTGCTTTGTAAGTAATTAGCAAGATTTTAAAATCTATACGATGTTTAACAGGAAGCCAATGCAGTGATGACAGAACTGGGCTAATATGGTCATACTTCCTAGTTCTAGTAAGAACTCTAGCTGCTGCATTTTGTACGAGCTGTAGTTTATTTATCAAGCGGGAGGAACAACCACCCAGTAGAGCGTTACAGTAATCTAGCCTTGAGGTCATGAACGCATGAACTAACTGTTCTGCATTTTTCATTGAGAGCATATGTCGTAGTTTAGATATATTTTTAAGATGGAAGAATGCGGTTTTACAGATGCTAGTAACATGGCCTTCAAATGAAAGATTGGTATCAAAGAGCACACCCAGGTTCCTAACTGACGACGAAGACTTAACAGAGCAGCCATCAAGTGTTAGACAGTATTCTAGGTTATTGCGTGAAGAAGTTTTCGGTCCAAAAATTAGAATCTCTGTTTTTTCTGAATTTAGTAGTAGGAAATTACTGGTCATCCAGTTTTTTATATCAGCTATACATTCTGTTAATTTAGCGAATTGGTAAGTTTCGTCAGGGCGCGAAGAGATATAGAGCTGAGTATCATCAGCGTAACAATGAAAACTAACGCCATGCTTCCTAATGATATCTCCCAAGGGTAGCATGTACAGAGTGAAAAGCAACGGTCCTAGTACTGAGCCTTGCGGTACTCCATATTTAACTTGTGATTGATATGACATCTCATCGTTTACTACTACAAACTGATAACGGTCAGATAAGTATGATTTGAACCATGCCAATGCAATTCCACTAATGCCAACATAGTTTTCGAGTCTATTTAGAAGAATATTGTGATCAATAGTGTCAAATGCAGCACTAAGATCCAGTAACACTAATAGAGAGATACAACCACGATCTGATGATAAGAGCAAATCATTAGTAACTCTAATGAGAGCAGTCTCAGTACTATGGTACGGTCTAAATCCTGACTGGAAATCCTCACAGATACTATTTCTTTCTAAAAAGGAACATAGTTGTGATGAAACTGCCTTTTCTAGTATTTTTGACAGAAAAGTGAGATTTGAAATCGGCCTGTAATTGACTAATTCTCTAGGATCAAGTTGTGGTTTTTTAATAAGAGGTTTAATAACAGCCAGCTTAAAAGTTTTTGGTACGTATCCTAGTGATAAAGATGAATTAACAATATTAAGAAGAGGATCTATGACCTCTGGAAGCATCTCTTTCAATAGCTTAGTCGGTATAGGGTCTAACATACATGTGGATGATTTTGATGATTTAACAAGTTTAGACAATTCTTCCTCTCCTAAAGCAGTAAATGAATTGAATTTTTCTTCAGGGACACTACAATGCACTGTCTGACACAATACTGTAGTAGACGGTTGCATGGTTATAATTTTTTCTCTAATATTATCAATCTTGCAAGTAAAGAAGTTCATAAAGTCATTACTGCTGTGCTCTTTGGAAACATCAGAAGTTGAAGCTTTATTTCTTGTTAATTTAGCCACTGTATCAAATAAATACCTAGGGTTGTGTTTATTTTCTTCTAAAAGTTTTGAAAAATAGGCAGATCTAGCAGTTTTTAAGGCCTTTCTGTACTCAATCATTCTCTCTCTCCACGAAATGCGAAATACTTCTAGTTTTGTTTTCTTCCAGCTGCGCTCCATTTTTCTAGCTGCTGTTTTTAGGGCCCGAGTGTGCTCATTGTACCATGGCGTTGGATTAATTTCCTTAATCTTTTTTAAACGCAAAGGAGCAACTGAGTCTAATGTGCTGGAAAAGACAGAGGCAATAGTTTCTGTTGCAACATCGAGGTCTTCTAAGCTGTCTGGTATGCTAAGGCGATGAAACTGATCAGGAAGATTATTTATAAAGCGATCTTTAGTGGTAGAAGTGATGGTTCTACCATATTTATGGCAGGGAGGCAGTTTAGCCGCTTTAACTAAATGTAGTATACACGAGACTAGATAATGATCTGAGATGTCGTCACTCTGCTGCAGAATTTCAACGGCATCAATATCGATTCCATGTGACAATATTAGATCTAAAGTATGATTACGACAATGAGTGGGTCCTGACACGTGTTGTCTAACACCAATAGAGTTTAGAATGTCTGTAAATGCCAATCCCAATGAGTCTTTTTTATTATCTACATGGATATTAAAATCACCAACAACAAGGACTTTATCTGCAGCTAGTACTAATTCTGATAGAAAATCGGCAATTTCTTTGATAAAGTCTGTATGGTGTCCTGGTGGCCTGTATACAGTAGCCAGCACAAATGTCAACTTACATAATGTTACGTAAAGCACCATCACTTCGAAGGAATTATATTTGAAAGACTTCTGGCTGATACTGTAAATATTACTATAAATTACAGCAACACCTCCCCCTTTGCCTTTCTGTCGAGGATTGTGTCTATAATCATAACCTTGAGGGCTAGACTCATTTAAAGTAATGTAATCGTCCGGTTTTAGCCAGGTTTCTGTCAAACACAGCACATCTAGATTATTGTCTGTGATAATATCGTTCACAATAAGTGCTTTTGAAGAAAGTGATCTAATATTTAACAACCCAAGCTTTATCATTTGTTTATCATTATTATCTCTATTTTTTATTTGTTGAACATCAATTAAATTTTTACCATTAAATGGGTTTGGAAGTTTTTTGTTTTTACTAATTCGGAGTACAGACACAGTCTCTATGTGATAATATCTAGGTGCGAGAGTTTCTATGTGTTGGGAATTATCTGACTTCTGTAACGTGAGGCAGCTAGCAGACGGTCGGTTTAGCCAGTCTGTCTGCTTCCTGTCCTGGGCCCCAGTTTGTCATGTTTTAGTTCTAAGACTATGTGCCATATTACTAGAGAGAAGAGCAGCACCATCCCGAGAGGGATGAATACCATCTCTTTTCAACAGGTCAGGTCTGCCCCAAAAACTTTTCCAATTGTCTATGAAACCTATATTATTCTGCGGACACCACTTAGACAGCCAGCCATTGAGTGATGATAATCTGCTAACTATCTCATCACTCCTACGAACAGGAAGGGGACCAGAGCAAATTACTTCTCCTGACATTGTACTTGCGAGTTCACACACCTCTTTAATGTTAATTTTAGTGATCTCCGACTGGCGAAGTCGAACATCATTTGTGCCGACGTGAATAATAATTTTAGAGTATTTACGATTAGCATTAGCCAGCACTTTTAAATTTGCTTTGATGTCAGGTGCTCTGGCTCCCGGCAAACATGTGACTATGGTGGCTGGTGTCTCTATTTTCACGTTCCGTGTAATAGAATCGCCAATAACTAGGGCACTTTCAAGAGGATTCTCAGTGGGTGCGTCACTGAGTGGGGAGAACCTGTTTGATGTTCTTACTGGAACGGAAGAGTGGTGTTTTCCGCGGCTAGGCCGCCTCACCGTTACCCAAGTGCCCTGCTGCACGGGCTCCACAGCCGGAACCGAACAATGTACAGAGTTCACTAAGCTAGTCGCATCCAAAACAGTATCTGAAGCCCCTGCATTCTTACTATCCTCGATTAAAGTTTGGATGCGTGTCTCTAATTCTGAGATTCTCTCTGTCAGCCTGACTATTTCCCTACATTTATGACATGTAAATCCCTCGTCGCTGACAGAGAGAGCTATACTGAACATGTGACAAACTGAACACAAGATAACACTGGGAAAGGATGACATGACTCACCGTGTTTGTAGACTGATCCGAGTTACCACAGCTGTTTGATGAACGCGTTGAAAAAGGAGCCCGCGAGACTGATGACAAGTTCACAAGCTAGCGAGATGCAAACGCGTTGTAACAGCAATTTAGATTCAAAGATTACAAGCTACCGACGTCAGATTAATGTGGTAGGCAATAATAATAATATAAGCAACAATGAATAAAAGTAAGAGATTCAATAAAAGTAAGAGAAAACAAAGCTATACGGAGACGCAAAACACCAGCAGCGAGGCAGAGGCAGACCAGTGAAGGTTACATCTTCCCCATGCTGCTTTCGAAATCTTACCATATTGTAAGGAACCCCCCATCGGCCCAAAAACGGAGTCCGACGGCGTTGGGCGAAGATTAACGCGTGTATGCCTTTTCAGCGTCTCTGTGAAGTTCACTTAATTTCACTCGTTTAATCTGACTCCAATTTCAAATGATTCTTATTCTGAGGGTTGTGTCTCCAATTAGAAATTAATCATTTGTCATGTATTAATTTTGATATTTGATTATTCTGGGTATCTCTTATTTTCAATTATTCTTTCATTACGGTGCCATTATCGCTTAAAGAATTTCGCATCGGCCGACTGCGTTCTCACGGACATAAATTCACCAGTTTATGATTGTTAGTCAAAGGGTGCAGAGTTTACTAATGCATTTGAGTCGAACCGCCACATGCTTGTTCATACAAAACGTCTCAGGTTACGTATGTAACCATAGTTCCCTGAGAACAGGGAACGAGACTCTGCGTTTGCAGTAAACGCATTGGGGAACGCCACGTGACCCAGGTGTCTGAAAGCACTATCAAAAAACTCCAAATCGTATTGGCCGGCGACAGCCTACGACGTCATACGGCGCGACCCGGAAGTATAAAGGAGCGCCTGGAGAGACAGCCAGCATCTATCGTCTTGAGGGACTGTTCTGCAGGCAGGCAACCCGAAGCATGGCAAGGAAACGCAGAGTCTCGTTCCCTGTTCTCAGGGAACTATGGTTACATACGTAACCTGAGACGTTCCCTTTCGAAGGGAACTCCACTCTGCGTTTGCAGTAAACGCATTGGGGAACGATATACCCACGCCGCCATGCTTGAGGAGAGTGCCTGCCAAGAAAAATGGCTTGAGACAAAGGCCCAAAAGCAGTTCGCGAACTGCTTGGCAACTCCCCCTCGGGTCACACCAGGCTGTCAGTGACAGCATTCCCTTTGGCCAACGGCCCAAGCTGAACTTCAAGAAGGCCTTCCTCAGAGGGCCTACAGAAGCTGCTAAGGCGTCTGGAACCAGCTTTTCTGAAGAGAAAGTGGTCCCTTTAAGGGAATGTGGCCAAGGAACCAAAGGGAACCTCGGCCAGTCACTTAGAGGGGAACGAAGTCACCCCTAATGCCACCAGGGAGGCCGACCTGGTCTTGTTAAGGAACAGACTTAGTTCAGGCCAACCCTGTCTGAATACAGAGCCTCTAAAACGCATTCTTCAAGAAGATAGTAAGTAAGAGTGACTGCAATGAGGCAGAAACCAACTCAAACCCACGCGTAGAGACGGGCATCCTGGAGAGCAGAACTCAGCTGAGTGCTATGAACCCTCATATCGAGGGGAGATAATCCACTCATCCTAGGATCTACCCAGTGCTTAATTAACGCACTGAGGAGGCTGTGCGCTAGAGAACCCTGATAAAGAGGAGCACAAACCAGCCTGGGGCTGAATCTTAGGAGGAGGCCTGATTAAGGCCTACCACCCTGATCAGCTTAGGGAGCTAAGCACTATTATAAACACAACCCTGAAAGGGAAGTACAAAGCTCACCTAACAGGTGGACCATGCAAAAGGGCACATACTCATGGAGGCCAAAGAGGAGCCTACAGCATGATAGTAGTATATGTGAAAACAGAAGTATATTCAGAAAGTGGCCTGGAAGGGCCACCCTGAACATCTGTCTTTGCTGGTGTAGACAGATAACTTCAACGGCAGCATAAGAGGCTGCAACGTGCCTGCATGACAATCCACCTAACACAATCCAACGCGCAGTGTACTCAGTAAAAGCACCTTTTACTCTTTAAAGCAAGAGGAGTACAGTGTACGCCAACACGTATTAAGGAAGGCCTAGATGGGCCTACAACCTCAACAGACACGTGGCATCAGCTCGTGGCAGTGTTTAGGTCCCAAGCATGGTAAACAACCCGCAAAAGAGGGGGTTGGATCTACCACTTGGGCCCCTGGCCAGTAAAAGTGTATAGAAATAATTCTCAAAGAGAAATACACTCAAACAAACTCCAGTGTGTCAAAAGGCGGCCCGCAGGCCTAGCAACCTCTAGGACACACGAGGCGTAAGTCTCGTGGCCGTTTCTAGGAGCACAAAGATCCACCCTAGGCTCTAGGTGGCTCTTAGCTCAACTAGAGTAACCTGACACAATCCAACGAGCAGTGTACTCAGTAAAAGCACCTTTTATTCTTTAAAACAAGAGGAGTACAGTGTACGCCAACACGTGTTAAGGAAGGCCTGGAGGGGCCTATAACCTCAACAGACACGTGGCATCAGCTCGTGGCAGTGTTTAGGCTTCTAGGAGCACAAAGATCCACCCTAGGCTCTAGGTGGCTCTTAGCTCAACTAGAGTAAAATAAGACTCAGGGAGGGAGATGTAGGTTAAACCGACCTCAGTAAGGTTTCACTACCATACTCCACCTGAGAACCAGACCACCAGAAAGCCATGTATTAAAAACTTCCTCAGAAGAAATACATAGAATGGCTGCCGCCCAACGTGAACAGGCCTGATTAGGGCCTATCCGTCAGGGTGGGGCGTGGCCTTTTGATGTGGTCCTTACCCGACACAATCCAACGAGCAGTGTACTCAGTAAAAGCACCTTTTACTCCTTAAAGCAAGAGGAGTACAGTGTATGCCAACACGTGTTAAGGAAGGCCTGGAGGGGCCTATAACCTCAACAGACACGTGGCATCAGCTCGTGGCAGTGTTTAGGTCCCAAGCACGGTAAACAACCCGCAAAAGAGGGGGTTGGATCTACCACTTGGGCCCCTGGCCAGCGAAAGTGTATAGAAATAATTCTCAAAGAGAAATATACTCAAACAAACTCTAGTGTGTCAAAAAAGGCGGCCCGCAGGCCTAGCAACCTCTAGGACACACGGCATGAGTCTCGTGGCCGTTTCTAGGAGCACAAAGAGAAACCCTAGGCTCTAGGTGGCTCTTAGCTCAACTAGAGTAACCAGAAAGCCATGTATTAAAACTTCCTCAGAAGAAATACATAGAACGCTGCCACCCAACGTGAACAGGCCTGATTAGGGCCTATCCGTCAGGGTGGGGCGTGGCCTTTTGAGGTGGTTCACCTGAGGGGCCAGCCACTCAAAATACTGAACTCCACACGTTACACCGGAGGCCGAGGTAGGCCTACCTTAGTACACACGCGGCATCAGCAAGTGGCTACCCTAACCATACCACCCAAATGCCATGTATTAAAAATTTCCAAAGAGGGAATACATGAAACGCTGCCAAACATCGAGAACAGGCCTGTTTAGGGCCTATCTGTCGACGATGGGGCGTGGCCGATGGTGGCATGGTTTCCCAGGCATCCTGCCATCAAGTCGACTAAGAAAAGAGGCCTTGAGGGGCCTACCATTCCAGCAACAAGTGGCGTTCAGCCTGTTTGCAAATTAAAAACACCAACCGTGCCAACGTGTGGACTAAAAAGGAGGCCTGAAGGGGCCTGCCGATTCAATGACACGTGGCTGCAGCTCGTGAATTTAAAAAGGGGACCAAGCTACAGGGAACCAGCTCTAACCCAATCATAACTATGGGAAGCTAACTGCAACCTGCGCTAGGCTACACATTCCAACAGGCAATGTACCCTAAACATGTGACCAAAGGGAACCAAACAAAGCCAACATGGTCTAAGAAAGGCTATAAGGCCTATTAACTCAAACAAACACGTGGCAGGGCCTGTGGTAGTGTACATATGTGAGCAAACCATGATCCGTTAAGCAGCATTGTAGAAAACAACTGCTAACTAGAAGGAGGCTAAATATCATAAAGCCAACAATCCGAGTTATATGCAATATAGCCGCTAACAAGATCACCAGGGAGCTTAAATAGATACCAACTTTCCTCAAAAAGTGGTTCTAACTACCCTGAGTATGCAATCCAACAGGTGATGCACTCAGTGACACAAATAAACCTCTTAACTGGGGAATATATAGTCACCATCCTCTCAAATAGAGGCCGCTTTTTTTTTTTTTTTTTTTAAAAAGGGGCCTACTATTAAGAGAACAGGTGCTAACCTGTGGCAGCATAAGTAAGCTCACATATAAAGGGTCTACATAAGCAAGGGGATAATGGGCATACGGCCTAACAACTCCCTCGGGAGGAGGCCAGAACTAGGAACTATACAACCTAATAAGGGATAGTATACATAAGGTTATGTAATTATAACACACCTAACCTAGCTCTAGCCTAGCCGCTAAGCTACGGGCCTTCTTACAGGGCCACAAGCCTAGTGAAGCCTGGGCTTCACCTCCAAATCTCATGGATAAGAGAAAGAAAGTGAAGCTCACAAGCAAACAATGTCAGGCGGCCGATTAAGGCCGACCTAAACATGCATAATAACTGAAGTGACGAGTGCTAACTCAAACTACTCTAGAAAACAGCAGATGAGAAGCTACTCTAAACAACAGGTGGCTAAGAGGCGGCCATTTTGTGGCCTGCACAATATATCTAGCCAGTCTGTCAACTTCAGTTTGCCCAAAAACACCCTAATTTTGACTACATGCTCAGAAACTATACAGGAAAATAAGGTCTTATTTTAACGAATAAAATATAGACCCTCCTGCAGCTCAAAAACCAAAAAACTCCTAAAGGTCCCTTTTTACATGAAAGGATGGAATCTAAGGTTCTTTTAAGCCTAAAGATCCTCTTACTATCAAACAGAACAGCGGGCTGATAGAAATAATTACTATGGCCCAGCCATCAGTCTGACCATAAGAAGCATCTGAGCATGATATATGTTATATATACACATATAATATATATATATATATATATACATACATACAGGAGGTGGAAGAAGAAGAGGAGAGGGTAGATATAAATCACCCTATATAGCTGGGGGATCGATTACAAACGCAACAATGTTTACAATCGATCACCCGTCTCACTCTCTCTTCCTCCTCCTCCCGCCTGTCTGGGTTCAGATACAAATATGAATGGCTAGGGGTTTTTCCATGCCTTCCCGATCTCAAACGCGGAGATCAGACCGGGATGGAAAGTATGGAAGCTGCCGTATTAATGGACAGAAAGGAACCGCTCGACGAGCCGTCCGCGCGCAGCCCCTTTCTTAACGCGCTTCCCCGGCAGTATATATGTATATCCAGTGTCAAACCCTGGGACACGGATAAACACACTCTCATGAACGTTTGTAAGGTATATATAAAAAACCCTACCGGAGTTGGTAGATGCAATCAGACAGAACAGGACCGAAAGACGATGAGATGCTGGCTGTCTCTCCAGGCGCTCCTTTATACTTCCGGGTCGCGCCGTATGACGTCATAGGCTGTCGCCGGCCAATAGGATTTGGAGTTTTTGGATAGTGCTTTCAGACACCTGGGTCACGTGGCGTTCCCCAATGTGTTTACTGCAAACGCAGAGTGGAGTTCCCTTCGAAAGGGAAATACAGTTTTCTTAGTCACGATACTGCAACTTGCTAAGTCAATAACAGACAAACTCAAAAAGTCCCTTGATGTGCCCACATGCTCCTTTCATGGGGCTCTCTAGTTTGACCTGCCCTGACGCAGATTTACGGAAATAACGGACTCCAATAATCTACCGGTCATAATGATTTCAGAAGAATCCAGAGTAAATCAAATATAACATTTTATTTGTCAAGTAAAAATATATCATGCCAATTACATTACAATTAGGCAAGGCAAGGCAAGGCAATTTTATTTGTATAGCACATTTCATACACAATGGTAATTCAAAGCGCTTTACATAAAGAAGAATAATAAAAATAGAACATAAGGAATAGAAATAACAGTATAAACAGAATTTTGCTATCTGGATGGAAGAGCTAGGAAGTCTTAGGGAGTTTTTTGTTGTTTTTGTTGTCCGTCAGAGTGGATCTAAACGGATCTATCCATCAGAGCGGATCTGAATGGATGTTCTTACATTTCACACACACACCGCTCTCACACAAACACAACATCCCCAAATCGCAGTTCTTCAACTCATTCCCTTACGACCTTAAGTCTTATGACCACTCAACGTTAAGTTACATTCTATCCTCCTTCCCTACATGCCAATTCTTTCTGCATTCACCTTCTTTCCCTTCTGTCTGCTTCTTCTAGATTTCACTTTCTTCCTAATTCTCCTAGCTCTTTCAACCAGACAGCAATATTTAAAATGCATTAAAAGTCAGAATAACAAGATGATACATAAAAGATATAAAATACATTAAAAATGAAATAAAAACAGGAAAAGGAATTGAGAGAATAAAAAAAGATATGTATAAAATAAAGTGCAAACAGTTCGGACATAGCACAGTGCTCAATCAGCAAATGCATAGATAAAAATATGTGTTTTGAGTCTGGATTTGAATGTGGCTACTGTTTGAGCACACCTGATCTCTTCTGGAAGCTGGTTCCAGCTGTGGCTGGCGTAACAGCTAAAAGCAGACTGTCCTTGCTTTGAGTGAACCCTTGGTATTTCTAAATGACTTGATCCTGATGATCTGAGTGATCTGTTAGGTTTATATTCTATGAGCATATCTGCAATGTATTGAGGTCCTAGGCCATTGAGTGATTTATAAACAAGTAACAGTACTTTGAAATCAATTCTAAATGCAACCGGAAGCCAGTGCAAGGACCTGAGGACAGGTGTGATGTGTTCATGTTTTCTGGTTCTGCTCAGAATCCTGGCAGCAGCGTTCTGTACGAGTTGCAGCTGTCTTATGGTCTTTTTGGAAAGACCAGTGAGGAGCCCATTGCAATAATCCACCCTGCTGGTGATGAAAGCATGAACAAGTTTCTCTAAGTCTTGACTGGAGACAAAGCATCTAATTCTTGCAATATTTTTGAGATGATAATATGCTGATTTAGTTATTGTCTTTACATGGCTACTGAAACTCAGGTCTGACTCCAAAATCACACCAAGATTCCTGACTTGATTTTTAGTTGTTTGACCCCTAGAGTGAAGGTACATGTTCACTTTGAGAACTTCATCTTTGTTTCCAAACGCAATGACTTCAGTTTTGTCTTTGTTTAACTGAAGGAAGTTTAGGCACATCCAATTTTTTATTTCATCAATGCATTGGCACAGGGAGTCAATGGGGCTGTAGTCATTAAGTGATAGGGCTAGGTAAATCTGGGTGTCATCTGCATAACTGTGGTATGCAATTTGGTTCTTTCTCATTATTTGGCTCAATGGCAGCATATATAGGTTGAACAGGAGGGGTGCAAGTATTGAACCTTGAGGGACTCCGCATGTCATGGATGTCCACTCAGACTTATGGTCACCGATACTCACATAATAACCTCTCCCTTCTAAGTATGACCTGAACCATTTAAGGACCATCCCAGAAAGCCCAACCCAGTTTTCGAGCCTGTCAGGAAGAATGTTGTGATCGACAGTGTCAAACGCAGCACTGAGATCGAGAAGAACCAGCACTGATAATTTACCTGTATCTGTGTTTAGGCGAATATCGTTTATTATCTTTATGAGCGCTGTCTCTGTGCTGTGATGCGGTCGGAAACCAGATTGAAAGTTGTCAAAGTATCCATTCAAGCTTAAGAATTTGTTCAGCTGATTGAAAACAACTTTTTCAATGATCTTGCCTATGAAAGGGAGATTTGAGATTGGTCTGTAGTTGCTCAATATGGTGTTATCCAGATTGCTCTTTTTCAGGAGGGGCTTAATAACTGCAGTTTTCAGGGATTTTGGAAAAGTCCCGGAGAGAAGTGAGGCGTTTACCACTTCGCTTTTGAAAAAAGATGTGGAAAGTGTGTCAAGGGCGCAGGTTGATGTTTTAAGGTGCTGTACTGTTTCTTCCAAAATTTTACCATCAATTGCTTCGAAAACAGACATAATAGCTGCTTTCTGAGGTAGTGATCTGTTCTGTTTTACCCCAGTGCAGCTCAAGGATGTGCTGATCGCCTTTCTGATATTATTAATTTTCTCAGAGAAGAAGGAAGCAAACTCACAACATTTGCTGTCTGAGAGCATTTCACTGGGAATCTGACTTGGGGGGTTTTTTTAGTCTCTCTACAGTAGCAAAAAGAGTGCGGGTGTTGTTTAAGTTTCTGTTTATAATATTTGAGAAGAAGGTCTGTCTAGCTTTGCCTAATTCCACATTGAAAGCATGAAGAATATCTTTATAGATGTTATAATGGATTTCAAGTTTTGTCTTTCGCCACATGCGCTCAGCTTTTCTGCATTGTCTTTTCATATTTTGCACTGCTGTTGAATTTCTCCACGGTGCTTTTTGTCTGCCACTCTTTTTCCTGACTTTCACAGGAGCAATGTTATCAATAACATTCTGTACTTTTGAGTTAAAAGAATCAAGGAGAAAATCAACAGAGTCTGCAGATATGCTTGATGTTAAAGATATAGCCTTCATGAACAGTGCACTAGTATTCTCATTTAAGCATCGCTTTTTGACCAAGATAGATCTAACTTCAACAGTCGGAGAGATCAATAAATCAAAGAAAATACAGAAATTATCAGATAGCGATACATCCTTAATGACAATGGATGAAATGTTTAGACCCTTACTAATAATTAAATTTAAAATGTGTGTCCACGATTGTGTGTAGGTCCATGTACATGTTGAGTCAGATCAAAAGTATTCAAAACAGTTATGATTTCTTTTGCCATAGTGGATTCTGCATTTTCTATGTGGATGTTAAAGTCCCCAGTAATAGCAAAACAGTCAAACTCAGAGGAAATTGCTGATAACAGTTCTGTAAAGTCCTCCACAAAGGCTGGAGAGTATTTTGGAGGCCTGTAGATAACTATAAGTAGAATGCGAGGAGCACCTTTTAACACAATACCCAAGTATTCGAAAGACAAGTAATCACCAAATGACACTTGCTTGCATTGATAGACATCTTTAAATAGAGCAGCAACACCTCCACCTCTCCTAACAGCTCTGCAGACACTCATAAAAGTAAAGTTAGGAGGGGCTGTTTCATTCAGGATTGTTGCACTGCAGCTGTCTTCAAGCCATGTTTCATTTAGAAGCATAAAATCTAGGTTGTTTGTGGTAATTAAGTCATTGACTAGAAGTGATTTATTTTTAAGTGAGCGGATGTTTAAAAGTGCTAACTTAACAGTCTCACTTTCTGTCTCTACAGTAATCTTGGTTTGACATGTAATAGGTAGCAGATTAAATGGGTTTGCCAAACGGTTTGAGAAGGCCTTAGGCTTTCTATAACGTAATAAAACAGAAATAGAGAAAGCTACAGGCACACTGGGTTCCCGCTTGTTCTGTAAACATTTGATAAAGTCACTGTTATCATAGCGGGGACCCGACACACATCACTGAGAGCTGTTATCGGTTGTTTTTGGTTCACCTAGAACAGATGGAGGAGGGTGAAGGCCCCGGCGTTGCGGCAGGGGCCGAAGAGCTCTCGCAGGAGGAGGGGGAGGGCGAGCTGTACCCACACGCTTTGGTGGTTTCGGGGCTTGACGCTTTTTTGTTGAAATCTGGGGGCTCGCAAAAGAGTGGGAGAGTTTGGTTCCAGCATACACCAGTTTCTCCATTTTCTCTGAGAAGCACAGAAGAGGAGATGCTGGAGAGATGGATAACGTGTCTGGTGAGAGGGGCTGTTGCTCTGGTGTTTCCGGAGGCTGTAATATGTTGTCCTGGCTTCCCTGGCTGTTTTCCCGAAAGTCGTCCTTGGGTGCTGAATCTTGGAGCAGTTCTAACACGTCACTGTCTCTCGGTGAGCTCTTTGGGCAGGGCTCAGTCAGGATTGTGTCCGTGAGCAGTGGTTGTTGTGGCTGCGTGGTGTTATCATTGACCTTGTGGGATGTGTCAACCGCATGTCCATTCAGGTGCTGAAATGATGTCCTGTGGTCAGTTGTACTCTGTCCAGGTGTGTTTGTGCCATTCAGGTTGAGTGGATTTGGACACACTGCTGAAGGATGATGGAGGCAGAAGTAGATATTGTCCTTTAGCACTCTTGAGCCCAGTTTGTTTGGGTGCAGGCCATCATGAGTGAACAGTTGTCTTTGAATCCAGAACAGATTGAAGTTGTCGATGAAATTCAGTCCTTTTAAATTGCAGGTTTTTTGCAGCCATGTGTTAAGTCCAAGCAACCGTGTAAATCTATTTGTTCCTCTTGCTGGGAGTGGTCCACTGATGAATGACTGAACTTTTAGTCTTTTAAGCATTTCAAAAAGTTCATTGAAATCCCTCTTAAGGAGTTCTGACTGCTCCTTCTGAATATCATTCTTCCCCACATGAATGATTAGTCGATTTGCAGTCTTATATTTCATCAGAATGCTCTTAAGTTCCCTGTTTACATCAGAAACTGTTGCTTGTGGAAGGCAGCATGTCGTTGTATCCCTGCTGCTAATGTTTCTGATAGTAGAGTCACCCACTATCAGAGTCCTGGGCTCGGCTGCTCTAAGAGCTGAGTGCCGCTGACTGTTCTATCTTGAGCGGCAGTTAGCATCGGTGTTAGCTGCTGGCTGATTTGATCTGTGTCCGATCATGTTTGGGGATTCCTCACCCACATTCATTAACACTTCAAATCTGTTCTCCAGATGTATTGGTGGTGGTAGGGACCTAGTGTTTGGGGTAGAGGATGCTACTGCATTAATATGTGATACTCGTGACAATCTGATGTCTCGAGTGCCTTTGGGTCTCGCTCCCTGTGTGTGCCATCGATTAATATGTTGATCAATTTCGGCACTCAGTATGGTCTGTTTAGGGGCATTAGATTCAATTAGAAGCCAATTCAGAAATGTTAAATGCATAACATCGATTACTCAAAGAAATGCATATATACACAGGGATCTCTGTGGGGGCCTCTGGCTACAGATCCCCCATGACTGCTTTGCACTTTACCTTGTATACCAGGACCAGAACAAAAGGATTGTACATTTTTATTACACCAATATGTGCATGTGTTGTGGGGGAGAGGAGTAGGTTTTCACAAAAGGCACCACCCAAAAAGAGGACAGATATTTCCTTAGTTTTCAATCTTCTCCATAATACCAGTGACTGTTGTGAAATTGAGACCATTTTACCAATCGCACTGAGACATTTAAAATGATACCAAACATGAAAGGGAAAAACAATATATATACAAGTTACATTATACATAGAATATAAACTTTCAGTGACTTACGTCAGGGGGAAGGGAAGGTGTGTTTGTGTGTGTGTGTGGGGGGAGGCATTGTCCTTTTTGGGTTAGGGCAAGGCGTTGTCCTTTACTACTTCTTTGAGATCTTCTTCTCTAGGCGAGTTGTATTGCTTTATTGCAGGATGCTTTATCTCAGTTTTCGTTTAGCAGGAAAATCAAGCCTTACAGATGGCCCCTGGCCCCTTGGGGCAAATTCGATCAGTCCCCGAGGGGCCACTTTTGGACATTTTCCTGCTTCCATAAATTGGGTGTTGCTTTCAGAGTGTTCATAGTCTGTAACTTAGCAGCATCCGTTGATGGGTGCAGGAGTCAAGTCGTCACCTGAAATAACAACATTAAGGCAGGTTGTACATTAAGATGAAAGTACAGCAGGATGCATCTCTGTGTCACACAGTCCCTTTAGGTGTGTACTGTGCTGACTGGATGCTGCAGCCGCTGGACATGATGTTTTTGATCCTCTTGGTCAGGTTTGCTTCCACCTGCACTTGGCTGTGGTGGTCTTCTGTTTGTAGAATGACTGGTTGTACCAAGTCTGTTGTGTTGGTCAGCATGAGCAGAACGTGTCAGGAAAGTCTCATTACACTTTGTGGAAACACCTGTGTCCGCCCCAGGTTTAATTGATCCTGTGAGAAGTCCTCGGTTACCTTCAAGTAGAAGGTTTGGTTTGCCGGGCAGGTCAAATCTCCATGGGTGAAGGATTCATTTAGCTGATGATGTTCCATTGCGTGCAGGACACCTGAACAACCTCTGAGTGACCATTCAATACTTGAACACTGATGAATTTGGTGTTCTTGTAAGTTGAGAAAAAGGGTTGTTGGAGAAACAGAATAACACACAATAACACATGATGAACATGTCAAAAATGCGAGTGGTAAACAAGGTCTCCCTTCCAGAGTCCATCTTTAGTGAGCAAGTCTCATTTAATCACCAGATTCTTCACTATCACATATGATAGTGGAATTTAGACTTGGTCTGGATGAGTTAAATGCAAGTAGCAAAGAGTCTAAATAACTAGTATAAGTGGTATGCATAATTAAATATATCACATACTTAAACATAGAAATACACAATTTCATAATTACAATTATAAAACTGTCTCTAATAGTTGTTTTAACTGCACATCCTTAATGCAGAACTTAGGTTTCAGTCAAGTCAATCAGAGAATAGAATTTACAGAAACAGAGATTTAAAATCTTTTGTTTAGCTTTTACAACCATCATCTGTGCATTTGATGTACAGGCTAAGTCACACTCAAGAATACGAATCTGACTGGAAATTATGTAACAGATTTACAGAAATGCCTGCATTTCAGTTCTAACTGTTTAGTTAAATTTGTCATTAGTCATATGTTGGAAACTAGGGGGCCCTCCTAGTTTGCAACAATGCCAAGAACTGGAAATTTTGTCCAAAGAGACCAGTTGCATTCCTGAATAGGTCTCATTTAGATTTAGAATTTAGAATTTGAATGATCAGAAATTCTATGAATTGATGTGTGACTGAAGCCATGCACATGACCTGCATATTACAGTGTTTCCATAACACCTCAAAATTTATACAATTAAAAAGAAAATAAATTATGACAATAATTTCCCTTGTCCTATATGTATGAAGGTGAATGATGTATGTTAGGTTTGCATTATGTGAATAATTTTAGCCTAGATAGTCTTATGATCTATGCCAGGTAGAGATGTTGTGAGTTTGTAGTGTGTGTGTTCTGTATGTTTGTGGAGAAGATGGGTGGTGTCTATCCTACCATAATTTGTGTTGCATAATTTAGTTCCAGTTTTACACTGGGAGGCCATGTATCTATTAGTGTCATGAGATGTGGATGGCCTCTTGAAGTTTCTACACCCCCATCTCCTGCGTGTGAAGTTGTGTATCATGGCTCAATACAGAGAAGCCCTTGTGGAATCTGGCCCTTAAAATGGCAGCTGTCAATCCTGAAAAGGAAACAGACACACAGGAAAAACATTTTATCTTGAACCTTCAAACAAATTATGTTAAGATAGATGGTGCTATCTTAATTTTTCTTGAATGGTTTTATCCAGGCAGTTGTTGCAAATGGCTTTAATCTGTTAAGATTGTATGCCATTTGTAAAAAAGGCCACACACTGGTTATATTTTCGTGCCTTAGTTCCCCTTGCAATACACTGAAGTTGACTCACACGCAGCATCCATTCAACGAGCCAATCAGCGCTCCGTACAGGACGTGCAGCTCAGCGGTCCCGCCCACTGAGCTGAGTCATACCGATCGGGAAAGCGGACGGATGCTAGCTGTACTGTAGCGATTTAAATCTTGTTAAAGTTGTGTGCGTGCCTATAAAGTGAGTAACAGTCTGTTCACATATTGTTTTCTACATTGTTTGTGAATGTTTAACTGCCCTGAGTTTATAAGTTTATGTATGTGAGTGACAAAGACGAACTAACGTATAAAGATGTTCGTATGTATATTTGCATACTAGTTTCCTCACATATATCACTGTTATGTTTATAAGACAAATTCTATGTGCCATTTGATCATTATATGGTTTATTTAATATATATATATTCAATTTATATCACTCAATTCTGAGAGTTAGAGCACTCTTTTGGTGTATACGCACTAATAATTTAGACAGAGCAGCTCCATCTTTGTCCTCGCGCTGAGGTGTCGAATTTCAACTGCTCTATATTAGCCATTTCTAGTAACGCATCTTTCCATATAATGGCACATTTGTTTTCTTATTTGATTGCTTAATCACTGTATTTGGTGTATTCTTTGTACAGAAATTGTACTGTTATTATATTTATTGTGACCACTGTTATTTGTTATTTGTACTTATGTATATTTCTTATATCTTTATCTTGTAGGAAAACCACACACATACATGCAAACCAGCCAATAAATGTGGTGACAATAAATGGGTTATTCCCGCATACCTGAACATCTGTCATAAAGTCTCTTACCGGACGCTCCGTAGTGGATTTGTTATCAACCGGCAAATTCACGTAGACGCTACCAGTAGCCACACAGTTTTACACCATTAGAAGAAAATTTGTTTTAGTTTACAGAAACAGAGATCATTATTATGATTATGTTTCTGCAAAGAAAAGGCCAGATAAAACTGAATGTTATTGGTCAGATCTGACTGCTGGTGTTTCAGCATGGTCAGAGAATCTTGCACCTTGAGTTGCTATTGCAGCTGTGCTTACACAGTCTGTTGTGTCGTGAGCATTATGGCACCCAGGTCTCCTGGGGAAATCTCACACTAACCAGATCTGTGATTAGGGCACCAGATCACCTTTTGTGGTGTTGTGCTGTTTGTTTAGCAATTGGTATTTATGGTGTCATTCAAATACTTGACCATTTGGACCTCTGTGGTCTGTAAAAACAGAAGAGTTTCTGCCAGATATTAACATTTTACACAACTTTAATTACATGTCCAGTAAATAACTTCCCTGATCAGATCCCATTTGATCTAGCGCTTCCAGAGAGGAGTTTGCTAACACTTGGCCAGTGGCATTCTTTACCTCAGAATTTAGGTTTTAATTTACAGCCCTTTGTTGAATACCAGAATAAAATTTTGATGATGTTATTCCAATTTAAAGTCAATCTCTTGTTGCGTAGGCAAACAAGGAGATATTTAAAGTTAAAGCAAGGGATATAATTTCTCATCTACGCTGCCGCTATCATGTCCCTGATAAAATGTGGTTGTCTAATTCTCCAGCCCCACCGGATTTCGGTCTCCAGTCTTAAATATGGGTATGCCGACCCATTCTATAAATGTGTCTGTAGCATGCAGCTATCTTTCCCTCAACACTTCCAAAAGGAAAATAAGAATGGACTTACCACACAGCTTCCACCAGTTCTGGCTGCATCTATAATTCAGATTTTTAATCTCCGTATCCGCTTACATATATTTATATTTATATAATCTATTTTTAATCCCTATAATAAATCTGTATAATTCAGATTTTGATCTCCATATCCATTTACATATATTATATATATCTTCCAAGGGGTTTTTTCCCTCCTAGGACTTTTTTCCCAGTGTTACCACACTGGGTTTTTCTCCTAGGGGGTTTTTTCCACCCCTGGGAGTCAGCCGACATTGGCTTAATGTAGTACCATCTTGTATATGTTACATATTACCACGCTTGCTTGTACAGCTTATTTTTAACCACTTATCTTTTTTCTGTGCTTCTAATATGTAAAGCTGCTTTGAAACAATTACCAATTGTAAAAAGCGCTATATAAATAAATTTGACTT
>RJVU01042909.1:291333-367919 GCA_003731715.1 Anabarilius grahami | reverse complement strand
ATTCTGGGTATCTCTTATTTTCAATTATTCTTTCATTACGGTGCCATTATCGCTTAAAGAATTTCGCATCGGCCGACTGCGTTCTCACGGACATAAATTCACCAGTTTATGATTCTTAGTCAGAGGGTGCAGAGTTTACTAATGCATTTGAGTCGAACCGCCACATACTTGTTCATACAAAAATACAGTTTTCTTAGTCACGATACTGCAACTTGCTAAGTCAATAACAGACAAACTCAAAAAGTCCCATGATGTGCCCACATGCTCCTTTCATGGGGCTCTCTAGTTTGACCTGCCCTGACGCAGATTTACGGAAATAACGGACTCCAATAATCTACCGGTCATAATGATTTCAGAAGAATCCAGAGTAAATCAAATATAACATTTTATTTGTCAAGTAAAAATATATCATGCCAATTACATTACAATTACACAATTAGAAGCCAATTCAGAAATGTTAAATGCATAACATCGATTACTCAAAGAAATGGATATATACACAGGGATGGGTGAATGTCTTCAGACATTCACCCATCTCTGTGGGGGCCTCTGGCTACAGATCCCCCATGACTGCTTTGCACTTTACCTTTTATACCAGGACCAGAACCAAAGGATTGTACATTTTTATTACACCAATATGTGCATGTGTTTTGGGGGAGAGGAGTAGGTTTTCACAAAAGGCACCACCCAAAAAGAGGACAGATATTTCCTTAGTTTTCAATCTTCTCCATAATACCAGTGACTGTTGTGAAATTGAGACCATTTTACCAATCACACTGAGATATTTAAAATGATACCAAACATGAAAGGGAAAAACAATATATATACAAGTTACATTATACATAGAATATAAACTTTCAGTGACTTATGTCAGGGGGAAGGGAAGGTGTGTTTGTGTGTGTGTGTGGGGGGAGGCATTGTCCTTTTTGGGTTAGGGCAAGGCGTTGTCCTTTACTACTTCTTTGAGATCTTCTTCTCTAGGCGAGTTTTATTGTTTTATTGCAGGATGCTTGATCTCAGTTTTCTTTTAGCAGGAAAATCAAGCCTTACAATATGAAGACCTGCAAAACCTAAATTCAGGTGTGACTTGTTGCCTTTCGACCTCCTGCAAAGGCAGAATTTGTCAGGTTTCAGACACAGTCTATGAACAAAATAACAAACAACAAGCCATCCTGTGGTCGTCTGGGTCTTTGTTTGGATTCGCTCACCTGCAAGTCTTCTCCCTATAGATTTTACCTTTGCTGTGCGTGAGCTCATGGCTGCAGATGGTGCTGTTGTTGTGGTTAGCTGTAAGGCTGAGAGAAATTGAAGACGGTGGCCTGTGCAGGAGCGGTGGTCTCCGTCATGCTGCACTTCAGTCATCTGTTTTGGCACACAAAATCAAAGGGTGTTTAGTCCCGATCTGCCAGAGTCACAGCGAGTGAATTCTTCATGTGTTTGTACTAAATTTTGGTAAGAAGGTCAAATGGATGGCCAGCAACAATCTATATATTTCCTGCATCACTCTAGTTCCCACTTGTTCTCTGCGTGCAATCCAGGGGACAGTAACATGTAAACAAACACTTTTAAGTGATTTTTGAGGGCAAACGTACAGTGGCCGAGAGAGCTCAACGCGCTGCAAATGAAGAAAACACATGCAAATAGAAAAAACACCAGCAAATAAAGAAACATCTTCATCAGTTTGACAACACATGCGCTGCAAAAGCCCACAACACTTACAAATAGACAAACGTGCTGCAAAAGCCCACAACACTTACAAATAGACAAACGCGCTGCAAAAGTCCACAACACTTACAAATAGACAAACGCGCTGAAAATAGCACATACCAGGCCCAGCGATTTCAAGCCCTTCTGCGATGATCTGAATGATGATGATGATGATGATGATTAGGCTACTTTTGGAATTAAATTAATAATTTAATTTGCCCCGCAATAACGCATAACCGACGCGCTGTAATAAGATTAGCTAACTCCTCATTAAAAAAAAAAAAAACAACTTGTAACACCTACATCTCTTCTCATTTTTTTTCAATACGCATGGGCCACAAGAGAAATATTAAGAAATAAATTACGGTTAAATAGTGTTATCAGAACATTCAAGTAGAGCTCTCATCGCTGAGTTTTTACTTTCACTTTCTGCAGTGAATAATTGACTGGGATTTGAGACATAAAATCAAGTAAATTATTTAAAAATATATATTATTTATTATTAATAATTGATTAATAATATTTTTTTACGCAAAATAATATCCCCCAAATCGTTTGTCCTGGCGCCGGGACTGGCACAGACCACAACGAAATTGTTATAGAGAACACATTGACATACCTGTCTGGGACCGCTGGCTGGGATTGTTCAATGTTTACTCGTGGTGTGCACCTGAAAAGTGAGTTTTTTTGTTTATACTTTTGTTTGTTAACATTCTGATCGTATGTGCATTATGAGCAGGCCTATTTGCAGCGCGTTTGTCTATTTGTAAGTGTTGTGGACTTTTGCAGCGCGTTTGACTATTTGTAAGTGTTGTGGACTTTTGCAGAGCGTTTGTCTAGTGTTGTGGACTTTTGCAGCGCGTTTGACTATTTGTAAGTGTTGTGGACTTTTGCAGAGCGTTTGTCTATTTGTAAGTGTTGTGGACTTTTGCAGCGTGTTTGTCTATTTGTAAGTGTTGTGGACTTTTGCAGCGCGTTTGTCTATTTGTAAGTGTTGTGTACTTTTGCAGCGCATGTGTTGTCAAACTGATGAAGATGTTTTCTTTATTTGCTGGTGTTTTTTCTATTTGCATGTGTTTTCTTCATTTGCAGCACGTTGAGCTCTCTTGGCCACCGTACAAACATGTCAGATCAACATACATCTCTGTGTATGATGTAGCTATTAATACAAACAAATTTACCAAACATAAAACAAAACAAAAATAACTTATTTGCCAGGCAAGCTGAGGAAAAGAGCAAAGGTGAAAGAAGTGATTCCATGCATCTCTGCCTGTTCATGTTCACATTTTCCACATTTACCAGACCTCAACATTGATGCTCACAAAAGAACAGACCAAGAGAGACACAAATAAAAGAGAACCAAACAGTGAGGCACACAAAATGAGAGCAGCAGAGTGGAAAGCTTGAAACAGTGTAATCCTTGCTTCGTTTGCCAGTTTTAACTGATTTGGATTAATGCTTTAATTGTGAACCACACACAAACCATGAACATCTGCTGCCAATAGCGAGAGGACACGAGCAGGGCCAAAACAAACCTCCAGTGAAATGGACCACCAGGTTCCTGCAAGAATTCATGGGCATTAAAAAAGCATGTGGAGAGGAGCGCAGACTTAATGATACTGTATTGATAATGTGCTTTGGGCTGCAATTCATTTGCCAACCCACAATTAGTGGTTAGCACACAACCAGACACAAAAGGGCTCTCACTGTATTATTGAGGTCCACACACCCAAGGGAATCATGCAACTATGTACCATCACCCAAATGAATGCTAGCATGTTTAAACATTTGACCTTAATTAAAACTGAAGAAGTTACTGTTAAATGGGCAAAGATGGTTCACCATCTGCATGTGTATCAAGTTGAATGGTGCTGTGTCCAGCAGGAAAGGTGGCAGTGTTCAGAGGTCGTGCAAACCTTCATTTTTCTGTAAATGGGAGGTTTTCAAGCATTGTTTGCAGCAAATTCCTTCAGATATGTTGGAAATCTCAGAAGCAGAGACCAGGAGACTTGGTTGTGTCTTCAACAGGATTCATACAGAGAGTGCAGATTTATCCTTGGTAGCTGCAGTCATCAAGTCTAACTCAGGCAAGCAAACATTGTATTTTATAGGCATTCAGTGGGCAGTCCTTGTCCTTATTGACCTTACAGCCAGAGGTGAAACAGAGGTGAGAAAAGATACCCCCAATTGTGAGATCAAACAGACCTTATTAACATCAAATGGCATAAAGCCTTGTGAGCACCAACATGCCCAGATTCTATAGGAGTACCACCTGGTCATTAGAACTAAAAGATTTACAAACAGTTTGACTCTGTATGAAGATCAATGACTGCCAAAACCCCCTCACTGGAAACTATGTTGTATCTAATCAGTAAACTGATATCATCATGTTCACACTGAATGCCCAATTCAATGTATTTCACCTTAGATTTTCAAGTGATGTTATGTAAGAATGTAGGATCAACAGGTCTTAAACATATTCTTAAATTTGTAATCCCACAGATATCACCAGCAGTGCCAGAGGTATGTGACTGTTTACGGTCACAAACCCCGCTGCTTTTGTGCAGATTTATCCTGTCAAAACCTTACTGTCAAATGGACTCCTTTTAACCTTTTTTTTTTTTGCAAAAGTATCATCAAATGAGTCTGCACACACAATTCTGTGGATCCATTTACTTATTGTGGTACATTTATGCATTTGTAGACGCAACCTGATGTCTGAGGCACGTGTGAAATCACGGCAGTCATTAGCCGATGCAGTGCAATGACGTCACAAGGTGCATCTGAACATATAAAAAGTGGTGCCTGCAAACACGTCATCAGATTCATATTGTCTAAAGGAAGACGTACAACCTAGTGTTACAGGCCTTAGGACACGTGTCAAATACAAGGCCCGCCACGACTTTTAATCAGGCCCGCAAACAAATTCTAGTAATCACTTTGTGGCCCATGCGCTGTTTAAAGCTGCTCTCCGGAAGGTTTGGCACTCTAACGGTTGCTAAACTGCATGTGTCTTGCGGAGGAACATTGTAGCCGGAGATACTTCTCTCTGTTTATTTCTATGAAGAGTCACGCTGCATTCACACGGGGCGTCGGTTTGGCACTCTAACGGTTGCTAAACTGCATGTGTCTTGCGGAGGAACATTGTAGCCGGAGATACTTCTCTCTGTTTATGTCTATGAAGAGTCACGCTGCATTCACACGGGGCGTCGGTTTTGCACTCTAACGGTTGCTAAACTGCATGTGTCTTGCGGAGGAACATTGTAGCCGGAGATACTTCTCTCTGTTTATGTCTATGAAGAGTCACGCTGCATTCACACGGGGCGTCGGCGTTAACGCTTCTCATTTACTTTGAATGGGTGACGTCATGCATTGCCAAACTGAATTGTGGGTTCTGTCGCGTCACTTCACTCACTTTGCAAGTGGCAGAAGTTGAACGTTTCTCAACTTTTCAAGCACCAACGCAGGCGTCAGCCAATCAGATCACTTTATGCAAACACCCAAGAACAGTCGCTAGCCAGTTGCGTTCGTGCAACATCAGAAAGTAATGTGATTGGCTGTTATCACTATAACGGTCACGTCAACACGCATCAGACATGCCCTCCGTCAAGTGTTGACGCTGACGCCCCGTGTGAATGCAGCGTCACGCAGGTACTATGCTACTCCGCAGCGGTAGGACGCGAACAGTCTAAAATAGTCCGAATATAAACACTTATTATAGGTGTACCATAGTGATTCAGGATAAGACAAAAACACTGTTTGGAAAAATGGATTCACGATGTACTCGCTCATTATATAATTTTAGTACATTTTGAACACATAAAAGATACAGCAGCTTTAAATAAACGTCTGTGACAATTACACCATTGAGACGCAGGTGGTGCTGTCGCACTTCACTCAACTCGCTAATTTATCAGAGAATATGGCAATAACTGTAAACAACGTACTGTTTGACTTTAAATGTGGCTAACACAATGGCTAAAAAAAGAAGCAGAGTGTCTGGTAAGAGTTTTAAAAAAATCATAATTTGCTTAGGTTGCATTAGTCCTTTCAAGTTCAAGTTGACTTTTAAAAGTAAGAGCTACTAAAATAAGCCAAATAATACAATTTCAGATATTTGTAATCTATATATCATTTATCTATAATAGCCTACCATTTGTTGAATGTTATCAAACAGTTTTTCGTAAAATCCATGAGCTGTTTAAGTAGGCCTACTATTTTGCTTAACTAGCAGTGCGCATTATGCCAAGTGCATGTGTCCTTTCAAGTTAAGTTGTCTTTTCTAAGTAAGATTTACCAAAATAAGCCAAATAATACACTATCAGATACCATTTGTTGTCTACATACCATGTGGTATTTATACCTATAATTAGTTGAGTATTCTGCTTTATCAAAATTATTTTCTCAAGTCGAAATTGCTGTTTTTAAAGTACTGTTTTATGTAGTTATGCTGGTCAGAGACCTTATTTCTTGTTTTGATAAAGATAAAAAAAAAAGTCTACTGTGACACAAATGTGTTCCAACTCAAAATTAAAATGAAAACATTTAAAATTAAAACTTCATTGTTTTGATAAATGTGGTTTAATTTTGTGAGGTTATATATATATATATATATATATATACAGTGGGTACGGAAAGTATTCAGACCCCCTTAATTTTTTCACTCTTTGTTATATTGCAGCCATTTGCTAAAATCATTTAAGTTCATTTTTTTTCCTCATTAATGTACACACAGCACCCCATACTGACAGAAAATCACAGAATTGTTGACATTTTTGCAGATTTCTTAAAAAAGAAAAACTGAAATATCACATGGTCCTAAGTATTCATACCCTTTGCTGTGACACTCATATATTTAACTCAGGTGCTGTCCATTTCTTCTGATCATCCTTGAGATGGTTCTACACCTTCATTTGGGTCCAGCTGTGTTTGATTATACTGATTGGACTTGATTAGGAAAGCCACACACCTGTCTATATAAGACCTTACAGCTCACAGTGCATGTCAGAGCCAGGAACTGCCTGAAGAGCTCAGAGACAGAATTGTGGCAAGGCACAGATCTGGCCAAGGTTACAAAAAAAATTCTGCTGCACTTAAGGTTCCTAAGAGCACAGTGGCCTCCATAATCCTTAAATGGAAGACGTTTGGGACGACCAGAACCCTTCCTAGAGCTTGCCGTCCGGCCAAACTGAGCTATCGGGGGAGAAGAGCCTTGGTGAGAGAGGTAAAGAAGAACCCAAAGATCACTGTGGCTGAGCTCCAGAGATGCAGTCGGGAGATGGGAGAAAGTTGTAGAAAGTCAACCATCACTGCAGCTCTCCACCAGTCCGAGCTTTATGGCAGAGTGGCCCGACGGAAGCCTCTCCTCAGTGCAAGACACATGAAAGCCCGCATGGAGTTTGCTAAAAAACACCTGAAGGACTCCAAGATGGTGAGAAATAAGATTCTCTGGTCTGATGAGACCAGGATAGAACTTTTTGGCCTTAATTCTAAGCGGTATGTGTGGAGAAAACCAGGCACTGCTCATTACCTGTCCAATAAGGAGTGGCTTCACAACAACTCCGTGACTGTTCTTGAATGGCCCAGCCAGAGCCCTGACTTAAACCCAATTGAGCATCTCTGGAGAGACTTAAAAATGGCTGTCCACCAACGTTTACCATCCAACCTGACAGAACTGGAGTGGATCTGCAAGGAGGAATGGCAGAGGATCCCCAAATCCAGGTGTGAAAAACTTGTTGCATCTTTCCCAAAAAGACTCATGGCTATATTAGATCAAAAGGGTGCTTCTACTAAATACTGAGCAAAGGGTCTGAATACTTAGGACCATGTGATATTTCAGTTTGTCTTTTTTAATAAATCTGTAAAAATGTCAACAATTCTGTGTTTTTCTGTCAGTATGGGGTGCTGTGTGTACATTAATGAGGAAAAAAAATTAACAAATGATTTTAGCAAATGGCTGCAATATAACAAAGAGTGAGAAATTTAAGGGGGTCTGAATACTTTCCGTACCCACTGTATATTAGTTAGATATATTAGTTATTTGCAATATTAGTTAGATAGCTTACTACTCATTTAAAAAACAACTTATTTAACACAATACTTCTCGATTCATGAAAAATACTAATTTTCTCACTATGGGCCACACAAGAAATATTAAGAGAATAAATTACACTCAAAAAAATGAACTTTAACTATTGTTAGTTTTACTACACTCACCCTTGTTCACAGTACATAAAACATAAAAGTAACTAAATTAACACCAGTTAACAATGTTATTTCTACAAAAATTTAGTACTGTATACTTTACTTAAGGGTTTGATTGGCCAACTTAACATTGTTGAATAAAACACAAAATCCCATAAAATGTTATCTTTGCGGATACCGTAGCTGCTCACTTGGAGGCGGAGCAACGGAACAGAACGGAAGACAGACGAAAGCGCGAAGCATGAACTACATTGAGGAAGAGAAGATGGTGTTCACAGAGTTATGTTAATTTATGTTAATTTATGTTATCTGTGTATTTTGGAGTCTTTTGTGTTTTTTTTTTGTTGTTTTTTTTGGCAGTGTTTCTCAAAGCATGTGGCAGTGCAAGGACTGCAAAATAGTGAAGTGACATGTTTGTGTTATCCATATACAGTGCCCTCTACAATTATTGGCACCCTTAGTAATTATGAGTAAAGGCGGCTGTAAAAATAAATCAGCATTGTTTATCCTTTTGATCTTTCATTCAAAACATTCACAAAATTATAACCTGTCATCGAAGTAAAACAATTGAAAGTGGGGGGAAACTCACATTATGAAATAAATGTTTTTCTCCAAAACACGTTGGCCACAATTATTGGCACCCTTTTATTCAACTTTTTGCAACCTCCTTTTGCCAAGAACACAGCTCTGAGTCATCTTCTATAATGCCTGATGAGTTTGGAGAACACCTGACAAGAGATCAGAGACCAGACAGAATCTGTTCCTTCAGACAGAATCTCTTCAGATCCTTCAGATTCCCAGCTCCATGTTGGTGCTTCTTCTCTTCAGTTCACTCCACTCATTTTCTTCAGGGTTCAGGTCAGGGAACTGGGACGACCATGGCAGAAGCTTCATTTTGTGCTCAGTGACACATTTTTGTGTTGGTTTTGATGTTTGTTTTGGATCATTGTCCTGATGGAAGATCCAACCACGGCCCATTACAAGATTTTTAGCAGAAGCAGGTTTTGATTTTTTATCTGTTTGTATCATGGATTCTATCAAATACCATGTATATGAACAAGATGTCCAGGACCTCCAGCAGAAAAATAGGCCCACAACATTAAAGATCCAGCAGAATATTTAACCATGGACATGGGGTACTTTTTATACATGTGTGCACCAAACCCATCTGGTGAGTTTGCTGCCAATAAGCTCTTTTTTTTAGTTTCATTTGACCATAGAAGCCGGTCCTGTTTGAAGTTTCAGTCGTGTCGACAACTGAATATGCTGGAGAATATTTCTGGATGAGAGCAGAGGATTTTTCTTGAAACCCTCCCGAACAACTTGTGGGGATAGGTGCTGTTTGATAAATTTTCTTTAGGCTTTGAGACTCAAGACTCAACTTATCTCTGCAATTCTCCAGCTGTGATCCTTGGAGAGTCTTTGGCCACTCAAACTTTCCTCCTCACTGCGCATTAGGACGATTTAGACACACGTCCTCTTCCAGGCAGATTTGTAACATTTTTAGTTGATTGGAACTTCTTAATTATTGCCCTGATGGTGGAAATGGGGATTTTCAATGCTTTAGCTATTTTCTTACAGCCACTTTCTATTTTGTGAAGCTCAACAATCTTTTGCTGCACATCAGAACTATATTCTTTGTTATTTCTCATTGTGATGAATGATTAAGGGAATTTGGCTTTTGTGTTTCCTCATGTTTATACTCCTGTGGAACAGGAAGTCATGGCTGGACAATTTCATGCTCCTAGTCACCTTGGTGTGCTAAAAATTTTTAATATGAATGGGAATATACTTCAGAAATATTTTACTCATAAGAATTTCTAGGGGTGCCAATAATTGTGGCCAACATGTATTGGAGAAAAACATTTATTTCATAATGTGAGTTTCCCCCACTTTCAATTGTTTTACTTCGATGAAAGGTTATAATTTTGTGAATTTTTTGAAAGAAAGATCAAAAGGATAAACAATGCAGATTTATTTTCACAGCCACCTTTGCTCATATTTACTAAGGGTGGCAATAATTGTGGAGGGCACTGTATGTAATGCGTAACCAGTTTCCCCCCCTATCTTTCAGAGTGATGGTTCAGACATAGAAAATGACTGGGTTTGATGGGCCAACTTAACATTGTTGAGTAAAACGCAAAACCCCAATAAATTTGATCTTTGAGGATACCGTAGCTGCTCACTGGGAGGCAAAGCAACGGAACAGAAGACAGACGAAAGCGCGAAGCACGAACCACATTGAGGAGAAGGTTGCGACTTTGTCAGTTATGAATATTTCATAATTCTTTCATCCAGTTGAATACCGCCAGGAAAAAGTGATGTAGCTGTTAACAGAGTTATGTTAATTTATCAGTCTTTTGAGTTTTAGCATTTTTTTAGGCAGTTATACTAACTTGTGTTTCTCAAGGCAAGCATGGGGCAGTGCAAGGACTGCAAAATAACATTCTCAACTAGATCATAGTTGTTGAAACACTATAGATTAGTGCATGGACATTATGGTCGTGGTAATCGTTTTCCGTGCATTTATTCCGAGTGTCCCTGTAGATTTAAAACCTGGAATGCGCTACACAGCAAAGGAGAACACTGGGTTACATGCAAGTGTAGCCACGTTCAATTACCATGTGTGTTCTTGCTGCGATATCAGAATCAGAAATCAGAATCAGAAAGAGCTTTATTGCCAGGTATGTTGTTTACACATACTAGGAATTTGTTTTAGTGACAGAAGCTCCACAGTGCAACAGAGTGACAGCGACACATAATAAAAAGAATAAAATAATAATATACAAATTTACAAGATAGACAAAGTGCAAAAAAAAAGAAGATGGAGGCCAGCTGGTCAGCGCAGGTTTTCAGACAGGCTGGTGAAACGCTGTCTGGGCCTGGTGCCTTTCTTCTCTTGTTCTTTCTGAAGACATGGCGCACATCATCTTCACTGAACTGAATTGTAGGTGTGGGGGAGAGGGGGGTTGTTGGAGGTGTGAATGGTGATTTCTCAAACCTGCAATAAAACTCGTTCAGATCGGTGATGTCTTTGAGACCTTTCCACACTGAAGCTGTGTCATTAGAAGAGAACTGATTCCGAAGTTTATCAGAATAATTCCTCTTTGCCACTCTAATCTCCTTTTCCAGTGTGTATTTGGCCTGTTTGTACAAGAGTCTGTCCCCTTTTCTGCGAGCATCTTCTTTGGCCTGACGGAGCTGGCTGAGTTTTGCAGTGAACCAGGGTTTGTCATTGTTGTAAGTGAAATGAGTCTTTGTAGGAATGCACAAATCCTCACAGAAACTGATATATGATGTAACAGTCTCTGTGAGCTCGTCCAGATCGGTGGCAGCAGCTTCAAAAACACTCCAATCAGTCCATTCGAAACAGGATTGTAAAGCCTGCTCTGTTTCGGTGGTCCATCTCTTTACAGTTTCTGCCTGTAGGTCGGTATGAGATGAACTAGACAGTGATCAGAGAGCCCCAAAGCTGCCCGTGGGACAGAGTGATATGCATCCCTTATTGCTGTGTAACAGTGATCCAGTGTATTACTGTCTCTGGTGGGACAAGTAACATGCTGTCTGTATTTTGGAAGTTCACGTGAGAGAACTGCTCTATTAAAGTCCCCGAAAATGATTAGAACAGAGTCCGGGTGTTGTTGCTCGCTCTCTGTGATCATATCAGCGAGTATCTGTAAAGCCGAGCTCACGTGCGCTTGCGGAGGAATGTAGACGCTCACCAGAATGAACGAGCAAAACTCCCGCGGCGAATAGAACGGCTTGCAGTTAATGAAGAGTGTTTCAAGATCGGGACAGCACATCTTCTTTAACACAGTTACATCTGAACACCACCTTTCGTTGATGTAAAAGCACGTCCCGCCGCCGCGTGATTTCCCCGTTGATTCTGCGTCGCGATCTGATCTAAACAGCTGAAAGCCCGGCAGACTTAACGTGCTGTCCGGAATGGCGTCGTTCAGCCAGGTCTCCGTGAAGCACAGAGCAGCCGAGTTCGAAAAATCCTTATTTGTCCGGGAGAGCAGAAGGAGTTCGTCCGTTTTGTTGGACAGAGAGCGGAGATTCGCCAGATGGATGCTGGAGAGCGACGTTTTTAATCCGCGCTGTCTGAGCTTCACTAGAGCGCTGGCGCGCTTCCCCCGTCTGCGCGCCCTGAAGCGTCTAAACAGCGCTGCCGCTCCGCCGACTACAACATTCAACAAAACGTCTGAATAATCAAAATCCGGTAAAAGATTTTGTGGTGTGTACTGCCGAATGTTCAGCAGTTCATCCCTGGTAAAACTGATGGTGTTTGAAAAACAAAAAACAGAAAAAACTAACAAAAACAGAACAAACACTGAAGAGCTAAGCACTGAGGCTGCCATGCGCGGCGCCATCTTGCGAGAACATATAGCGTCAGAACAAGAGTATTTTAGTCACATCCATAACCACCTAAAAAACTGTGAGACTGTGCCTTGTATGTTTGAGCACTGTTCTTTTCAGACAAATGTGTATGGCACATTTAAGTCCCATAAGAATAGGAAGCACAATCCTTATTCTCTTCAGGAGTTCAAAACAGGGGTCGTTAGAGAAAGTGGTACTCAAGAATTCAGTGAAGATCCATTGCCAGCTGAAGAGGAGAATTTAGATGTTTCAGGTAGTGTGGAAATGGTCACAGAAGGACAAGATTTGTCCAAGACCATAGAGCTAAAATTTGCATCCATTTTGCTAAAACTTGAAAATAATTTTCATGTTCCTAGTAATGCTATTGATAAACTTATCACAGATTTGCAGTACTTGATCAGTTCTGCATCAGGATCCGTATCAACGCAAGTTATTCTTGATACCTTTCAGAAACATGATCTTCATGTAGATCAGCTGGTCATAAAAGAGCTTATCAGTTCTTTGTCATCATCCAATCCTCTGTTGAAAGCTACTTCAAAAGATGGTCCTTTAGCCACTGCTTTCAGGCGCATTAAATATTACAGGGAACATTTTGAAATAATTGAACCTGTTGAAATGATTCTTCAGTCTGAAAAAAAAAGATCTTTCCAATACATACCCATCCTAAAATCATTACAACAGCTGCTTAATCAGAAAGACATACTTGATAAAGTTGTTGGTGCTCATACAGGGCAGCAAATCATAAATGATGGGTCTTACAGCTCTTTCAAAGATGGTCAGCACTTTAAAGATAATAAGTTTCTCTCAGGGACTGAGCTCAGACTCTCCTTGTGTCTGTACATAGATGACTTTGAGCTGTGTAATCCATTAGGAACTTCACGCAAAAAGCATCTGTGCAGTTTATTGGATCTTAGGGAACTTACCACCAGGCTGTAGTTCATCGTTGTCCTCAATTCATCTCGCTCTGTTATGTAAAAGTGATGATGTGAAGGCCTATGGCTATAGAAATTTTTTTGAGCCTCTTGTGAACAATCTCATCACTTTAGAGCAACAGGGTATGTTTGTCAATCACTTGAAAACATTTATCAGAGGCACAGTGCAGTATGTGGTTGCGGACAGTCTTGGTGCACATGCATTAGCAGGTTTTGTTGAGAATTTTTCAGGGGAATATTTTTGTAGGTTTTGCACTGCTACACGCACAGATATTCAGTCAAAGGAGGTCAGAGATGGTGCTTTTCCTCTCAGATCTGAAGAGCAGCATGATGTACATGTAGCAGATGCATGTAAGAAAGGAGAAGCATGTTGTGGTGTAAAAAATGCTTGTCCTTTATCTGAGAACCTCTCATACTTTAAAGTTACTGCAGGTTTTCCATCAGATGTGGCCCATGGTCTCCTAGAAGGTATAGTGCCTGTTGAGTTGGCTGGATGCTTTGAAATATTTATAAAAAAGAAATATTTCACATTTGATCAACTTAATAAACTGATTCAGGAATTCCCATTAAAGTGGGGAGATAAAACCAATCGCCCTCATGTGCTTCCACTCACTTTTTCAAGGAAAAAAACTATTGGGGGAAACGCACATGAGAATTGGTGTTTGCTGCGGCTAATACCATTAATTGTTGGAAAACCTATACCTCAGGATGAACCTGCTTGGGAACTCATTCTTCTCCTGAAAGACATTGTTGAACTTGTTCTGTGTCCTGTGCATACTATGGAGTCTGTTGCATACTTGGAGAGCAAAATATCTGAACACCACAATCTGTTCCAAGTACTTTTTCCAGAAAGAAAGCTTTTGCCAAAACATTATTGTCATGATTGATTACAGGAAGCAATTGCAAGTAAAGACGTTTATTAAATGAGAGACAAAAGGAACAGTCTAGGAAATGTGCAGACTTCCGATGGCGCAGGGACTGAGATGATCGGTGGTGATGCGTGGTGGTGATGAGAAGTGATGAGGTGAGTAATTCCGAGGTCCAGACGAGTAACGAGAACACGATGACAATAACTGGAACTGACGACACGAAAAATGGAAAGCTGGTCAGGAACAGACGAATACCACAACACAGGACACCACACAACGATCTGACAAAGGAGATGAGAATGAGATGAGTATATAAAGGGTGAGTGAATGAGCAGCAGGTGGTGAGATGATGAGTGGCAGCTGGATCCACTAATGATCCACGTGGCCTGGACACACCCACAAACACACTCACACACACACACATCCACAAACACACCCACCGCTGTCACAACACAGAGCACGCGACAAGAAGGAAACAATGCATCTGCGAACCGTGACAGTACCCCTCCTCCTAGGAACGCCTCCTGGCGTTCCCCGACTCCCTTACCTGTCGATTGTAATCATCGATAAGGGTGTGATCCAGAATGTCTCTGGCAGGAACCCAACTCCTCTCCTCCGGACCGTAACCTTCCCAGTCCACCAAGTACTGAAATCCGCGTCCCCTCCGCCTTGAGTCCAGAATACGGTTGACCGAATAGGATGGTTCCCCATCTACGAGTCGCGGCGGTGGGGGAACCGGCACTGGCGGATTAATAACGGAGTGAAAAACGGGTTTGACTTTGGATACATGGAAGACGGGATGAATTCTCCTGTACGCTGGAGGAAGTTTGAGGTGGACTGCCACCGGACTAATGATCTTGGTGACAGTAAACGGACCAATACATTTGGGGGCAAGCTTATTAGAGACGGATCGGAGAGGAATATTCTTGGTTGAAAGCCACACTTTTTGACCAACGACGTATACGGGAGGCCTTGACCGGTGGCGATCGGCCTTGGCCTTGGTGCGCTCCCTCACTTGGAGAAGAGTCTCTCGGGTTCTCGTCCAAGTGCGGTGACACCTCTGGACAAAGGCGTGAGCAGAGGGGACCGCGACTTCGGATTCCAGGCTGGGAAAAATAGGTGGCTGGTAACCTACGCTACACTCAAACGGAGATAGGCCCGTGGACGACACTGGTAAAGTATTGTGTGCGTACTCCACCATCGAAAGCTGCTGACTCCAGGAGGAAGGATTGTTAGAGACTAAACATCACAACGTTCGCTCCAAATCTTGATTGGCTCTCTCCGTCTGACCATTGCTCTGGGGGTGGAACCCTGAGGATAAACTAACAGTCGCCCCCAGCAATCTACAAAACTCCTGCCAAAATCTGGACACAAACTGGGGACCCCTGTCAGAAACCACGTCTATCGGGAGGCCATGAAGCCGAAAGACGTGATCAATGACTGTAACCGCTGTCTCCTTGGCTGAAGGTAATTTGGGCAAGGGAATGAAATGAGCCGCCTTCGAGAACCGGTCCACTACGGTCAAAACGACCGTGTACCCTTGGGAGGGTGGGAGGGCGGTGATAAAATCTAGCGAGATGTGGGACCAGGGTCTCGAAGGGACTGACAGCGGTTGAAGCAACCCATCCGGGGAACGATTGGAAATTTTACCAACGGCACAGACTGAGCAAGCCAACACAAAATCGCGGATGTCCCGAGCCATGAGAGGCCACCAGAATCGTTGCTTGACTAAAAATTTAGTTCGAGTGACTCCTGGGTGACACGCTACATTGGAACAATGACCCCACTGGATGACCATGGACCGTAGTCCCTCCGGCACAAATAAGCGGTTCGGCGGACACTCGAGCGGAGGCGTTACCCCTTCTAGAGCCGACTTGACTCTCGATTCGACCTCCCATGTGAGTGTGGAGACCACTAATGTCTCAGGTAAAATGCACTCGGGAGTAGACGGGCGTTCGGAACGATCAAAAATACGAGACAAAGAGTCGGGTTTGATGTTTTTAGAACCCGGGCGGTACAAGAGAGTAAAGTCAAAACGTCCGAAAAAAAGTGCCCACCGAGCCTGCCTGGAGTTCAATCTTTTGGCAGTCCTGATATATTCTAAATTCTTATGGTCGGTCCATACGATAAAAGGCACCCCTGAATCCTCCAACCAGTGGCGCCATTCCTCCAAAGCCAACTTGACAGCCAGCAACTCCCTATTACCAATGTCGTAGTTACATTCGGCGGGAGATAATCGATGGGAAAAAAACGCGCACGGGTGCATCTTATCGTCTGCGGAAGAACGCTGGGATAACACTGCACCTACCCCCACCTCTGATGCGTCGACCTCCACCACAAACTGCCGTGATGGATCAGGGGCAACAAGAATGGGGGCTGAAACGAAGCAGGCCTTCAGTTTGGCAAACGCAGCCTTGGCTGCGTCTGACCACCTGAACGTAGTTTTGGGGGAGGTCAAGGCAATCAGAGGTGAGGCTAGTTGGCTGAAGTTGCGAATGAACCGCCGGTAAAAATTGGCGAATCCCAGAAACCTCTGTAGGGCCTTACGGGAATCTGGACTTGGCCAATCCCCCACAGCCTTAACCTTCTCAGGATCCATGCATACTCCCTCAGTCGACACGATGTACCCTAGAAAAGGAACAGACTGTGCATGAAAAACGCATTTCTCCGCCTTGACAAAAAGCCCATTCACTAGCCACCTCTGAAGCACCCATCGAACGTGCTGTACATGCTCCTGGAGAGATGAGGAAAAAATCAATATGTCGTCCAGGTAGACATAAATGAACTGATCGACCATATCTCTCAGCACGTCATTAACAAGTGCCTGGAAGACCGCTGGGGAGTTGGAAAGCCCAAACGGCATAACCAAGTATTCGAAGTGCCCCCTGGGGGTGTTAAAAGCGGTCTTCCATTCATCCCCCTTCCTGATGCGAACCAAATGATAGGCATTTCTTAAATCCAATTTTGTGAAAATGGACGCTCCCTGCAACCTCTCGAAGGCTGAAGACATTAACGGCAAAGGATAAGTATTCTTTACCGTAATGTTGCTCAACCCTCGGTAATCAATACAAGGGAGCAGAGAACCATCCTTCTTCCCCACAAAAAAGAACCCCGCCCCCGCTGGAGAAGAGGAAGGGCGAATGAACCCGGCTGCTAGTGAATCAGAAATATATTTCTCCATAGCCTCCCTTTCTGGAACCGAAAGTGAATACAACCTGCCTTTAGGCGGAGACTCCCCTGGCAATAGGTCTATCGCACAGTCGTAGGGACGATGCGGAGGAAGAGAAGCGGCCCTAGACTTACTGAACACCTCCTTCAGGTCCTGGTACTCGATAGGCACGTTAGACAGATCCACTGCCTCCTCCTGTGAAACAGAAACAGAGACGGACGAACAGGCAGAGACAAGACAAGACTTATGACACTCCTCGCTCCAGGCCACGATGGAGCTCTGGATCCAGTCTACCCGGGGGTTGTGTCTAGTGAGCCAGGGGTGACCAAGGACCATGGGGGTGAGAGGGGAATCAAAAATGAGAAATGATGTCTGTTCGACGTGGTTTCCGGCGGTGATCAAGGTGACTTCTTCGGTGCTGCAAGATATGGTGGAAAGGCTCTGTCCATTGAGTGCGTGCACGGCGATTCTGTTGGGGAGTGGTTTGAAGGGAATGTGAAGTCTGATGGCGAGAGATTTATCCAAAAAGTTACCTTCGGCACCGGAATCCAGAAGTGCAGTGCAGTCGTGAAAGTGATTCGACCATCTCAGTCTCACCAGGAGGAGGGTGGATGTGGTTGAGGACTTTCCAGCGGAGATCCCACCCGACAGTAGCCTCAAACTTACTGCCGAGCTTGCCCTTTTAACGGACAGTTGTAAGCGAAATGGCCAGCCCCTCCACAGTACAGACACAGTCCTTGGGATCTCCGCCTCTCCCGCTCCTCCCGGGAAAGCCGAGCTCGACCCACCTGCATGGGCTCATGATCTTGACTGGGGCTGACCGTGTCCCCGCTGCTGGACCATATGACCTCCCCACTCCTAGGGGCTGGACTCCTTCGCTCGACCCTGGTCAGCCGAGCGTCCACCCTGAGCGCGAGGTCAATGAGTCCGTTAAAGGTAGTCGGGAGGTCCAGCACATAGATCTCCTTCTGAACACGGTCAGCCAGCCCATGCAGGAACATGTCCTACTCCTTCCTGTCCTTGGTCAGATCGTTCTGTCATGATTGATTACAGGAAGCAATTGCAAGTAAAGACGTTTATTAAATGAGAGACAAAAGGAACAGTCTAGGAAATGTGCAGACTTCCGATGGCGCAGGGACTGAGATGATCGGTGGTGATGCGTGGTGGTGATGAGAAGTGATGAGGTGAGTAATTCCGAGGTCCAGACGAGTAACGAGAACACGATGACAATAACTGGAACTGACGACACGAAAAATGGAAAGCTGGTCAGGAACAGACGAATACCACAACACAGGACACCACACAACGATCTGACAAAGGAGATGAGAATGAGATGAGTATATAAAGGGTGAGTGAATGAGCAGCAGGTGGTGAGATGATGAGTGGCAGCTGGATCCACTAATGATCCACGTGGCCTGGACACAAACACACTCACACACACACATCCACAAACACACCCACATCCACAAACACACCCACCGCTGTCACAACACAGAGCACGCGACAAGAAGGAAACAATGCATCTGCGAACCGTGACAATTATTTTCTGGAACATTATCCAGCGATGATCCTTCTCTTTGGTCCACCTGTTTCATTCTGGACAATGAGATTCAAAGCCAAGCACAGTTTTTTTTTAAACAAGTAGCTAGGCACACTAACTGTTTCAAAAATATCACCAAGACTTTGGCCAGGAAACATCAGCTCATGGTTGGTCAATTTATGCAGTCAGGCCGGTGTGATGAATTGTTTGTAGAGGTTACACGCATTTCAACTGTCCCTGTCGATGTTCTTCATGAAGACGTTGCTTACACCTTTAATCAAAGATACCCGAACACTTCTGTTAATTTAGCTCAGACAGTATTTTCTGATGGCATAAAGTACACAAAGGGCATGATCATTGTGCATGGAACACTCATTTTTCTTGAAAATGTACGCTTGACCAGTTTTCTTTTTTCTCTTTCAGAGTGATTGATCAAACAGAAAAAGACTGATCCAGCAAAATTCAAAATTGTTCTAGGAGATAGTAATTCATTGAAATTGACGCTGCCCTCTGGAATACCCAAATCTATTGAAGAGTTTAACACTCTGGGGTCTGACGGTCACGCCGGCGATACATCGCGGTTTTTTTCTTACCAGTGTGAAAGAGACTCAAAGTACTCCATCAATGTTGCACATATAATTAAGAGTTATACACCATTTTAATCTGTGGAATATCTTCTTTTATTTCTGTACACTCAGAGTAAAAACAAAATGTTGTGCTTTTTGTAAGATAAAGAAAACTAACATGATGCGTGATCTCTCGTCTCCCTCTGAACGAAGTCCAATCTGATAGTTCTCAGAAAATGAACTGTAACTTAGTGAATTCTAATGACAAAAAAATTACACTGATGTCAAAAGAAACGTTGAGATGTCAGCTTTTAAATCGTGTAAGTCAAATCGAAAACAAACCTTCTGTGTTTATGTAATCTGTATGAGAAGAGAGCCATGTCAGAAGTCCGTGATTCAGCTCATTATCCACTAATGCGGCCACGCCCACGGAGGGAGCGCTATTCAGAGGCAAATTCAGTCAATACATGCAGACATCGTCTCTCAATCGTGTATTTATTATCTTAAAGTGTTTATCTGGAAGTTAAAGCCATGGTGAGCTCTAGAAGACATACAGTTAGTTCCTGGTTCTCTTCTTCTTTATATGGATTTGTGGACTAAAGGTGTACAGAGCGCCCTCCGGCTGCAAGTATGAATTAAAAACACCATTCCTGAAATGTCCTCTTCTTCTTTAGAATAATTTGTGGACTAAAGGTGTACAGAGCGCCCTCCGGCTGCAAGTATGAACTGAAAACACCGTTTCCAGCACTCATAGTGATGAGAATAAATAAATATAGAATAAATATTACTCCTCTGTATAGAAATTTGACATAAACATATGAATCATCAATATTTCTCCAAATGTGCATGCTTTTAAGCTAAAAGCCTATATGAAATGCCATGGAGGTAACATAATTGTTCAGACACTTTGCATCACAGAAATGCATTATATTTTAAAGAATATAATAGAATACCATTATTTTAAATTGAGCTGAGACATGATTACAGAGGGTTTTTTCACAGCCTACCTGACTGAAAGAGCTCATGAATATGCAAGTCATTTCAGCTCATTACAATTCAAATCTTTTGTCTTCTCAGGTGAGAATGAGCCATTATTCACGATCATTCACGCCTCCATGCATACTGTGTTCCTTGGCAAAAAGTGTCTTACAAAAACTAAATCAATATATTGTTTTATATGAAGGAGTAGGCAGCATAATTTTTACATAATTCTGAAGCAAAAACTCTAGTCTACAACCTCCAATACCCAGAAGCCTTATGAACAAAGATTTAATATACATTTTTTGGCCTTATTTCAGTGACTTAAGTTTTTTGTTTTTTCAATAACCACGCATAAACATTATTCCTTCAAAAATACAAACATGTACATACATGTTCCTCACATATTATGGTAGCCTAGTTTGTGCTGAATACAGTGTAATGACACTTGTGCCATTTATATGTTTATGAACAACTGAAAAAAGCACAAATGTCAGGGCATGTCAAAACTTCTCCAGGGCCCCAAAAATCCTTAGACCCCAGAGGGTTAAATCTGAGATTAGGAAACAATGTGGTGTCACAGGAGATTTCAGGCTGCGGTATCTTGATACTGACTTTGATGATTTCTTGAATCTTACCTCAACTGTGGATCTCCAGGACAAAGGAACAGTCAAAGTGGTAGCACAAAGTGCATATGATGACTGTTCTCTTTCTTCTGCGGACACTGATATACGCTCATCATCTCCGTCACCATCTTGCCTGTCAGTTTCTCCAACAACATCTGATGTTGCTTCTGCCTCAACTTCTGAGCTGTCTTCTTCCACAAAGCTGAGGAGTGAAACCTGGCCAACTAACTTTCTGATCCCTAAGTTTCCCTATGAGGTAGAGCTGGAACTGCAGAAAGCCCACGAAGAGTTCTTGAATGATGGTACTTCACTTAACATAGAATCAAAGCCTAAACTAAAATCAGAAATTCTGAAATCCTTGGCTGCAGAAGTAATGAAGTACTAAGTGTACCCTAGGAATGAAGAATATGAAGAGGTTGCGAAAGCGCTGATTACAAAGCATCCATGCCTAAAGGAAAAGGGATCAGTTGGTGGGTTCTATGGCTGGAAAACAGTGGAAGATGGCGAATTATCGGCGTACACTACGAGCAGCTGGCTGTTTTGAAGTAAAGATAAATTCTTTAAAACGCAAACATGGTGAAAATAGAAGTCCAAACCAAGTAAAAAAGCCGAAGAAGGCTGAAGTCAATTTCTACCCTGATTATCCAGCTGGAGAGAACAAACAAAACCTAGAGGAAGGGCGACTAGCAATGCTGTCTGAGGTTCAGAAAAGGGACAACCATCAAATTATTAAACACAAAATGGAAAAAACTTTTCTACAGAAGACATGAAGTGATTGAAGAGATGCCCTTCATTGTTGACTTCAAAAGCAGATGGCCAGCTCTGTTTTGTGATCATGAGGTAAATATGATGCTATAAAAGTGTACACATCGAGAGAAATAAACGCCAGATGTTCATGGTAACAACTTCTTTAACTTGAGCAAACACTGCTAATACACATATACATTTGTTAATAAAACGAAAACATGCATGTTTTAATGCTAGTGAATAAGAGGAAACGATCCACTCGCAAGCCTCTGCTCATCATGACAGTACCTGGATCAGTGAGCTGCATCTCGGGGCGATGACATCACTTCCAGGGAAGCATTTTGTACACGACCCCGTCCCTTGACTCCACCCCCACGTCAAAACAGTGCCACAAAGTGAGACGCGCAAAGGGAAAACGGCATCGCAAGCTCAAACTAGACTGACACGCAAAATAAAAGCAGCGTTGCAAATAAATTAATAGATATGACCATGGAAAATATGTATTGCAAAATCACTGCTTTTCACGCTGTTTCATTTATGTTTTGCAATTTATTTTTCTCAATACTTTAATTTTCGTTTGCAAAACTTTATTTTCTTTTGCAAAACTTAATTTTTTTGTGTATATGCAGCATTATATTGACTCCATAGAGTACCCCCCCAATCACTAGACAATACAATACAGGGGTCATATATAGGCAAAATATAGTCAAGAAATCTAAATACACAAAATATATTTAACCTGGGGTTGTCAAAAGTACCGACATCGGTACCAGTCAGAACTGAAATGAAAAAATTGTGATACCAGCATTTCCTGCAAGAATTTAGCGCTGTTGAGCAGATTCTCATTGGCCATAGTGTTCACGTGCTTGACAGATAACTGTGATTGGCTACAATGATCTTTGCTTCACACTCTTCACCGAGTGCTTACACAGATTACGCTCACACATGGTATCGTTTGAAAGCCGTGTCTCAGCAGATTCGTCTAAGCAGATATATTAAGGAACCACTGACTGATCTGCTGATAGATGCGGCTTTGAGCGCTTGGTGAAGAGCATCACAGTCATATCTGTTTAGCACATGAACACTATGGCCAATAAGCGGTAGTGATTTTCTTACGAAAAATGCTGGTTTCGTCACATTTTTTAATTTCAGTACCGAAGCCTGTACTTTTGACAACCCTAAAAAGTAGAGAAGTCTTGTAAGTCACTGCAAGTCAGTGATGTGAAACATTAAGGAATGGACAGTTGATACAGAATTCTCCAGATTATTTGCTTTTTCTAGATGTATTACTAAGTGATGTTAAATTTACAACCTGCATTTTTGATGCAATTAAAGTGAATGAACAGTGTTACTGTTTTTTTGTTTTGTAGGACACAGACTTTGAGAATTCCGAGAGAGACATGGCCAATACTGTAATTGGAATTTACATCATCAGACCTGAAGGTGCAGAAGCCTGTGACCCACCATCAGATGTTGGACTGATTGTTGAGGGAGTGAAAGTTCTTCAGAATCTTGGCGATGTCACCAAGGCTTGTGCTCTTCTTTTGGGAGTCATATACAGCTTGAATCTCAGTTATCCTTCAGACCTGAAGTACACTTTAGAGTTTTTCCAGAAAGTGTTGGTGGGACTTGACGTATAGAAACTGTCACACAAAGTACAGGTTCTCAAGAACAAACTTGTTGGTTGAATCAGTACATCTTGATTTTTCTTTCATTTGTCCATAATGAAGATGCTTTTTTTTTTTTTTTGTGAAGAGCTGTAACTTACATTGTTTCTGGTTTTAAAATTAGGGGCCAGTTTTAATGTTATCTTTGTTGATGGCACCAAAATTTGAAATGGAGTTCTGCAGCTTTTTGAGGCATGCTGCCTTGCTTGAGCAGACTGTTTATTGTTTGTAAGAACTGTGAAGTTGTAAGAACTGAAGTTAAAATTGTTTGTGGTTGTTTACAAAAATTAGAGGCCAGTTTCAATCTTTTCTTTACCAATGCCTCAAACAATTTGAAATATCAAAAATTGAGCAATGTAGCATTTTGTGATAGGCTGCCTGTCTTGAAAAAAAACTTTCCTTTTATTTTCCTAAGTTAAATTTTATTACAGTATTTAAAGACAGTTGCACATTGTAAGAATGTTTACTATTGACAAATGTTTTTTTTTTTTTTAAACAAACTTATTTAAGCTGTTTGTGGTTGTTTACAAAAATAGAGGCCAGTTTTAATGTTACTTTTACTGTTGATTCTAAAGATCTGAAATATCAGAAATGGAGTTAAGCAGTATTTTAGGGCATGCTGCTTAATTTCAACAGACATTCCATGTATGTAATATTTTTATAAGCAAGATTATTACAAATTCTTGAAGCCAGTTGCACTTTAAAAGACCTTGTGAAGAATGTTTACTGTTAAATGATTGATCTTGTAGTGTATTTGTTTCAAAGAACCTGTGAAATTGAAGTTGTTTTACAGTTTTTAGCAGTTTTATATTGCAAAACCTTACAAAGAAAATAAATTAATTTTGTTTCTAAAAATATGCTTGATTATTTGTTTTACACTTGTAGAGCAAAACTTAAAGTGAATAAAATCAATAAAAAAAATGTGCTCACCTTATGTAACATAACATTACTAAGTAAAATATACAAATAACTAAAATGCAGTACTGACACATCTGAATGGGTTGAATGTACTAAAAAATGTTTTGTCAACTTTACCAGAATTTTTTTTATTTATTCAAGCTTTCCTGTAGCTCAGTGGTTAGAGCATGGCACTAGCAATGCCAAGGTCATGGGTTCGATCCCAGGGATTGCACATACTCAGATACAAAATGTATAGTTTAATGCAATGTAAGTCGCTTTGGATAAAAGCGTCTGCCAAATGCATAAATGTAACTATATTGTTACTTGTAGAAACTACTTAACACACTTACGTGGAACCACTTGACACTCTTTTTTTATGTAAGTCCAACAAATAATTTTTTTGAGTGTAGATTCATCTCGCATCGTCTCCAAGAGAATATGTGCCATTAAGCATCAGATGCCAAAAGCTCGGCCAGTTTTTACTTTCATTTTCTGTTGTGAATAATTGACGTTTGAGACTTCTCTACCAGCATAACTCTCACGCAAAGTGTCTGCGTAATTTCCCGTGATAATAAAATTAAGTGAATTATTAAATAAATAATTAAATAAACAGTAAGCAAACTTTAACTTGTTTGCTTAAAATTTCTGCGTATAATTTGCTGATGAAAAAAAAAAGATGATATATAGTCAAGTCAAGTCAAATTTATTTATATAGCGCTTTTTACAATTGGTAATTGTTTCAAAGCAGCTTTACATATTAGAAGCACAGAAAAAAGATAAGTGGTTAAAAATAAGCTGTACAAGCAAGCGTGGTAATATGTAACATATACAAGATGGTGCTACATTAAGCCAATGTCGGCTGACTCCCAGGGGTGGAAAAAACCCCCTAGGAGAAAAACCCAGTGTGGTAACACTGGGAAAAAAGTCCTAGGAGGGAAAAAACCCCTTGGAAGATATATATAATATATGTAAATGGATATGGAGATCAAAATCTGAATAATACAGATTTATTATAGGGATTAAAAATAGATTATATAAATATAAATATATGTAAGCGGATACGGAGATTAAAAATATATATATATCATCTACACTATATTGCCAAAAGTATTGGGACACCCCTCCAAATCATTGAATTCAGGTATTCCAATCACTTCCATGACCACAGGTGTATAAAATCAAGCACCTAGGCATGCAGACTGCTTCTACAAACATTTGTGAAAGAAGGGGTTCAACCGTGGTACTCTGATAGGTTGCCACCTGTGCAATAAGTCCATTTGTGAAATTTTCTCACTTCTAAATATTCCACAGTCAACTGTTAGTGGTATCATAAAGTGGAAGTAATTGGGAACAACAACAACTCAGCCACGAAGTGGTAGGCCACGTAAAATCACAGAGTGGGGTCAGTGCATGCTGAGGCGCACAGTGCGCAGAAGTCGCCAACTTTCTGCAGAGTCAATAGCTACAGACCTCCAAACTTTGTGTGGCCTTCAGATTAGCTCAAGAACAGTGCATAGAGAGCTTCATGGAATGGGTTTCCATGGCCGAGCAGCTGCATCCAAGCCTTACATCAAGTGCAATGCAAAGCGTCGGATGCAGTGGTTTAAGACCCTCATTAAATTTGATTATTGCAACTCCTTGTTTTATGGTCTACCCAAAAAAGTCATAAATCGCTTGCAGTTCATTCAGAATTCAGCTGCTCGGGTCCTCACTTTTACCAAAAAATCAGCTCACATCACCCCTGTCTTACAGCAACTACATTGGCTCCCTGTTAGTTACCACATCCAGTTTAAGATTCTTGCTCTAGTTTTCAAGGCTAGTCATGGTTTAGCACCTTCTTATCTCTCCGAATTGATTATCCCCTATGTCCCTGCCCGTACTCTGAGATCGAGCTCTGAAAACTTGCTTGCAGTAAGTTCCGTCTATCTAGTGTGGGTGGTAGGGCTTTCAGCATATCAGCTTCTAAGCTCTGGAACAAACTACCACAAGACCTTCGTGATGTCTCTTCTCTTCAGACTTTTAAAACTGCTCTCAAAACTCCATTATTCAAATTATGTTTTGTTAATTGATTGTCTGTCTCAATTTTCCAGCTTTATGCTTGTTTTTGTAAGTTTAATGTAGATTAACTTTCTTTGTCTGTTCCATCTGGTCAATCACGTGTTGTATACTGACTGTATACTTGTATACAGTCAGTATACATCATCGCATCATCCAGGTGGATGCTGCACATTGGTGGTGGTTGAGGAGATTCCCCCTACTATATGTAAAGCACTTTGAATACCCAGAAAAGCGCTATATAAATGTAACAAATTATTATTATTTATTATTATATGTATTCATGTTATCTAGCAACTTCATGTAAAGCATCCTTGGGTTCTGGAAAGGCACTAAATAAATAAAACTTATTATTATTATTAAAGCATGCCGCCACTGGACTCTAGAGCAGTGGAGACGTGTTCTCTGGAGTGACAAATCACGCTTCTCTGTTGGGCAAAAAAATGGTGTGGGGTTGTTTTTCAGGGGTTGGGCTTGGCCCCTTAGTTCCAGTGAAACGAACTCTTAATGCTTTAGCATACCAAGACATTTTGGACAATTTCATGCTCCCAACATTGTGGGAACAGTTTGGGGATGGGCCCCTTCCTTTTCCAACATGACTGCGCACCAGTGCACAAAGCAAGGTCCATAAAGACATGGATGAGTGAGATTGGTGTGGAGGTACTTGACTGGCCTGCACAGAGTCATGACCTCAACCCGATAGAACACCTTTGGGATGAATTAGAGCGGAGACTGCGAGCCAGGCCTTCTCGCAAACATCACTGCCTGACCTCACAAATGCGCTTCTAGAAGAATGGTCAAAAAATCCCATAAGCACACTCCTAAACCTTGCAGAAAGCCTTCCCAGAAGAGTTAAGGCTGTTATAGCTGGAAAGGGTGGGCCAACTCCATTTTAAACTCTACAGATTAAGAATGGGATTTAATGAGAACTTCATTAGAAAAAATGACTGCCGCTGTGGAAAGAAGTAACTTTTCGGTCTCTGTGTTTTTCACATGTAACGCCCCCTTCCTCTAACTGTGAATTTTATGGGTGACACCCAGGTTCTTTAATATGTTGGGTTGTATTAACTTAACTTTGTAATGCTATCTATTTCATGCTTATACTTCAATATAGCAGGAAAAATGAATTACTCACCACAAATACAAAAAAAGTTAAATCAGACTTGAATTTACTTAAATGTCATCNAGAAGTTCTGGAAGGATGTCATAAACTGTTCGTCAGAACGGTTTAATCTTAAAATACCACATTGTGCCAAACTTTGTGTACTGTTCTTCCATCAGTTTGTCGTTCTGTGACGGCGCTGATGTTGACGGCGCGGGCGCCGCATTTCCCGTCGCATCTTCCACCGCGTCTTCGGGCCGTGTCTCCGGGCCTGGCTCTGAGCAGGTTCACAGCTGTCGGACGGCTGCCCGACAGAAACTTCTGTAAAGCCCCCCGCTGTCTCTTCTTTTGTTCCTCTTCATTTTTTTTCTTTTTACGTTTTGCCGCACCCGAAAGCATCTTGAATGTTAGCCTACTCAAAACACACCTGCCTGCTAGCTTTGACCGCCGCTGACGTCTCCTCGGACATGGGCTGGCGTTAATGTGACGTAATGTAACAGTCTATGGTTAAGATAAACATCGTCACTATTTTTAGTTAATTAATAAATATTGAAATAAATTGTAGATAGGACATTTGTACATTTTATTTTTATTTTATTTTTATTATTTTTTATTTTTTTTGTCCCTCTGTCTGGGCCCCATCCCGCCAATCGGGCCCTAGGCACGTGCCTAGTTTGCCTTTGCGTTAATCCGGCTCTGTGTGTACAATGAAATATAATGCTGTATCTTTAATGTTGTGAGCCGATTTTTCAGCTGGAAGTCCTGGACATCTTGTTCAGATACATGGTATCATGGATTCTATCATATACCAACAGATAAAAAATCAAAACCTGCCTGTCCCTGTTAGAAGTCATGTAATGGGCTGTGGTTGGATCTTCCATCAGGACATTGATCCAAAACCAACACAAAAATGGGTCACTGAACACAAAACCAAGCTTCTGCCATGACCATCCCAGTCCCTGGAACTGAACCCTCAAGAAAATTTGTGGAGTGAACTGAAGAGAAGAAGCATCAACATTGAGCTGGGAATCTGAAGGATCTGGAGAGATTCTGCACGAAGGAATGGTCTCTGATCAGGTGTTCTCCAAACTCATCAGGCATTATAGAAGAAGACTCAGAGCTGTTATCTTGGGAAAAGGAGGTTGCAAAAAGTATTGAATAAAAGGGTATGATTAATTGTGAGCAGTGTGTATTAGAGAAAAACATTTCTCTCATAATGAGATTTCCCCCCATTTAAAATTATTATTCTCCAATGAAAGGTTGGATTTTTGTAGCTTTTTTAAATAAAAGATCAAAAGTATTAACAATGCAGATTTATTTTCACAGCCTTCTTTGGTCATATTTACCAAGGGTATGAATAATTTTGAGCACGACTGTATATATATATTATTGTTGAATTTCCAGTCCTGCCATCAACAGCCAGCAGGTCTCTTGTTTCATCATGTTATCGTCGCATTCTCACCTCCTCAACAGCTGAAGAGTTTACTGCTGCTTTTATGGACTCTAAACTTTATGCCCTCAGTGATTCTGTCTCTCCTGCATGCCCTGATGGCCTTCTTTCATCTTTTTATTCCACTTGTTCTGAAATCTTGGACTCTATTGCCCCTTACAAGCACAGATCTTCTAAGTTAAGAGCAGATCCCTGGATAAATAATGCCACCGAGCCCTTAGGCAGCTCTGTAGACAGGCAGAGCGCAGATGGAAGAAGGACAAATTACATGTGTCTTTGGAAATATTAAGGAGCTGTCTTTCTGATTATCAGAGGGCTGTGAAGGAGGCAAAGTCTAATTATTTGCCAAATAATTATCACCAATAGTGGCCATTATCCCAGGGTGATGTTTAACACAATTAATTCTGTTGTGAACCCACATACCTGTTCTCTGACAGATGCCTCAGTCTCCTCTTGTGAGAATTTCCTTCACTTTTTTATTAATAAAGTGGAGTCTGTCAGATTATGATATTAAACTATGGTTAGAGCAAAATTTCCTTCATTTAAATGAAGAAAAGACTGAATATATTTTATTTGAAGAGTCTGTAACTTCGGACTTTGATGCGCTGACTTTAAAGTTTAGACCAACTATCAGAAATCTCGGTGTGAATTTTGATAGTGGCCTGAAATTTAAAAAAACAAATTGACAGTGTGGTTAAAGCTAGTTTTTTTTTCAACTACGTCTTTTGGCCAAGGTCAAACCATTTTTGAATCGCTCTGACCTTGAGAAAGCTATTCACGCTTTTATCAGCTCAAGATTAGATTATTGTAATGTGCTTTATGCTGGTGTCTCACAGTCGTCCCTCAGGTGCCTTCAGCTGGTGCAGAACGCTGCAGCCCGTCTTTTAACCAATACACGCAAACGTGAGCACATAACCCCAATTCTTTATTCGCTCCACTGGCTTCCAGTTTCTTTTAGAGTTGATTTTAAGATTCTATTGTTTGTTTTTAAAGCTCTCAATGGCCTTGCCCCACCTTATATAACTGAGATGCTGGCTCTGCATCAGCCAACCAGGGCTCTTAGGTCAACAAATCAACTTTTGCTGGAAGTCCCAAGGTCACGGTACAAATACCGGGGTGACCGGGCTTTCTCTGTTGCTGGGCCCAGACTCTGGAATAAGCTTCCCGCTGATATGTGCACTATCACTGACCTGGGCCTTTTTAAAGCTAAGCTCAAAACTTATTTATTTAGACTGGATTTTAATATCTAGCAGTTGTTGTGGCATTTTTGTGTATTTTATGTATTTTCTTGTTGTTGGCTTTTAATTTTTGTTTAGTTTTTATTGGAAAGCACCAGTGTTAATTTCTTTAACGAAAACTATGATGAAAAATGTTCGTTGACGACCTTTTTTTCCATGACTAAGACGAGATGATGAGAGACGACACCAATTTAATTTAAGGATAACGTGACTAAAACTACACGTGCAATATCGTTGATGAAAAAAGACAAGACTGAAATGTGGCTAAAAGACTAAACACTTTACCAAAATCACTCTTTTGAAATCACTTTTTGTTTTTGTCAAATAAAGGAGACAAAACATTACATTTTTACGAGCTTTCATGCTTACGGTTGCCAGATTTCCAGAATTTAAACCCATCAGAGCTTTTCTGTTAAAAGCACACATTTTACTTGATCTTTGCTATCTGGCAACCACGCACACGAGCCCTCTACTGGGTTGTCTGAAAACACAGAAAAGTAAGCTGGAGTTCAGCGCTCTTCATTTGAGATTTTTCAAAGTGCAGGCTGATAATTAGCAGTGGTTCTCAAACTGACGTAACATTACGCGAAAAGTGCCGTTCATTTTATTCTACTCCACCTTAAAATAACATGAAAACTGAACATGTATTTCTTGCAGGTAAAATGTCGTATATACACGACATTCAATGAAATTGCCTCATCTTTCTCAGTCAAAACTGACTGCACCCACACAAGCCAGCATCGCGCTACATTAGTGCTGTTCTCGACAATATAACGTTACCTTTGTGAAAGTGTGGATTTAGCACTACTAGCATAATGAACAAATATAGACATAGACTGCATGTAGATTTAAGTTTAAAACTCTCTTCGATACAAAAACATAGCCTTCTGCGAGTTACTGTTTTTAATGTTGATCATATTATACCAGCAAGAATATTGCCCGAATATAATATAATATATAATTTACCAAGCCTAATTTTTGCTCTATTTTGCAATGAAAGCCACAGCAGAACTACAACACACAAGCTGTTTCATGAATGAATCTGCGGCTTTGAACGAATCGTCAATGATTCAATGATCCATTCATAAATACAGCTGCTAGCTTTGATACTGAAAGAATGAATGACTCGATGATTCACTCATAAAAACAGTGACTTACCGCCACCTACTGGCGGTTTTAATGTAATATTTAAAAATATCACTTCGTTTTTATCATCATTGTATTAATATATATATATTTTTTTTTATTTTATTTAAGGCATTATTTATTTTACAAAGGTATTTATAAAAGGTAAAAAAATGCACTGGAAAATTGATTTAAGAAGGCAAATATTGTCCCTTAATGGAAATGTGTAACTGCAGTCTAAGTGGAAAAGAGGGTACACAGAAGAATGTTAAATCCCTCAGGGGGTACCACACTCTAGAAAGTTTGAGAACCACTGAAAGAGGATATGTACAATTGCACAAGTGCTACTGCTAAGAGTGCAATGTCAATACAGTCTGTTACCTTGATTCAAATTTTTCAAAAGCTTAAATGAATTGATCTAAAGAGAAAAATTATAATGACTATTTTGTCAAAAGACTACATATAAAATATCAAAATTAATGTTGGTAACTGTAGTTTGACTAAAAGTAATGACTAAGACTTGACAAAAATGTGATGACTTTTTGTCGACTAAAACTAGACTAAAATATGAAAGACTACAATGACTAAAATGTGACTAAGACTAAGGAGCATTTTCGTCTGAAGATAAAGACTAAGCCTGCGTCTCAATGTTCACACTATCCATCCTAAATAGTATGCGACATTAGTAATTTTCAATACTATTTAGGGCGGATAGGGTGGATAGTATGCACATTGGGATGCAGGGTAATACTAAATCAAAAATGGCTGCCAAAATTAACACTGGAAAGCACTTCGGTTCACCTTGAGTGTTGTAAAGGGCTGTATAAATAAATGTTGATTGATAAATGTTGATTGATATATGTTTCAATAAAGCTTCGGTGGAAACACAAGTGTGTGATTCCCTGTTTCAAAATGAAATTTGCATGTAAATCAGCAGTATCAAGGGAAAAAATTAAGAAAGTTTCTAACCCAATAGAATAAGTTCCTAAGCCGGCAAATAATTTAAATACCCCTTAGTTTCTGTTGCAGGCCTGTTTCACTGCTTGGGATCGTAGAGGCCAAAAACACATGGCCGCTTCACTCAATTGAGCCACAAGGAAAATAATAAAACGTTTTCCTTTCCTATTCGTCTACGATATAGACAGTTGGTTCTCCGGTTCACGTCTGTGACCCTGATAGGACACGTACATCTCTTAGACGTCTATTTGATGTGTGTGTTTACGTCTGGAAGATGTATTTTTTAGAGTGTTTGCTCATCTGCAATACGTCTATAGGACGTTTCCTATCAGATGTCAAATAGACGTTTAGAAGATGTCTTTAAGATGTTTATGATTTAGAATGTATGTAAAACTGACATCTTAAGACAGCAGATGCTTTCCAGATGAAGTGATCTTTAACAGACGTCTTGCAGATGTACGTGTGCTATCTGGGTGACGCACTTTAAATAAACTCGAACTTCGTGGTCACTTAGCCAGCATGTAACTCAGTTCAAAGTCCACTCTAATATCCTCGAGATGAACTATAAAGCACACATTTTTATAGACAATTCATACTTTCAGAGAGTTGACTTTATGCACGGTTTATTCCTGGTTATTGTTAAGCCAGCTTGGGCATTTCCGGTGAACTGTTAAATGTTCATTCTGTAGCAGTGGTTGACTTTTTAATGTTGTATTCATATTTTAATGCAGTTATCACATTTACCTAATTTGCCAATAAACCAGTTTTATTGATTGCAATAAAGACGAAGCTATTGGGACCATTTAAGAATTTTTTTTTCCAGCACTTCAAATGTTATTTTTAATGTGATGACCACAAACATTATTTGTTCATCCTTTTGATATTGTCCCCATTTGTAAAACCGAACATTTCAAAATTTAGGAAATCCTACATTTGATAGAAAACACTTTTAAAAATAAAAAAGACATTACTGACCACTAACCAGCAGGTGGTGGCAGAGTAGCATTTATTTGCGCATATATTAGCTATTTCCTGTAATAGTTTTTCACTGTTTCGCTTTTGAATAAATATTAAACTTTATAAAATAACTAGGTTTAAAAATACATTTTGTCAAGGTGAAGTATGAAGTACTCACAAAATCTCACGAAAAACAATAACTTTTCTTGTGAATGAATTACACAGAGAGCAAGCGCCGTGCTTTCCCTTTGTAATTACAGAAGCTGTCAGTTAGTGCAGCGCAAGCTCAATGATTTTGGCACCCTTGTGAAAACTCACATTTTATTCAATGAATCTAACTAAAGTGCACAATAAATATTTCATTTTTGCCGCTTTTTTCCCCACACGAAAGGGTGAAAACTGATGGTCGAATTGAATTTAGCCGAGGAGGAACACTGGTGCTGCGTCCCAATTCGCCTACTTATACTACACCCTAAAAGTATGTACTCTTTCTGTGAACAAAAAGTACTTACTTTTGAGTGTGTAGCAAAAGAGTAGACAAGCTTTGGGACATACTATCACGTCATACAATCGCGTCTTTGCTCTCTGTCTCATCCTGTCACCGTAAACTGGCCTGTCTTACATCCTCCACATTTCATTTAGTTAATTTCCTACCTACTGTATCGGAGAGAAATGCAGCACGTTGATCTGCAGTCGCGGGTCTTTCATGTGGAGAACTCTCCTCATATTAATGCATAATGATGCATTTAAAAGTTAATGGCCAATCGGATCTTTATAAAAGTCCACATTGGTATTTGCAGATGAAAAATAACACAGATAACATTAAATAAATATTTTCTATCAGGTTGAACTGATTATTAGTCACTCAAACCTCTCAGCATAGATCGCGCATATCCGCCATGTTTTGTAGTTTTTAAACACTTTTTACTCGTGTAGTTCTGAACTGAATCCTCGTCCAACGCGCAATGGGTTGTGGGCAATATTAGCCTTTATAGTGCACACGAATCCACACTTCGAAAATCTACCGGAAATAGTAGACCATTCGGGGACTTTTGGCATACTCTTTTCAACATACTATTGGGACACACTTATTTTGATCTCACATACTATTTAGGATGGATAGTATGGACATTGGGACACAGGGTGAGCTACTGTCACATGTCTGTCTGTTTTTGCACCATGTTCTGTTTGTCACATGTTCTCATTTGTTCAGTTTCCCGCCTTTAGTTTGTTGCCTTGGTTACTCATTTGATTAGTGTCCTTGTTTCAGGTGTGTCTTGTTCATTATCTCTTTAGTTTCCTCATTAGTTCCTGTATAAGTACTCCTTGGTTTGTTCACTCTTTGTCCTGTCCAGGGTTCGAATTACAAAGTGGCTTTCGGGGGAGCCCTATTTTCCGATCCTCCCTCCCTCCCTCCCTGACTGACTTTAACGCTTTTGGTGCATGTTAGGGCATTTAAAACAATAGGTTTACAGTAAACCTATTGTTTACTTTAAATCGCAAGCGTCAGTCAGTGTTGTCAGTGTTAGGGCAAACAGCTCTGTCCACGGTTCTGAATCAACCGCGCTTAGGCCTACATCATGCAAATCATGATTAAAAAACAGAATAACTCACATAACAATCATAAAAAAAATACATCAATATTAAATAGGATTAGGGCCAATCCTCACAAACACACAGATCAAGTAAGTAATTCCATGATTCTTACCTTAAATCAGAAGTGACCACAGAGGCCTGGGGTCTTCCGTCTTTGCTTTCCGTCCTGTAACCCAGGATGTTGAGGGTCGGTGACCGGCTTTAATCCAAGATGATACAAAAGGCAGAGGGTCAAATTGCTCCAAAGGGGGTCCATTCAGATCCACGAAGAGAAGCGAGGAGAGGCTTTGTTCACGCAACTTGTTGCGATACTTGCTGTCAGTAGAATTCACGGCAGAAAATCCCGTCTCACACTCAGCTGAGGACGGCAAGTAGGTCAGACTTGCTGTTTGAAGTTTGACAAGCGTTTTCCCTGGTGCTCTGTTTTGCAATTTAAAGTCCCGGAACTCCTCGACAGCCTCTCGGTCCGGTTCTCCCAGTGTTTTTGCCAGTGCTCGAACCTCAGTTTCCCCATATAGGATACGGGCGCTATGTTGCTGTGGCCAAAAGCGTTTATCCAGCGGTTTCAGCATCTGGACAAGGTCCGGTTCGGGCAGTCTCTTCTTTAGGCTGTTGATAATAGACTGATTGAACTGAAGACGGTTTATCTTCGGCCTGCTCTCTGAAAGCTCAACATCTTTGAACAGGCCAGTCGATATGCGTTGTTCGGCTTTTTGTGTGGATTTCCCTCCACTTGCTTTCATGGCTGTCAAGACATCAATGGTCTGCTGAATGTGGCAACTTACATCAACTAAAGAGGTTTGTTTGCATTGCAGTTTTAGCGACAGATTTTGTAGTTCTCGCAGGACATCCTTCATACATGCCAAATCAGCCAAAAAACCTGTGCTTGTAAGGAGTTTGTGCAGGCCCCTGAATTTCTGCCTCTCTGTGTCGCAGCGAGATGCGTCTTCCATGGCTGTTCTTAATTGGTGCGCCAGTGCAGGATAATCGTTCCATACTGCCTTCACAGTGCGAAAACTACTAGCCACCCAACGAATTGTAAAGATTTGACCTATTTTTAGGATTTGCATGTTCAAACCTGTAGCTGCCTCCTGGAGCAAACGGGCGTTTTTTGATGACTGGTCATAGAGGGCGTAAAGTTTTGAGATGATAAACTCAAATTTTTTACATCCAGCTACTTCCTTAAGTGAGTCTTTGACAGCTAACTCAAGTCGGTGAGCTAGACAGTGTATTGACTGAACTTTGGGGAAATCTTGTTTGAGTTTAGTGACGAGTCCGCCAACTCTGCCCGTCAGTACCACTGCTCCATCCGTTGCAATGCAGATGAGATTTTTTCCCAGAAACTCATCATCCAGTCCCGCTTGTCTCAAGTTTTTCCTCAAACTTTTGTACATCGATTCGGCATCCGTGCCTTCTGAAAGCTCAACGATATCTAAAAAAACATTATCCACTTCCCCCATTCCTGTCATGTCACACCGCACATAAATGATCATATAAGCCAGGCCATGAACTGTGCTCTCATCTATCGTGATACTGATTTGTGATCCCAGTTCTTTTATTTTTGAACCAAATTTAGCTCTCATTTCACTGGCGATATGTCCGATTATTTCAGCACAAGCATGGTCTGATTTGTGCACATTTCCCACGTTTGCACCATTAAATTTTTGAAGGGACATTACAGCAGGGAGCTTTCTGTAGGCCATTTTTCCTTGGCCACCATATAAGCAGATCTGAAAGACGTAGCTGTTTCTTGCATTAAATTAGCATTTACTTCAAGTACCTTGTTTGGGAGCACATCCTTTTCCTTCATCTCCGAAATCTCAACCGCTCTTTTGTGTGCCAAACTGTCCCGATGCTTGTAAATCTTTTTCTGCAGGTTATTCTGTGACTCGCTGCTGACCTCTCCATTCATCCATTCCTCTGACAGATGTACTCCCGTTGCTCTTTCGGCGAGCAACAGGCTTTTTGCCTCCATGCATACTGTACATCCTAACTTCTGATTTTTGGAGTAGAGCCATGTATTCCTGATTCTCCACTCACTCCATTGCTTTGTTGTCCAGTTGAAAGGTGTTGCATGATCGCCTGGTCCGCTGCAGGTCGCAGCGGTGGTTTCTGGCGCCAAAGTCTCGCTATCCTCGGTGCTGGTGCTGTCACTAGCAGCAACTTTTAGCGGCAGCGGCGGTATCACCGGCAAGCAAGTTGTAGCTGGTGCGCTGTCATCACTCCTCTTCGTTTGTTTTGTAAATCCAAATTGACTGAGGTTTGGCTGCTTTCTTTTTGACATTCTTATTAGTATCCACAGAGTGTTCCAAAAAACGAATAAAGTATGTTTTGAACTTGAAGTTAAGCTAACATTCAAATACCAACTCAGTGAGAAGTTCAAGTGGTGACGTAAACGTAGTAATTTCAGTGCAGCGCCGCCACGCATGGAGACACAGCGGAAAATAGTGTTCGGAAATAGTAATGTGATGAGCGAATAAACACACAACATTGACACATTTTTAATATCATCATTTATTTCAGGAACCTTAATGTACAGAAAATCAAAATCTATATGTGACACAAAAAATGGACAGTGTTTTAGAGCTCCCCCTAAATGTCTCAAAGTAGGCTATCAGGGGAGCCCAGGTCCTTTTCAGGGGAGCCGAGCTCCCCTTAGCTCCCCCGTAATTCGAACCCTGGTCCTGTCACTGCTCTATTTTGGATGTGTTTACCTGCCTTTTTGAAGTATTATTAAACCTTTGAGTTCTTTTTGAAACATACTTCTCCTGCCTTCTTCCTCCTGTGGTCACACACGTTACAGCTACGTCTTTATTATTTATTAATTTATTTATGTTGTCTTACATTTGAATAGCTAAATTAATGCTATGACTGACTATTTAAGTGACTATATTCTGATTATAAACTCAGTATTACACTATTGATGCTCAACACACCAGCAAGTGACATTTCACTGGAAGTTTTCCAGCTGGCTTATATTATCGTCAGAAAACTGTGCGTACGCTCGTTTCCTCGCACAATTTGGCATTTATCAATATGAGCGTGGGCGGTGACTACGATCAAATCTCACGTCAGGTCTCTGCTCGTGTACGCACATTTCTGAGTCAGTGGGAACTTGCGTGCAGCATAGTAAATCTGGTGAAGAATTGTTATGAGAACATTATTTTTCTGACCGACAATCACTCACTAACCGATCATTAACCATTAAATGACACGATTAAAATGTCAAATTAAAATTAAATTAGAATAGATGATTGTCTGAAAATACCACAAATGTTTAGTTTTTTTCTTTGGGATTTCGCTTTGCATGCGCAAATGGCAACATCAACTGAACATAAGGATTCACACATCTCTGCAATGCAGAGAAAAACAGAATAGGCTAATGTACAAGGAATAAAATAATAGGACTACACATTTCACTGAAATAATTAACAGATTAACAAAACAAAAGAGAAAAACTGTGCATCAAGTAGGGCTGGTACAGGCTACGCTCATTTGATGCGTTGTATTTGTTTTCTTTATTTTATTAAAATATCTTATTTATCAGTTTAATGGTCCGCTATAGGAGTACGTACCATTCGGCAACCGCAATACCCAATCAAACAAATTTTTGCGCATTCGAATGATGATGTTTTACTTGGATATTAAAATGAGTGAAATACAAAGCCTTAGTTTACATAATAAACAGTAGTTCAGCAACCAATAAATGTTACATTGCGAATATGGAAACGTTTGGATTCTTCCCGAAAGAGAGAGGTAGGCTATGTGAGCCCAATTCAGTTTTGCTTTAAATAAATTCATTTCTGCTTTATAATGAATGCCACTATAGCATAATTTGTGTTTCAATTTATAATTGAATATATACATTTATAGCTACTTTTTGTTCTTGTTCTGTTCTGAATAAAATAAATTAAGGATTTTCTGTGGAGTGAAGAGGGGTACTAAAATAACCAAGTTTATGTTAAAAATGTAAGTTTTTTTGTTTTATTTACTGGTATTTTCTATTTAAATTAATTTTATTGTTTGCAATTACGAGGTTGAGGTTTGTTTTTAGAGTAAGATACATTTCTTTTTCATGTGATTACTTCCTCTTCATGGCAGGGTTACGTTTCTCTGTGTGGTAAACTATAGGGCGAGGCTTCTAAAATTTGGCGCGTGACATTTAAATGATGACAGTTTTCAGCCGCCACATTTATCAACGCCCGTTCATTCGTGCAACGGAATTGGACGCATACGAAAGTTTAATGAATTATGCATGAGCGTTGTCGTAAGCCGATTTTTTTTCGTTCGGATGTACGCTGGTTTCTACATTCGTTTGATAAATGAGGGCAAGTTTATTGACTGATTCACAGTGCACATCGCCTGTGTATCATTTGCTGCTGTCACAGATGTCCCCTAGCTCTGACTGAGGCCGGTAACATGTCCCCTAGCTCTGAGGCCGGTAACATAAAGCAGCTCTACAGAAGACAATAGTGTCATTATTCAGTTCAAGTAAGTTCAGTGTTAATTCAGTTCAGTTCAATAACATTATAAAGTTTAATTACGAAATAAATTCAATTAAGCTATAAGCAGCTCTACAGAAGACAATAGTGATTGGATGGGAAATGAATGGGTAGTTAGCAGTCTATGGGGGAGTCAATTGTGGTCTTTCTGGATGCTGGTATAAAATAGTACATAAGCATTTACTATGAATACAGATAACATGTCTGATGTATCTACCTGTTTACGCTGACCCTAGATAAACAGTCCCTACACAAATAGCTATCTCATATAGCAACAATCTAATGCCAAGGCCTTTAGGACAAGGTTTGGTTAGCTTATATTTACGTTTCACTTGGACGGGTGATCAGTTTGGCGATGGGAAACATCCTCCACTGGTATCCTTCTGTTTGCAGTGAGAGACTGGATTGTTTTCCACCAGTTGCAGAGCTGCACTGAGTGCTGGGGGTCTTTGTGTAATCCAGAGAACTGTAGGTCAGATGGTGGTCAATTCGTAGGATCTTCTGTAGATTAGAGGTACTTGAGCTATGCAGGTGTTGATTGCTGGAGCCAATGTCCTCAGAAGCAGCTGGGCTGCTTGAAGGTCCGTGCGGTGAAAGGTTTAGTTGCAAGAGTTTAACGATTTCGTTTGCCCATATAATCTTTAGGGTATTAGGTTAGCTAATTTGGCTTGCTGTCCACTGAGGAGGGGCTCGATGAAGCATCTTCAACTCGAGCTCTGATACAATGGGTAATTAGCACATTCCAAGATGGCGCCAGTGTTTGCGGCAAGCCGTCTGTTCTCTGGACAGATTGTTTATATTGTTGATATTTGTATTTGCTTCAGTCTCTTTGGCTCAATACTCTGCGGCTCGTTTGATTTATGATCGCCAAATGCTTCTGGACATTAAAAATGGTATGGAAGACCAACTTAATGCTGAGCTAAGCGGGCCATGTGTTAATCATCACCCTGTCTCGTTGCTATGTCCAACTCACCTGTGCCGGCTGTCATGTGCTCTGCTCCTGTAACGAGTGGAGACTCAGACAGGGGATCCAAGTGCAGCATTTTATTAAAAGAGAGCATGGTCGTACAGGCTGGGTCGAACAGGGGTAAACAGGAACAGCAAGGGACAGGCAGAATCGTAGTCAGGGTACAAGCAAAGGATCGAGGCAGGCAGCGATGGGTCGTTAAACAGGAGTCAGGCAGAAACAGTAACAAAACAGGCAGACAGGGAATAAACGCTCAGAATTGTAACAATGTTAGCAAGACTTCGCGATTAGATGGTGTGAGTGAGAGTCCTTTTATAATCCAGGTAACAAGCTGCAGCTGGGTGCGGTGATTTGTGAGGAGTGTGTGCATGGCTGTATGTGGCGACAGGTGATTGGTGTGGAGTGAACATGTGACTGACAGGGAGAATTATGGGAAGTGTAGTCCAGGGAGTGACAGGAGCAGACGGTGATCGTTACAGCTCCAGAGGAGGGGTCGCAGAAAGCGTGGAAAGCGAGGTGGAGTGCTGGTTCGGTTGAGATCATATTTGTTGTCGCCTGAGTTAATTCATCCCTGCCGCCGCCGCATGGATTTACAGCCTGACTATCATAGAGTCATCTCGTGTCGTCCTTTTAAACTTCAATTCCAATGCATCATACCTGTTGTTCCGGATTTCAGCATTGAGTCTCCATGACATTGGTCTCCGCGTCTTTGGAGATGTGAATCTGCGCAATCTTAGCCATCACCGGTAAATGATTATTATACTGTGAAAAGACTGACCTTGATTAATTTAAGATCGTTTTCAAATAAAACGTTTATATTGCACGACTTTTTTAACGCAAGGGACTTCGACTTTTTATTTATGACTGAAACATGGGCTAACAGTGGAGATCTCAGTCCATTTTCCGAACTTGTTCCAACGAAGTGTAAATATTTTAATAATCCTAGATTGACGGGACGAGGAGGAGGTCTTGCAACTATATTTAAAAATTCCTTTAACTGCAGGATTTTGCGTGCTGAAGTTTTCTCCAGCTTTGAACTGCTGCTGTTTCAAATAAAGGTGCATACGGGCCCTAAAGTGTGTGCATTAATATATCGGCCTCCCAAATTCAATAAGGACTTTATTCAGCAATTTGCTGACTTTGTGAGTGGACTTTTACCCAGGTATGATAGACTTTTAATACTGGGTGATTTTATCTTCCATGTCTGTTGCACATCTGACACTTTAGCAAAAGATTTTTTAAATTTGGTTGACTCTTTTAATTTACTGTAGCATGTGCATGGGTCTACTCACGAACATGGACATATTTTAGACCTTGTATTATCAATCGGCCTGTCAATTTGCAACATTGTAATAGATGATGTGACCTTTTTGGATCATAAATCAGTCACTTTTGAGTTGTCCTTCAATCACGAAATAGGCAAGGCTTGTGTTCCTACTCGCTTTGTTCAGAAAATTGACTCTATAGCTGTTGAACATTTTGAAAATTTATTTATTCTTGCTCCTTGTACGACAACTCTGGAGAATCCGCCTTCTCACTTGGATGTGGAGTTATTGTTGAATGAATTTAATTCCTCTTGCTCTTCAATTTTACATTCTGTTGCTCCTTTAAGAGATAGATCTAATAAGCCTAAAACAGAGCCCTGGCTTAATGAGGTCACTCGGGGTCTTAGACAGGCTGGTAGAAAAGCTGAGTGCAAGTGGAAGAGGGTTAAACTCCAGGTGTCTTATGGCATTTTTAGGGAATCACTTTCCACTTATCAGAATTCCATTAAAGAGGCAAAGAAGAAATATCTAGCAGATCTAATTGCTAGTAACTATCATAAACCTAGAGTTTTATTCAGCACTATAAAATCTGTGATCAGTCCAAATGACAGAGTTTTTATTGATGAGTCTGTTGAGACTTGTGAAAATGTTTTAAACTTTTTTGTAGATAAGATCACGGCAATTAGATCTGAGATTGGCAATTGTAATAGGGGCCCTTTGGCTCCTATTCTGTGCTCTGCTACATTTTCTCATTTCGAGCCAGTATCTCTTGTGACATTGACTGAGATTGTACGCCGGATGAAACCCTCAAATTGTCCTTTGGATAGTATCCCATCTTGGCTATTTAAAAAAGGTATTTGACATTATTGGCCCTAGTATTTTGTCTATTATTAATGGTAGTCTGATTTCTGGTATGGTCCCGTTGTCATTGAAACATGCTGTAGTGCAACCTCTTGTTAAAAAGCCAAATTTGGATTGCTCTGTTTTGTCTAATTTTAGACCAATATCAAAACTTACATTTTTATCTAAGGTCTTAGAGAAAATTGTTCTTAGCCAATTGCAGAGTTTTTTGGACCAAAATGCTGTGTTTGAGGTTTTTCAGTCCGGTTTTAAAGCCCACCACAGTACAGAGTCTGCATTGTTAAAAGTGCTTAATGATATTTTATTGTTAAGTGATTCTGGTCACTCTGTGGCTCTTTTGCTTTTAGATCTTACTGCAGCTTTCGATACGATTGATCATGGGATCCTCGTTTCACACCTTGAGGAAGTGGCGGGTATTCAGGGTACTGCTCTTAAGTGGTTTAGGTCTTTCTTATCGAATAGAAGTTTCTCTGTTAATTTAGGTCAGGCGTTTTCATCTTCTGCCCCATTGACTTGTGGTGTCCCCCAAGGATCCATTCTTGCCCCTATTTTATTTTCCTTATATATTTTACCTCTAGGGACAATTTTTCGAAAGTATGGGATTTCCTTTAATTTTTATGCGGATGACACGCAAATTTACTTGCCCCTGAGGAAAAGTAACGAAAATGCTCTGTATTCCCTAGTGAATTGTTTAAGGGAGGTTAAAGCCTGGATGTCGGCAAACTTTTAAAATTTTAATGAGAGGAAAATGGAGCTTGTTTGGTTCGGTGGTCCTGCCCTTCCTGAACTGTCATATTTAGGTGAGCTGACCCCTTTTTTTAAACCTGTGGTTAAAAATTTAGGGGTACTGTTTGACAGTTCCCTAAAATTTGATAAACAGATAAACTTAGTCGTTAAAACAAGTTTTTTTTCATTTACGTCTTTTGGCGAAGGTTAAATCTTTTCTTTCTTTTAATGAAGGTGATCCATGCTTTTGTGTTTACACGGCTTGACTACTGCAATTCTTTGTATGTAGGTGTTTGTCAAAAGGCATTAATCCGGTTGCAATTAGTCCAAAATGCTGCCGCTAGGCTCTTGACGAGGACGCGCAAATGGAATCATATTTCTCCTCTTTTATCTTCTCTGGGCTGGCTGCCTGTCCAGTACAGGATTGATTTTAAGCTCCTGTTTTTTGTATATAAGTGCCTGAATGGGTTAGCTCCCTCTTACTTGTCAGAGACTTTACAGGTGCATAAGCCTTCAAGGACTTTACTATCTTCTGATCAGTCTGTTTTAATTATTCAGAGGACGAGATACAAGCGGAGGGGTGATCGGGCCTTCGCAGTGGCAGCACCAAAGAGATGGAATAGTTTACCATCTCATATTAGACTATCTTCCACTCTAAACATTTTTAAAAGACGTCTGAAGGCTCATCTTTTTAGTTTAGCATTCGAGTCTGCAGTGTGTTGAGGCATTGGTTTTTGTGTGTATTGTTTTAGATGTTTGTTTGGTGTCATGTCTTATTTTATGTAGAATTTTTTTTATTTTTATTATTATTATTTGTTTATTGTACAGCACTTTGGTCAATGCTCTGTTGTTTTAGTAGTGCTTTATAAATAAATAAACTGAACTGAAACTGAAACTGAACTGAATGGGTTGAAGCCATGTACTTCAACTTCCAGTTGTCTTCTTTAATTAATCATTGACTAATGATTTAAAAAATGTATTTCAATTTCCAACTATCTATAACCGTGATTCCACTGTACCAGATGAACTGCTGCATCCAGAACCTTGTTGTTCATGGCACAGGAATGTGTCAGGTTAAGCTTGAGGTCTAGGATTCAAAGGTGGAACACTGAGAACATGTGGCCGGGCACTACTATTTCGTAACACTGTGTCAAGACCGGACAAAGAGAATAGAACCCATTATAATCAGTGATAGTGATACTACACTGGATGTGGCATGACGCAACACAACACAGCAAAACGTCACTTCTGTTATGAAGGACAAATTGACTTGCAATGGTCTGTCATGTCCAGTGTAAACAGCTGTTGCGGCATGACTCGATAATGGTCGCATCCAGTTTAAACACAGTGCAACATCAATCTGTAGATACTGGACATAAACTAAAAAAAAATGTATAGGCCTATTGTAACGAGGCAGCAGACTCGGTGAGATCCATATGCAGCTTTATTATAATATCATAGTCGTACAGGCAGGGGTCAGATACCAGCAACAGCAGTGTAGAAGACAAGGCAGAAACAGTAACAATACCAGGCAATGGGTCCGGACAGGCGGCAGGCAAGACAAGGGTAATCACCAGACAGGCAGGTATATCACAAGGCAGGCGGCAGGCAGATAACAGGATAACGAGGCAGTCCAAGGTCATACACAGAATATCGGCAAACAGGGAATAAACGCTCAGAAATGTCAGCTAGGCAAAACAAGACTTTGCGAAGCATGATGGGGAATTAGAGTCATTTATAGTCCGGGGAAGATATGGAACAGGTGTGTGTGTAATCAGCCCGGGTACGTGGTATGGGAAATGTAGACCATGGAATGATCAGTATTCAGGTGAGGGTGCCCTCAGGTGGCGATTGGTGGGAGCCAAAGAGACCGTTTCTGTGACAGAGCCCCCTCCCTGCGAGCGGCTCCTGAAGCGAGGAGGCAGGCGACGCTGGGGTCTTCCACGAGGACGGGGGGCCGGACGCTCCGGATGAGTCCTGTGAAATTCTGTGATGAGGTTTGGGTCCAGAATGTCGTCCGTGTTGACCCAGGACCGTTCCTCCGGACCGAACCCCTCCCAGTCAACCAAGTATTGTAGTACTCGGCCCCAGCGTCTGGAATCCAGAAGTTTGTGAACTTGATAGGCCTCCTCGCCTTCCACGATGATAGGAGGGGGTCTCTGATCACCGGTCCCCTCTAGGTTCTCCCCTCCTCTCGGACCACCTGCGGGCTTGAGCAGAGAAACATGGAAAGTGGGTGAGATACGGTATTCTGAAGGTAAGGCTAGACGATAAGAAACTGGTGTGATTTGTCGTGTGATCTTGAATGGACCCACGTACCTGGGACTGACTTTCTTGCAGGGTAAGCGGAGGCGGATATCCCGGGTAGAAAGCCATACCCACTGGCCAGGGCGGTAATCGGGAGGTGGTCGGCGGTTGCGATCGGCCTGTTCTTTTGAGCGCCTTACTGCTCTCTGCAGGTGCACATGGGCTTCATTCCATACCTCCTCGCTCCGTTGCAACCATTGATCCATGGCGGGTAAGTCTGTGGGCTCCCCAGACCATGGGAAGAGAGGAGGCTGGTACCCGAGTATACACTTGAATGGTGAGACGCCAGTAGCTGGTTTGTGCAGAGAGTTCTGTGCATATTCGGCCCAGAAAAGGTATCGGCTCCAGTCAGCCTGATTCTGATGACAGTATGATCGTAGGTAACGAATGAGTTCTTGGTTGAGCCTCTCTGCTTGCCGTTGGCCTGTGGATGGTAGCCAGAGGTAAGACTGATATTTACATTGAGTTTCTGAAAGAAGGTTGACCAAAGTCGAGATGTAAATTGAGGTCCTCAGTCAAGGACGATATCTTCGGGCAAGCCATAGAAGCGGAAGACATAGTTGCACAGATGTTCAGCGGTTTCCAGAGCAGTGGGCAGTTTGGGTAGTGGTATGAAACGGCAGGCCTTGGAGAAGCGATCAACAACGGTGAGTATGGTGGTGTGTCCTTGGGAGTTGGGTAAGTCGGTGATGAAATCTACAGCGATGTGGGACCAAGGATGTTGCGGAATGGGCAGAGGCTGAAGGAGACCTGCAGGTGAGTGTCGGGATGATTTTGTAGTTTGGCAGGTGGTGCAATTCTGAATATATGCGATGATGTCTGATTGTAGAGATGGCCACCAGAATCGATTGGTTACCAGGTTAGTGGTGGCTGCAATACCCGGATGTCTTGCGCTTGGTGAGGTATGTATTTCTTGAATCACCCGTTGGCGGAGAGAGGTGGGTACATAGGTGAGAGTTGCTGGACAGTCAGCTGGCGGTGGTTCGTCTTGGTGTGCCTCTGTGATTTCTGACATAATGTCCCACTGAATGGGTGCAAGAATGAGACTGGTAGGTATGATGGGTTCGTTGGAAGGTGATGTATTGTTGGACTCGAATTGACGTGAGAGTGCATCAGCTTTTGTGTTCTTGGAACCGGGTCGGTAGGTGACTGTGAAGTGGAAACGGGTAAAGAACAGTGCCCACCTGGCCTGACGATGATTGAGGCGTTTGGCTGATTTCAGATATTCCAGGTTGCGGTGATCAGTTAAAACGGTGAATGGATGTTTGCTCCCCTCCAACCAGTGCCGCCATTGCTCCATGGCTGCCTTCATGGCCAACAGTTCGCGATCCCCAACATCATAATTCTGCTCCGGAGGTGTGAGTTTGCGTTAATAAAAGGCACAGGGAAATAACTTGGGTGGATTACCGTGTCTCTGATACAACACTGCTCCGATTCCCGTGCTAGAGGCGTCAACTTCAACGATAAACTCACGTTCTGGATCTGGGTGGTGCAGAATGGGAGCGGTGGTGAAGAGCTCCTTTAATCTTTGGAAAGCTTCAGTGGAGGAATGAGACCAAACCAGCCTGGTACTAGCCTTTCGTAGCATGGATGTGAGTGGAGCCGCTATGATGCTGAAATTACGTATGAAGCGTCTATAGAAGTTAGCGAACCCCAGAAAGCGTTGTAATTCTTTCACTGTGGTAGGTGGTGGCCAATTCAGGACTGCCTGTACCTTGCCGTCATCCATAGCGACCCCCTCAGCGCTAATAATGTAACCAAGGAAAGATGTGGCTGTCTGATGAAATTCAAACTTCTAAAGTTTTGCATAGAGCTGATGGTCAATGAGTCTTTGGAGAACTGATCGAACCTGTTGGACGTGTTCTTGGTAAGTATCCGAGTAAATGAGAATGTCGTCTATGTAAACGATCACCCACCTATTCAGCATGTCGCGGAAAACATCATTAATGAATGCTTGAAATACGGAGGGACTATTGACCAGCCCGAAGGGCATAACCTGATATTCATAGTGTCCAGTGGTGGTAGAAAAGGCGGTCTTCCACTCGTCTCCCTCCCTTATGCGGATGAGATTGTAGGCGCTGCGGAGATCGAGCTTAGAGAAGAAGCGCGCTGTGCGCAGTTGTTCCAGGGCAGCGGGTACCAGTGACAGAGGATAGCGGAATTTTATAGTGATGTCGTTAAGCCCTCGGTAATCTATGCATGGTCTCAAACCGCCGTCCTTTTTCTTCACAAAGAAGAAACCTGCTGAGGCGGGGGATGTAGTGTGACGTCATCAGTGGTATAGCGAACCCGTCCAGTCCCCAGGGGAAGCCCATCTAGCGCCGCCACTTACAACAAAGAATTACAGGGGATTAGCGGAATGTTGTGAGAGTGTGCAAAACTCGAGTCTATGAAGTTGCCTGCGGCTCCAGAATCTATCATGGCTTGGGTTGAAATTACATGTTCCTGGTGCTTTAACACTGCCGCAGTCATTATATTGGATGAAGTAATAGATGGACTCACCGCAGTGGCGCTTCGGCTGGATGGTCGAGTGGGACAGGACGCTCGCACATGACCAGGCTGACCGCAGTACAAGCATAGGCGTTGCTGCACTCCCTCTCCTCCAGAGACAGGTGAGTGATCTCGATTTGCATGGGTTCAGCATCACTGACAGATAGTGTAGAAGAAGCGAGGGAGGATTGATTTCTAGCAGGGCGTCTGGATCTGATGAGATTGTCGATGTGAATGGCCAGATCGATAAATCCGTTTAATGTTCTTCCTTCATCCCGGCAGGCCAGTTCAGACTGCAAGTCAGTGTTTAATCCCTTACGGAACAGTAGTTTGAGCGTGTCCTCTACCCAGGTAGTTTGAGCGGCCAGTGTGCGAAACGTGAGTGCATACTCGGCAGCAGTCTGTTTACCTTGGCGAAGCGCCAAAAGAAGTTCGCCGGCCTCTTTACCTCCCTCAGCGTGTTCGAAAATCTCTCGGAAGCATTGCAGAAAGGATTCCAGGGAAGAATATGAAGGATGGCCGTTAACCCACACAGTAGCTGCCCATTCCAGCGCTTTACCCGTTAAGAGGGAACAGATGAAGGCGATTCAGCTCTCGTTGGTGGGATATAAAGTTGGTTGTTGTGATATGAACAGAGAGCATTGGAGAAGAAATCCCTTACATCTCGCTGGAGAGCCGTCATACTTCTCGGGGAAAGCCAAGTGTGGATTGCTACTGGTGGTTGGGAGTGGAACTGACGCTGAGGGCGGCGTGGTTAATGGCGGACTCACCTCGGCGGGCGTGACTCGCAGGCGTGACTTGCAGGCTTTGCAGCGTCTTGACTAATTCTTCAGTCACAGAGGTGAGTCGCGTGAGTTGTTGCTGGTGGACTGCCAGTACACTGGCCTGGGTGGATAGTTCGGTGGTCAACCGATGAACGGCTGCTGGATCGTGGTCGGGCGAAGTCTTCTGTAACGAGGCAGCAGACTCGGTGAGATCCATATGCATCTTTATTATAATATCGTAGTCGTACAGGCAGGGGTCAGATACCAGCAACAGCAGTGTAGAAGACAAGGCAGAAACAGTAACAATACCAGGCAATGGGTCAGGACAGGTGGCAGGCAAGACAGGGGTAATCAGTAGACAGGCAGGTATATCACAAGGCAGGCGGCAGGCAGATAACAGGGTAACGAGGCAGTCCAAGGTCATACACAGAATATCGACAAACGGAATAAACGCTCAGAAATGTCAGCTAGGCAAAACAAGACTTCGCGAAGCATGATGGGGAATGAGAGTCATTTATAGTCCGGGGAAGATATGGAACAGGTGTGTGTGTAATCAGCCCGGGTACGTGGTATGGGAAATGCAGTCCATGGAATGATCAGTATTCAGGTGAGGGTGCCCTCAGGTGGCGATTGGGGGAGCCACAGAGACCGTTTCTGTGACACCGATATACAGCCAAAAAAAAAAAAGTGAACTCACTGACATGTGCAGAAATGCTTCAGATACCAGCAGGCAGGGATAATATTATTCATCCCATTGTTGAGCTAAATCTCAGAAATGGGTCTCAAAGAACTACACTTCCCAGAGTGCACCAGCAGCAGCAAACTGGCTGCTTATCACAGGATCAGTCATTGTCACTGATTAAGAGCACCTGTAAAAACATGGAGGTTCTCATTCATTCAGAAAAGAAACTTCAGAGAGAAGACGCTCCAAGTTCACTAATAGGTTCAGTCCAAAGACGCCAATGGTCAGTGAAATGTTTTATTTAATTTCATGGTGTTTGAAATGCTGCTTAATATGTTCAAGTATGTTTAACTGCTGTGTAGATTGGTTAAGAGACACATTGCAGCATTGACTTTATTGATTGTGTTAAATGAGTTTGTGCTAAAATAACTTCATGTTGAGTATGGAAAAAAAGAAAATGTAAATGTTGTAGCAAATTAGCTCAAAATAAATATGAATAATTAATCATAACTAATTATAATTAATTATTTATATTTGGATCAGTTAATAAAATTAACTTAATGTAATAAAATTAATATTACAATCAATTAACCCGTTGTCCAATGAACGCACAGTGTTAATTGTTTATTAATTCTAAGAAATGTTCATTTCCAGGTTATGGGAAATAACAATCTTATTGTAAAGTACTACTAAAAGCCTGTAGTCAGGACCAGCATGAATAGGGACTCCGGTATGTGAGCGTGAAACACGGACAACTTTACGTGTGACATGAACAAGACTTTATTAACTAGACTAAACACTTAAACTACTCTAACATTCACACACATACATGCATACAGTTTACCAAGAGAGAGAGAGCTAAAGCAGAGTACAGGAAAGCAAGAAGTTACAGCATTGTTTGACATTCAGCAGATCAACAGCCTTGAGCAAACCATCAGTTTAGTTTTAACAGGCCCTTCTTTAAAAGGGGTAAGGATACTCAATGTATCCGATGATGAGACTAAGTTTGATACTTGCATGTCTCTCCAAGTTGAATTAAAACTGTCCTGATGCAATTTGTGGAGGCTTCCGTTGAATCTTTGCTGATATTGTCTTGATGAAAGAGAACCAGTTGGATTCAGAGGATCTTTGGTGAATGGAAGTTTCTAGGCCGAAGCCTGGCACAAGCTTTGGGTTTCCGTAGAAGCTTCTAGAGCATCATCTTAACATCCGCATTTGTCAGTAAAAGAGAAGAAAAAGAGCAGGAAGAGAAGAGCGCAGGAAGCAAGAAGCAAAAGTTTGATCTTGTGATCAGTGAATATAAGGGGTGAAGATGTCACACCCTCTTGAGGTGTCTGAGCCAATAAGGAGTTTCCCTTTCAGAGGGAAGTTTTACGAGTCTTTGTTCTGTAGCAAGATATTAGCATAAGACACGGGATTGGATGAATGAGAGAATAACCTTCTAGATTCTTATAATACTAACATGTCACAGAGTTAGTAACATGTAACATAAATTACCAAATAGGAAATGAAAGTTGGAGTCCGTAGATACCAAACATCCTGCCAATGTGATCTCAGTTAACTATAAATTCCAGCTCTGGAATATATTAATACCCAAAATAGTTCAAAAGAGAAAATTAACAAATAGAATAAAGCCTATAAAAGGAAAGTCATGAGATGGGAAACTTGGATACATGTTTATACATTTCCTAAGTAGTTATATAGAGAATACATAGGATTAAGAGAGTTTATTTGTCCTTCTCAGGAAGAAGGAGTCACTAACATTCTTTCTGATCATATAAGTACCCTGTATCTGTAACAGGACACCTAGTTCTGTCAGCGTGTTAGCTACATTTGGGATGTTGGTTGCAGTTTTAGGGGGATGGGTTCACAGAACTTTGATAGTGGGAGTGAGTTTATGGGTAATTCATTAAATACAATGAATAATTGTGTGGCTGATTGATCCAGACGCTACATCCCCCCTTTTCAATCGTTGTTGTTCTTTCTATGGACAACAGCGAGCGACGTTGAAAGTGCAGAAAGATCAGGCACACCACTAGCACACAAGGCTGGAAGGCTGTGATGGACTCTGGTTGTAAGTGTCTCCTGGAGTGGTGATCGTTCCATGGCGGTTGATGTAGACAGTAGGCAAGCTCAGGTCTCTGAGCTGGTGCTGCAGGAATCAAGGCAGCCAGTGCCTTGATCGTGTGTCATCTGTCAGTTAGTGTTGGTACAGTTAATGCAGGCAAGATGTTTGCTGGTGGCAAGGTTCAGGTCTCTGAGCTTGCTCAGCAACAGGTGTCCAGATGACAGGTGACACTGTCAAGGCACCTGCTACTTCGACACCTGTGGAGCAGGTGGTTGTAGGAGGAGGTTACAGGAGTTGTAGTGTGAAGAGGGTTTCAGACTCACCTAGGTCTGATGGCAGAGGAGCAACCGGTGATTGTAGCCTCTGCTCTCAGTCAGAAGCAGTCTGAAGTTTGCAGTGTCACTCTGCTCTTGTGGCGTGGCTGGCTTGAGCAGGGCTGCGTGGTGTTGTGTGAGTGGTCAGAATCTTGTGCTTCTGAGTACTTCTCAGGTAAGAACTGTTCAAGGAGCTCTTTTACTAGCATTAGAAGCTCCTGTGGGTCCGATGCAGGCGTGTCCATTCGTCCTTGTGCAGCATCTGTATGGCTGCTGTGTGAAGGGCGTGGAGGAAGAGGTGGTTGCTGCCTGCTGTTGGAGGTCCTGCGGGGTCTGCAGGATGAGGATGCTCCCATCCATGGCTTCTTCCTGTGGTAGGTCTGGTACCTGGGTCTGTTGCCATGGGGACAGTTCTGTCCTTGGCTGGCTAGGAGCCTTTTGGAGAAGGGTTTTGCATTGTAGCAATGCTGTGCGCCTTCTTTTGCCAGCTCTGGGTCCTGGGCTTTGCAATTCACAGTTCCTTGTGTGTTACAAACCCTTTTTGATGAGGCCAGGTGTTTGTTAAAGGCCTTCTGTGTCAAGTCACGTAGTTGGCGAATAGGCATTGTGCGGGGGCAGGCCGTAATGCCTAAATGGTGGCTTACAATCGGATGGAGATTTCAGAGGAAAAGGCTCTTAAAGCTGGTGTCCTCCTCCATCCCAGGCTTGTTGCGAGCTCCAAAGTAGGCTTGTCTCAGTCTATGGTAGTAGGCGTAAGGAATTTCATGTCTGCCTTGTTTGGTGTCTAGGGCAGCAATCAGTCCACTTTCAGACTCTGAGTCTGAGAATTCCTTAACGATGGCTTGTTTCAACTGCCGGTAGTCAGATTGGATGTTTTCTGGCTGCCGGGCCAGAAAGCGCCGCACCTCTTGTCCGGAAGTGATCCAGAGAAGAAAGAGTCTATCTTGGTGGGTCGCACTCGTCAAGTACTGCAGGTGAAAGTCAATGTCTCGTAAGTAGCCGTGGACATCGTGGTCTCCTGCAAGCTCTGGGGTGAATGCAGGGATGTGCTTGGCTATTCGTTGGAGGTCTTTGAATGCCACTTCACATGATGTTTCAGGGTCTGTCTGAATTATTCCTTCTCCTTCTGCAGCTGCAGAGGATTTCAGGAAATTGTCTGATAAGGTGTCAAGCAGAAGGCTTTGGCTCCCCCCTTGGTACCTCTGTGCTTGGCTGGGGGAGGTTCTTCTGCTGACTCCATGTGCTGAAGTGAGATGTTTCTCCTGCAGTGGTTCTGTTTGCTGCAGGTAAGAGAGTCTCAGTTCTCTTTGGGCCATGTCAAGTTCGTCTTTGGTGTTGTCCAGGTGACGTTCACAGGCCCTGATTCTGGCGTCTTTGTCCAAGCGTTCAGAATTTGCTGTTTTTAACAGGGACTCTTTGTGAAAGAGTTCCTTTTCCAGGACCTCTCTGACAGCCTTTTCCAGCTGCTCTCGTTGCTGAGCAGCTATCAGAGCCTTTTGAAGTTTGTGGATTTTATTCTGTGACTCTTCTGTGTCAGGGTCCTTGTGTCTGTCCTGAGCCTCCATCTCTAGCTGGTCTATGCGGCTTTTAGCATGTGTCAGCTCCTTGTGAGATCCTGCGATCTGGAATTTGAGGTTGTTTACTTCCTGTTTCAAACATGTGAGGTTGTGGGCCAGGAAGAAGATGACCTCAGTCAGATCTTTGTGATCATACCTCTGGTTTGAGTCATCTTCCTTTAGTTCTCTTCCAATGTTGTCCAGTTGCTTTTGGCTCTGGTGTTGCAAGTGATCGGCAGCCCTGGTTAGGAGGGTGTTCCTCACAACACCTAGCCAGTCCTTTTGGTCTGCCATCTGGGCAGTTAGGCTGAGCATCTGCAACATTTAGGCACGCTTGTGGTGAGAGTAAGGGCAAGAGACTAATGCATGATCAAACAGAATTTGGAGCTGAAGGCACAGTGGGGCAGCTAGGTGTATAAAATACAGCTAGGTTTAATAAATGCCTTAAGATAGTTCTTAATGGTCAAATTATGTCTCAGAACTTGCTGATGGCTCACAACAGGCTTGACCTCTGAACAAATGGAAAAGAGAAAGGGAGAGGAAGAGGAGAGCTTTCCTATTAGATTGTGTTTATTAGTGGTGCTCAAAATTATGCCATAGCAATCATTCAGATTACTTTTGTAGCTGGCTCATAAAATTGAAACAATTGTTGTAAATAAACAAAATCAAGAAGGAAAGTGTGTCTAACTACTTGTGGTTCTATTGGGAATTTAAACCACACGAGACCAAAAAGGAAAATGTAAATAAATCACATAGATGAACAAAATAATACTAGTAAAAATGAATAGCTGACTGCTATTATGATTAAAATCAATACAGGATTTAAAGAAGTGATTAAAACAGCAGAATGATCTGGTATTGGGAATAGTCAATAGCACTAGTGATTAACAATTAGATTAGCTTTGGAAATCAGTCTGTAGTTGGTCACAGCTGCAGCATGTTCAGGACCACACCATGTGTGTGTCCCTCCCTGAAGCTTAGTCAACGTGCTATTGAAAAATCTCAATAAATCCTAGAATTCTTCTTTAGCTAAACAATTTACATATAATTAAATTTAGATTTAATTACCCTAGTAACTGCAGATTTAGCTGAACAGTGTTCAGGGAGAAATGCACCTAAGTGCAGATGAAATTAGCTGAGAATAATTCAAGGTAAGGAAAGAGAGAAATCAGAAAACCAGGAATGTGGTTAAGGGAAATTGGTTTAGATCAGTTCACACTGCATACACACAAGCTATAGTTAAGGCTTCACGTAAATGATGCTAACCACTAAATGTAGACGCTATTAGTTAGCTTAGCCTGAGGTGAAGGGCTGCTAGGTGGGGTTAGCTTAGCCACCTAGCCTGGTTTGTTTACAATATGGCATCACAAGGTGATGAGTTAGCACTTCCTGTGACAAGTCGTTGTCATGGGAACCAATGCACTTCAGAGCAATTCAAACAGTTCATGAAAACTGTCTGCTCATTTCAAACGAGTTACATATAGAGTTAAAATTTGACGCTTATACTTTCAGATTTTCAAAAACTTGATATTACATTCAGTAAAATGCAAATATGTTTTGGCATTTGCAAATTTTACTCATGTAAACTCTTCTCTCTACTTTAAACAACTTCTTGTACTTGTTTAAAGAGTAATTACACAGTTTGCTGTAAGTCAAAGCTTGTTTAAGCATACATAGTTAAGTCCGTCTTGTGCATAAATACTGATGTTCCTTTCAGCGAGTGAAACACAGTTTTGGTCAACAGGTAGCTATGCTTGTAGATGCAGCCAAAGTTTAGGTGAATGACATCAATCTTAACTATAAAAGGGGAGCATTACCCAAATCTACATTTATATAACACTGTACTGATATTTATTCATCAGAAACAGGTTAAGCAATACTGCAATTGGTATTTCTCCAACCAAAGCAGAATAATCAAATCTGGTACAGTTTACATGCCGCTGAGCTGAGATTCCGTCGTCAAAACAGACTTACGCTTTAATACTGAGATTAGGGTTTCTTCGCTAAAATCAGATTAATTTTACTGATACCATTTGAACATATGCTAAAATGTGTCAAAAGTATACTCTTTCAGTTACAGTAGAGATGTCAATTCAAGCTATCATTTTATCAGCATTTAACAAGCCAGCAACTAGTGACCAAAATGTGCATCGTCTGTCGTATTCTGACTGGAATTATCAAATGCACACTTTTAAATTGACAGTGATTTAAGCTCATAACCTTTGTTTAATCATGCCCGCATTCTCCACAATAATGTAGCAAATTAGCTCAAAATAAATATGAATAATTAATCATAACTAGTTATAATTAATTATTAATATTTGGATCAGTTAATAAAATTAACTTAATGTAATAAAATTAATATTACAATCAATTAACCCGTTGTCCAATGAACGCACAGTGTTAATTGTTTATTAATTCTAAGAAATGTTCATTTCCAGGTTATGGGAAATAACAATATTATTGTACAGTACTACTAAGAGCCTGTAATTCAAGATCGGCATGAATAGGGACTCCAGTATATGAGCGCAAAACACAGACAACTTTACATGTGACATGAACAAGACTTTATTAACTAGACTAAACACTTAACTACTCTAACATTCACACACATACATGCATACAGTTTACCAAGAGAGAGAGAGCTAAAGCAGAGTACAGGAAAGCAAGAAGTTACAGCATTGTTGGACATTCAGCAGATCAACAGCCTTGAGCAAACCATCAGTTTAGTTTTAACAGGCCCTTCTTTAAAAGGGGTAAGGATACTCAATGTATCCGATGATGAGACTAAGTTTGATACTTGCATGTCTCTCCAAGTTGAATTAAAACTGTCCTGATGCAATCTGTGGAGGCTTCCGTTGAATCTTTGCTGATATTGTCTTGATGGAAGAGAACCAGTTGGATTCAGAGGATCTTTGGTGAATGGAAGTTTCTAGGCCGAAGCCTGGCACAAGCTTAGGGTTCCGTAGAAGCTTCTAGCTTCTACAGCATCATCTTAACATCAATATTTGTCAGTAAAAGAGAAGAAGAGGAGGAAGAGAAGAGAGCTTTTTGATCTTGTGATCATTGAATATAAGGGGTGAAGATGTCACACCCTCTTCAGCTGTCTGAGCCAATAAGGAGTTTCCCTTTCAGAGGGAAGTTTTACGAGTCTTTGTTCTGTAGCAAGATATTAGCATAAGACACTGGATTGGATGAGTGAGAAATGAACCCTCTAGATTCTTATAATACTAATGTGTCACAGAGTTAGTAACATGTAACATAAATTGCCAAGTAGGGAACGAAAGTTGGAGTCCGTAGATACCAAACATGCTACTAGCGTGATTTCAGTTAACTATACATTTGCAACTATGGAACATTAATACCAAAATAGTTCAAAATAGAGAATTAATACATAGAATAAAGCCTATAAAAGGAAAGTCATGAGATGGGAAAATTGGATACATGTTTATACATTTCCCAAGTGGTTATATAGAGAATACATAGAATTAAGCGAGTTTATTTGTCCTTCTCAGAAAGGATGAGTCACTAGTCTCTATAGCATTCTTTCTGATCATAAAAGTACCATATATCTGTAACAGGACACCTAGTTGTGCCTGTGTGCTAGCTACATTTGGGATGCTGGTTGCAGTTTTAGGGGGATGGGTTCACAGAGCTTTGATAGAGTAAGTTTATGGGTAATTCCTTAAATATAATTAGTAATTTTGTGTGCCTGGTTGGTCCAGACGCTACAATGTATAAGATACAAAAGAATAGTACAAGTTAAAAATGTTAAAATTCTGTTAAATGTTAAAACTTTACTAAAACATATGAAACTGTTTAATTAAAATGTTTAGTTAAAATGGTAACATTTGTTTCTCTGTCTTTAAAGGTTTACAACCTAATTTACTGAATCAACTGACAAAGCCAAAAAGAAAATTAAAAGTGATTGAGTCAGAAATTTGAGTTGTCCTTGTGTCCTTTGGAAGTTGAACAAGAGTAGGACTTGACAGTTGTAAACCACGCGGAGCAGCCTGGCCCTGAGGATTAACGGCTTCAGATCCAGAAATAAGCTGTTGACGCAGAGGAAGTTAAGATGGCGGAAGATGTCTTGGGGAAGTCGGTCTAGCAGCTCAAAAAGGAGAGGACCACTGCAAAAAGCAACTTCACCAGACAAGCCAACTTCATTTCAAGAGGAGCAAGCAGCATGCTTCAAGTGGAATTAAGGGAGGAATTCACCAAGCTTTCAAACTGTTTCAGAAAGATGCTCGATGCCAATGATGACAACAGGATTGGACTGGAGGCTGACATCAATACTGAGGATAAGGAAGCAAGTCTTGATGAACAGCAAGAGGCCGACATTGATAGATCTGTAAAAGAAGGCGAAACAAAGTTGGCAGAGATAAGGGACATTGTTCAAACAAACCTGTGGTTGAGGTATGGAAGAAGTGAACTTCTTGTGGCAATCCTAGAAGCAGAAAAAGCCAATGATAGAGCGGCTGATGTACCTGTGGAAAGTGCCAATTTGCAGGGCTATGGAGTGCACCTCGCCCTCTTGGAAAAGAGAATAAAAGAGGCTATCTCAGCAATGTCAACATGGGAGAGATGGATCCCTGTGGAATTAAAGGATAAATTAGATGGAAGAGTCAAAGACGTAAGAGCATCCTACTACAGGCTTGAATTAAGGAGAGCTGAATTTGCCACTGCACGGACGATCAATGAGCAAGGCACAGGAGTGAAACTACTACCCCAACCAGCAGCATCCAAACCAATAGTGAAAATCAAGCCAACCACTCTACCTATCTTCAATGGAAGCAAGAAAGAATATCACAGGTGGAGGAAAGACTGGGAAAGCCTGCAAAAGCAGGGAGAACCATCTGGATCAACTGAAGTTAAGAAAATTCAACTCTTGGAGAGTGTGGATGGCAAAATCTCAAAAGATCTCAGACTTTCAACATACACCACTGCTAATGACATGTTCAGAGTCCTGGAGAACAGATATGGCAACAAGTCAACCATCACTGTGGAAATCCTTGAAGACCTGGAGAAGATGCCACATGTGAAGGGGAGCCAGCCAAGAAAGGTCATTGACCTCATTCAGTCAGTGGAGAAGGCCCTAGCAGATCTCACAGAATTAGGAAACTCTGGAGCCATAAAGAACCCACTGGTAATTAAATCCATTGAAAGCAAGTTGCCTGACTTTATTAAAAGAGACTGGTTGATGTTCATGGTTGAACCTAGAAACAATGTCACATCAGATAACCACTTTGACATGCTCTTGAAGTTCCTTAAAAGTCAAGAAGAAATACTAGAGAGACTCGAACAGCTCAGAACTGTAACTGTGGAGAAGATGGAGAAACCAGATCGTTTAGACAAGAAGTATGACAGAAAAATTGCCTCAACAAAAACTACAAAGAAAGAAGAGCTTGATGAGGTATGCGGTGTCTGTGGTGATAGTGGGCACAACAACAAAATCTTTTTCTGTAGAAAGTTCAAAAGACTTAAGCTACCTGAAAAGAAAGCTGTATTGAGAAAGCTGGGAGCATGCAGAAAATGTCTCGTATGCCATGATGGAGATGGATACTGCAGAGACACTTTCCTATGCAGAAATAAAGACTGTAAAAAGGAAGGTGGTGCCCCAGACCACCATTTTTTCCTCTGCCCAAAAGGAGAAGTCAAAAGAGGGGAAGAGAGAAAGAGTGGAAAAGACAGCAATAGTGAAAGCAAACTAACGGAGGAACAAGAGGAGTTCTTGTCTGAACTTTCCCCAGAAATGTCAGATCGATGCAGAAAGGCTTTCACCAACACCAACAAAAACGCAGTGACACTCGATGCTTCAGGCCAGTCTGAGCTACTGCAAAGAAATGGGCTCTCTGAACTTCCTGTCATCATGATGTTGATGCAAGTCACTGCAAACGCAGGGCAGAAGATTGGGACTTTAATTGACCTTGCTTCAGACACAAACTACATTACCCATAAGGCTGCTGAAAGACTGAGGTTAAAAAATGAGAAGATAACTTTAGTTGTGCATAGGGTTGGTGGAATGACCATGGAGGTGAACACACAAAGGTATCTCCTCAAGGTCAGAGTCAAGACTCCTAAAGGAACAGAGAGGGCTCATGAAATGGTCTGCTATGGCTTGGATGAAATTGCCAGAGTGCATCAAGTAATTGAACCTGAGAAGTTGAAAAAATTCTTCCCAGAAGTCAAACTTAAAGAATTGGAAAGACCAGAAGAGGTTGAACTTCTCATTAGCCACCGAGAGGGAAGACTCGCTCCCCAGAGGGTAAAAATCATCGGAGACCTCGTCTTGTGGGAGGGTCCATTGGGGAAGACAGTGGTTGGAGCACATCCCGACTTGTTTGAAGAAGTGGAGGTTGCAGCATATGAGTCCAAAACACACTTTGCTCGCTCCATGAGGACAGCAGCTGTCAAATATCAAGAAATCACAAGTCCAACAACAGACACAGCTGCCCAGCTACAGCAGGAGGATGTGGCTCAGGCCAAATTTACAGCTGCCAGTAACCGTGAGTTCCTTGAGTGGTGGTACTGGGACAGCATTGGAGCTGCATGTGAGCCAAGATGTGGAGGATGCCGATGTGGAAACTGTCCACCAGGAGGAAAAGAAATGACCCTGGCAGAGGAGAGGGAGCTTGAGATCATTAAAGGAGGCCTCACCTACAAGAAAGGGGATGATCACACACCAGCTCCACATTGGGATGCAAAGTATCCTTGGACGGTAGATCCAGCCTCTCTCCCAAACAACAAAGGTGCAGTCCAGGCTTGTTTCTTAAGGATGGAAAAGCAACTAAGCAGAGAGCCAGGTTGGAAAGTCGCATATGCTACCCAGATCCATGAAATGGTCGAACGAGGCGCAGCCATAAAACTCACCAACAAAAGCATGGACAAGTGGAACGGACCAGTGTGGTACGTAAGCCACCTGGTGGCGCCAAACCCTCATTCGGTGACAACACCAGTTCGTATTGTATGGAATAGTAGCCAGAAATACAGAGGTGTGAGTATGAATGATCTTCTTCTGAAGGGACCAGACGTTCTCAACCCTATCAGAGCTGTCCTGTTGAGGTTCAGAGAAGGGATGCATGCATCTCTAGGAGACATCAAAAAGATGTACAACTCTGTATGGCTGGAGGAGCGTGAGATGCATCTTCACAGGTTCCTCTGGAGGGACAGCCCAGATGAAGAGATAAGTGAATATGCAATTACCAGAGTCAACATTGGGGACAGACCTGCTGGTTGCATTGCTCAGTTGGCTATGAGGGAAACAGCATGGCTGCCCAACTTTATTCACTTGGAGGATGAGCGCAGAGTCATTGAAGAGGACAGTTATGTGGATGACCTCTTAACCTCCCAAAATGACCTAGATAGACTTGAAAAAATTACAGCAAATGTTGAAGAGATCTTGAAAGCTGGAGGTTTCTTTCTCAAGCCATGGGTCCGGTCAGGGCAAAGTGGGAGGCAAGGAATGGAGGCGGAGGTTCTAGCAAAGAAACAAGGTAAAACCACCTTAATTCTTCCAAATCAAATGAGGGACGAAGACAACAAAGCCTTGGGCATCGGCTACCAAGTGGATGAAGACAAGCTCTACATGTTAACCTCAGTTAACTTTTCCAAAAGAAAGAAGAAGATGAGAGTTGGAAAAGATCTTCTCAAGGAGGAGGTGAGAACTGAGACACCTGATCCACTGACTAGGAGAGCTCTCTTAAGCCAAGTAGCTGGACTGTACGACCCAATTGGTTTAGTTACACCTGCCAAACAAAAGGGAGCAATTCTTGTTAGAAAAGCATTCCAAGAGGGAGGGGGTGGGAAACTAACCCAAGAAACCTGGGACCAACCTCTCTCAGAAAGGCTCAGAGAAGAAGCCATACAGCTTTTTGAAGAATATGTGCAGCTTGGGCAGGTGAAATTCCACATGAGTCTCACACCAGCTGGCTGGGTAGGGAAACCTTGGGGCATCACATTCTCTGATGGAAGTGACAAAACCTTTGGAGCTGTGATGTACTTAAGATGGGAGACAAGTCAAGGCACTGAAGTTCGATTCGTTGAATCAAAAGCCAAGCTGACACCCCTGGATCAGAAGGGAGAAGCTGTAAAAGCTGAGATCTGTGGTGCTGTCTTTGCAGCCAGGATCAGAAAGTATGTGGAAAAGAATGCTCGAATGAAGTTTGAGAGATGGTTCCATATACTTGACAGTCAAACGGTCTTGGGTGCCATTCAAAGAGTCAGTTATGGGTACAAAACCTTCTTTGCAAATAGAGTAGGTGAAATCCAGAAGGCTGGACCAGTGCAAGACTGGTGGTGGATTAGTGGAGATCTAAATATAGCTGACATCATAACAAGAGGGGGCACTCCTGAAGATTTGAAGGAGAATTTCACATGGCAAAATGGACCAGAGTTCCTGAAGAGGCCAGTAGAGGAGTGGCCTATAAAATCAGCTGGAGAGGTTGCAGCTCATGCCAGGGAGAGTGTAAACAAGCTCCAGAGGAAGGCATTCTCAGGTGCATTAACAAGAGCTCAAGCAAGAAGGGGTCAGCAGGAAGAAGTACTACAAGCCACTAATGAAAGTCCAAAGAGTGAAACTCAAGAGGAAAAACCTGTGGTAAACCCAACTCTTCCTCTAAGAAGTAAGCCCACTGGCTGGGTTAAGGATTTTGTGGAAGTAAGAAGATTCAGTAGCCTGTCCAAACTGGTGAGAGTCATTGCCTGGGTTTGTCTAGCTGCCAAGCAGTGGCTGAAGAGGAAGCGCCGGGCCCCTAAACAGTCAAAGTGGGAGGTAACATCACCCAAGCAAGCTGTGCTGACTGTCAAAGAACATGAAGATGCACTCAAAGACCTCTTCCTCGCAGCTCAAGAAGGTACAACTTTTTCAGACACAACTCTAAGCAGACTGGTAGTATACAAAGATGTGAAGCCTGGACTTCTAGTTTGTGGAGGCAGAATTCAGACGTTCAACGAAGATAAAACGGCAGTGCCAGTTTTACCACTTGAAGCATGGGTGTCTACATTGCTGGCACAAGAATCCCACAAAGTAAACCACGAGGGAGTGGCAGGAACTCTTCTCCGGATGAGGAAGAAAGCCTGGGTGATAAAAGGCCGTAGACTTGCCAAGAAAATGGTTGATAGCTGTGTGATTTGCAGGAAAAACAAGGCAAAACAGTGTCAACAAATCATGGCTGACCTGCCTCTAGAGCGAACAGCCCCAGCTGCACCTTTTGAATTCACCACCATGGACCTGTTCGGCCCTTATGAAGTGAAAGATGAGGTTAAGAAGAGAACTAGACTCAGAGTATGGGGAATAGTCTTCTGCTGCATGGCTTCCCGAGCCATACATACTGAAGTGGTGAGTGACATGTCATCTGAAGGATTCCTGCTAGCCTATCAAAGGTTCACTTCACTGAGAGGACACCCCAGGAAACTCTGGTCAGACCCTGGCACTAACTTTGTGGGAGCCAAACCTGCTCTAGAGAAGCTTCACAAATTTCTTGACCGACTAGACAAATCTGAACTTGAAGACACAGCTGCCAAGCATGGTACAGAATGGCCATGGAAGATCCACCCTGCAGACTCTCCCCATAGGAATGGAGCAGCAGAGGCAGCTGTCAAAGTAGTGAAGCGGGCGTTGAGCAACCTTGGTGGAGATGGTGTTTTCACATGGGGAGAATTCCAAACTTTTCTCTTCATGGTAGCCAACCTAGCAAATGAGAGACCCATCGATGCAAGAACTCAAAGCAGAGAAGACTGTGTAGAGTACATCACCCCGAACTCTCTGCTTTTAGGACGTGCCAATCCAAAGGGAGACCCTGGAAATTTCCAGTTCGATGGCTACCCTTACAAAAGACTTAAACATATTCAAGCAGAGGTAAGCAATTTCTGGAAGAAGTGGAGCCAATTGGCTGGACCTAATCTGTTCATAAGAAACAAATGGCACACCAAAGAGCGAAATGTTGCGGTTGGAGATGTGGTCTGGTTGGCTGACCAAAATGCCCTGAGAGGACAGTACAAGCTGGCTAGAGTGGTCAGTGTCAATGCTGACAGCAAAGGCATCGTAAGAGATGTGCTTGTGAGGACTTTTCCCAGCTATCCTGTTCACATCACAAAGGCAAACGGCAAAGAAGGGCCCACAAGAGCAAATAGGAAAAGAACCAAGAGGCTTCAAACCAGAATTCCAGCCACAATTCTTCATAGAGATGTCAGACGCCTTGTCATTCTACTTCCCATTGAAGAACAAGCAAAGGACCAAGGGCTTGTGTGACCTCTCTGGGTTTGGAAAAACCAGGAGCTCAAGTGGGAGGTGTTGAGCTAAATCTCAGAAATGGGTCTCAAAGAACTACACTTCCCAGAGTGCACCAGCAGCAGCAAACTGGCTGCTTATCACAGGATCAGTCATTGTCACTGATTAAGAGCACCTGTAAAAACATGGAGGTTCTCATTCATTCAGAAAAGAAACTTCAGAGAGAAGACGCTCCAAGTTCACTAATAGGTTCAGTCCAAAGACGCCAATGGTCAGTGAAATGTTTTATTTAATTTCATGGTGTTTGAAATGCTGCTTAATATGTTCAAGTATGTTTAACTGCTGTGTAGATTGGTTAAAAGACACATTGCAGCATTGACTTTATTGATTGTGTTAAATGAGTTTGTGCTAAAATAACTTCATGTTGAGTATGGAAAAAAAAAAAAGAAAATGTAAATGTATAAGATACAAAAGAATAGTACAAGTTAAAAATGTTAATTCTGTTAAATGTTAAAACTTTACTAAAACATATGAAACTGTTTAATTAAAATGTTTAGTTAAAATGGTAACATTTGTTTCTCTGTCTTTAAAGGTTTACAACCTAATTTACTGAATCAACTGACAAAGCCAAAAAGAAAATTAAAAGTGATTGAGTCAGAAATTTGAGTTGTCCTTGTGTCCTTTGGAAGTTGAACAAGAGTAGGACTTGACACCCATTGATATAAAATAATTATTTAAAATATAATTATAAATATAATCTTTATAAAAGAGAGGATTATATTATATTTTCCTGAGAAGTCAATAACAGAATACACTCATAATTTATCTGCAATTCATAATTTTCACAATACATAAACTATAAAACAGCTCCCTGTTTTTCTTATAACATAATATAATTATAATATGGATTTTTGCTTTCAAATTAGTGGTCAATTTTAGAACCGTGTAAAAGAATGGACACCTGTATTTAGTTTTTTTTTTTATTATTATTAGATCACAAACCTGTTGAAATTATAACAAATTATAACATAATGTAGTAAACGTTGAGGTAATGTGGTAATTGTGTGGAGAAATGGTGAAAATCAAGCTTATTCTAGCAAAATAAGAATTGGGACAAATTCATCTTAAGTAAAATAAAAATCCACAAATACATTTTAACATATACACTCGTGTAGCTTGGTGAGTGGCCCCTATTATAAGGTCAATCACTGTAATTAGCATGGGAAATAGAAAACACCAGCATGCTTGAGTCATCTCCGGCTTGCACACGGCCATACTAAGTGTGTCTAAAAAGACACATACTAAATGTGTCATACAAGCCTCCAGCACACGGCTTGTTATCTCACCCTGATTGGAGGCAATTAGACTTCAGCTAGAGCAGTTTAAAATACACCTCATCCTCAAATGCTCTGTGCCATAGCACATTTTCTATAAGGTGCTGAGACATTTGTGAGGGGACAAAGTGCTAATAGAGAGAGTGAATATAAACTTGCATATAACTATATAGCTTATATTAACTTACACATAGATATCCTACTGAAAGATGTAATCTGACTATACATATACTTTTACATAAATACTTTACATAAAACTTTAGGCATATACTTGTATTTATAGGTGAAACAACACAGAGCAGTGGTACAGAAGACAGTGCAAACAGGGACAGTGTAAGATAAAAGAAAACTGAAAGTGTCCAGCACACATAGGGAAAGACAGAAATGTGGATGGTTTGTAAAGCCCACATAGTATTTCACATAAGAACTGCAAACTAATTTTGAACAGTTCTTGGGGAACAATAGCTGCCAGAGGTTAAGTGTGTGGTAGGGTGGGGGTTTTGAATTGTTTCTGGTTCAGGATGTAGGAGTCTGAATGGGATTCAGAGGGAAGCAGGGTGATTGGAGTTGAAGGCTCTCACAGCCTGGGAAAAGAAGCTGTTGAGCAGTCTGGAGTCTGCAGAACGGGCTCTGATGCTCTGGAACCCTTTTCCTTATGGCAGGATAAATCTCTTATTTTTGGAAAGTCTGAGTGAGGCTGAATGAGATAAGCATGATGTGAATGTGAAAAAGGAGAGCAATAATGATGCAAGCTGATGAGATGGTCAGCAGCATATAAGTGAAGTGACATGTGGCCAAGTATGGTGACCCATACTCGGAATTTGTGCTCTGCATTTAACCCATCCAAGTGCACACACACAGCAGTGAACACACACACCATGAACACACACCCGGAGCAGTGGGCAGCCATTGCTGCGGTGCCCGGGGAGCAGTTGGGGGTACGGTGCCTTGCTCAAGGGTCTCACCTCAGTCGTGGTATTGAGGGTGGGGAGAGCGCTGGACATTCACTCCCCTCACCGACAATCCCTGCCGGACCTGAGACTCGAACCCATGACCTTTGGGTTACAAGTCCGACTCTCTATCCATTAGGCCACGACTGCCCAAGCAAGCATTTGATACATTTAAGTCTTTCGATGTATTGGGTATGTACAAAGAGAAGTATGTTTGAGCACATTAAAAATATTTTGTTTATAAATAAAGTCAAAATGGTATGGTATTACAACTAAGACATAAAGACAGAGCAAACTTTGTGCTGAACACATTTAGGACTAATTACAGTCAAGTAGTGAAATGCTGTGGAGCATACTTGTCACTGCATCCCAGCAGTATTTACTACAACAGCACAAATCTACCTGTGCATTAAATGTGTGTGTGTTGTTGTTGTTGTTGGGTTTGAGTGGCAATGAGAAATGCAGCCTCTGTTCTGCCAGTGTGTGCTTGAGGATGTTTACACACTAGTGCCAGCATCATTGCTGTCAATGTGGATCTACGTAGGCAAGAAGAGAGAGAACAATAAGAATGAAGACTAATTTCTTTTTTTCTTTTTTTTGAAGGGGCTGGGTCATTGGACACAACTCAGATGGAAAACAGAACATGCTGCCCCAACCCAAACTATTTACCATTTATTTTCTATCATAAAGTTTTATTTTTCAAGATAAATACACCATGTTCTGTATTCTGTGAGTTCAATGTCCATGTACCAATTTCAAATAAAATCTATATCTTTATCTATTTCACCTAATATAGAAGTAATCTCTTCATATTTTACTTTGTTGGAAGTTCAGTTAATTATTGTAAAAATTTTCAAATAATAATAATGCATAGTCCCATAGCAGGGCCGTCCCAAGCATGGGGCAGGGCCCAGTGCGAGTTAAAAGAAGCAAGGCCCCCCTCAGCCGGTTTGTGTTCGCCACAGGGCCCTCCGGTGCAGTTGCACCTCCCTAAGGACAGCCATGGTCCCAGGTCAAAAATGTGCCTGCAATGAAGTCTAGTCTAAAATGCCTCAAAAAGTTTTGAGGTCTGGTCAATAGTTGCAAAAGTCTACACCAAGCTTCAGATTTTGGGCAGACGGAGTTGACAAATTTCACAGAAAATCACATAGCGTATGAGTCAAAAGACCAAGACAAGACAAGTCTCTATCACCCGCAGACGGATGGACTAGTTGAAAGATTCAATCAAACACTCAAAAACATGCTGAATAAGTTCGTCAGTGACACAGGAAAAGACTGGGACAAGTTGTTTGCATATAGAGAGGTGCCCCAAGCGTCAACCGGGTTTTCACCTTTTGAATTGGTGTACGGATGGTCTGTCCAGGGTCCACTAGATCTGCCGAGGAAGAGCTGGGAAGTGCCAACAACAACCGCAGCTGGTGAGCAAGGCATTCAAGCACCTAAATCTCTTCAGGACAGAGCAAGGAAAAACCGACCTGATTGAACACACCATCCAGCTCACTGACTCAACTCCTATTCGACAGCAGCCCTATCAAGTACGTGAATGACTGATCAAGCTGCTGAAGAGGGAGATTTAGCTGATGAGAAATATGGGGGTGATCGAACCATCAAACAGCCCATGGAGCAGCCCGATTGTCCTGATACCAAAAAAGGATGTGTCTCTGAGGATCTGTCTCGACTTTCGGAAGCTCAGTGCTGTCTCCAGGTTTGATGCATACCCAGTGCCTTGGATTGATGGATGCTTCTGCCAATGGACTGGGAGCCGTACTGGCACAGGGAGAGAAGTACAATACAAAACCATATGCACATGTATGAAAATGAATATATTTTATATATATATATATATATATATCGTTATGATTAATATTGAAGATTATATGTTATGTATATTGTTATTTATGAAAAGTTATAGTTTTAATACTTACCTCTGGAAGAACGTGGTGAAGTCCATGTGGCTGGAGCTTCCAGTTTAAAAGTCAGGCCTGTTTGTTTAGTGTTGGTTTTAGTTTGGAGTTTGCTTGTGACTATTTTTGTGTGCTTTTTTGTGTAAGGATATATCAGCCAAGTGCTTCGGTGTATATATTTTGTATATTTTCCCCCATTTTTCCTATTTTTTCTATTTTTTTGTTTTGTTTAGTTTTTTTGTTGTTGGTTTGGTCTTCATGTCAATGTAAATTTTTTGCACTTTTGGTGAATTGTAAATAAGAACACTGTCAATAAAACACCTTGCACAAAAGTGCTATTGCAGCCTTGCCATCAGTTTTCTTGTGCGGGACCATTTTTAACCTCACACCTCGTCACAGGGGTCTTTTAAGAATAGTCTGGGCAGCTGGGACAGATGAATCTTCACAGGTTCCTTTAAAGGCTCAGCCAGCCTTACACTGAGGAGCCGTGTGGCACAGGCAATATCTGCTGATGCAGAGGTCCTTTGCGGACTGGGCTGCGCTGCTGTAGGAGCTGTAAGTATCAGAGGAAGTCCCTCAATGCTGGGACCTTTTTTGCAGCTAGAGTCAGTAGCGTGTTTACCCACCACGCAAAGCACGCAATTGCGTGGGACCCCGCGGGCACTGGGGGGGCCCCGCAAGTTCTCCCTAGGGGGATCCCCCAGTGGTGTAGTCTATGTGATACGCAGGTTAAATGCCTTATACCCACTAGGAAATGTCAAGGATTTCCGTATATACACTTAAAAAAGCGCGAGAATACGGATTTGGTGGCAGCGGTGGGATGCATTCAGTCGGTCAAGGACACTAGGCTGTTTTTTTTTCCCTTTTTGCCCCTCGTGGCTGTGTTTTTTTTCCTGTTTTCATGAGTCGTACCTTAAAGAAAAATCTGCCTAAAGCTCCACCCTTTCAGCAGGAAGAAGAAAGGGGTGAGGAGGATCAGGATGTGGCAGAAGGAGTTGAAGGAAGCGGGGCAACAGGAGATAGAGAAGTTTCAGTGTCTGAGTTGACCAATTTGTTTCGAGCCCATATGGCCAGGACAGAAGGCCGGGAGACTGCAAGACAGCAGGAGCAAGTAGAGCAGGAGCGACGGTTTAAGGCTCTCCAGCACCAGTTCAGTCTTTTACAAATGGAGGTCCAAGCACGTACTACCCCTAAACTTTACTTATCTGATGTTGGACGGGAGGCCCAGGAAAGGCTTGATGGAGATCTTTCAGATTCCGACGGGCATTCAGTGGCTTCAGCTCATCAAAGTTTTAATCAGGTTGCGGACCATATAGGCCCGCCATTATCTCAGATACCTCGATTGGAGAAGCTAAGTGACACTGATGACGTAGAGCACTTCCTGGTTACTTTTGAAAGGATTGCAGTTGCTTGTAGATGGACTAAAACTGATTGGGTTTGGCATTTAATCCCTTTGCTGACTGGTAAAGCAAGAGCAGCTTATGTCAATATGGATCTGAACGAGTCTACTGACTATGACAAAGTGAAGTATGCTATTTTAAAGAAATATGATGTTAATGCTGAAACTTATCGACAAAAGTTCCGTTCCTTAACAGTAGAGCCAACTGAGAGTCCAAAGGAGCTTTACAACCGGCTCAGAGAACTCTTTGGAAAGTGGATCCAGCCTAAGAGGAAAACAGTGGAGGAGGTGAGTGAAAATATCATTCTGGAGCAATTTCTTAAAATGCTGTCCCCTGAACTTCAGGGGTGGATTCGAGAAAGGGATCCCAAAACTGCAGCGGAAGCAGCATCTTTGGCAGATGTGTTTGTTGCAGCCAGAGGAAAGAATAAGCCATGGGCTTGGAAGCCTGTTAAAGACTGCCGTTTTCCTGATGTGTCTCACTTTCAGCAAGGGAAGGTGGAGGGGTCTGGTAAGTCCTATATGGGAAAACATACTTTAGCCAAATCAAATTTTGCTCCTAAACGACCTCCTATATGTTACCTGTGTGGTCAAGAAGGGCACACTAAGCCCCATTGTCCAAAGATCTCAGCTCAGCTTACACAGCTATGTTTCGTACCAAGCAGGGATGTAACCAAATCTGCAAGCTCTTTGAGAACTGCAAATGTAGAGATAAATGGTGAGAAATTGACAGCTTTGATTGACACCGTCACTGCCGGTGTCAATCAAAGCTGTCAATTTCTCACCATTTATCTCTACATTTGCAGTGTATATCACCCTCTTTGATCAGCACAGTGAACAAATTACCTGTTTGCTGTGTACATGGAGACGAAAGATTGTTGCCTACCGCCAATGTTTATGTCAAGATAGAAGATCAGGCTTACATGGTGGAGGTGGGGGTGGCTGATTACTTGTCTTTCCCTGTGATTCTGGGTCGAGATATACCAGTGCTGCTGGAGTTGTTGCACCCGACGCGACAGAGCCACATGGTAGTGACCAGAGCAAAGGTGAATCAGTCAAAGGAGACTGAATCCACACTAAGTACTTTACCTTTCTTCAATGCAGAGATTGAGGCTGGGGTGCCGAAGAGGAGAAAGACTAGAAGAGAAAAGAGACAAGAAAAGGTAAAATATGCTGCTCATACAGTGTCTGAAAATATGACCTCTGACTTACCTGTGAATTTCCAAATGCCCACCAACATAATTCAGATGCAGCAGGAAGATGCTAGTATCACGGAGTGCTTTGCTAGAGCTGCAGAGATAAAGAAGAAGCCTTTAAATGACAATACAGCCAGATATGTGATAACCAAGGGTCTACTCTATCGAGAGATCAGAGCCCAGAAACAACTGGTGGTTCCACAGTGTGTTTGAGAGATGGTGTTACATCTGAGTCACTCGATTCCTTGGGCTGGCCACCTAGGGAAAAATAAGACCGCTGCAAGAATCAAAAAGTGTTTTTTCTGGCCCGGTTTGAAAGTTGATGTGGCCCAATTTTGTAAAAGCTGTCCAGTTTGTCAGAAGGTTTCCCTTCGACGTCCGTCAAGAGCACCACTGCAACCACTTCCTATTGTTGGTACTCCATTTGACAGACTTGGAATGGATGTCGTTGGTCCTGTGGAGAGGAGTCGCTCAGGGAACCGCTTCATGCTGGTGATAACAGACTATGCCACCAGATACCCAGAGGTATTTCCATTAAGATCTGTAAAAGCAAAACCTGTAGCTACTTCCTTAGTCCAGTTATTTTCCAGGGTCGGATTTCCCACAGAAATTCTAACCGACCAGGGCACCAATTTCATTTCTACTTTGTTGAAGCAGGTCTACCAGCTCTTAGGAATTAAGAGTCTGCGCACGACCCCCTATCATCCCCAAACGGATGGGCTAACCGAGCGATTTAACCAGACTTTGAAACAGATGCTACGGAAGTTTGTCAGTGAGACTGGTCGAGACTGGGATCAATGGTTGCCCTATCTCCTATTTGCATATTGGGAAGTTCCTCAGGCTTCCACAGGCTTTTCTCCTTTTGAGCTGTTGTATGGCCGTGATGTCAGGGGCCCGTTGGCTCTGCTCCAGGAGACATGGGAAGGAAGTCCTGAAAGGAAAGAGCCCACCAGTGTTGTCTCCTATGTTCTACAAATGAGGGAACGTTTGCAGAAAATGACTACTTTGGCTCAGAATAATTTGGCAGAAGCCAAGGAACGGCAGAAGACCTGGTATGACCCTCGGGCTCGAGAAAGGAATTTGGAGGTCGGGAAGAAGGTACTTGTCATGTTGCCCAGTCAGGAGAGTAAACTGCTAGCCAAATGGCAGGGTCCTTATGAAATTAAGAAACGTCTGGGTCCTACGACCTATGAAATCAGCCTGCCTAATCAGGTAGAAATTTATTATACAAACATGTGAGGCACAGGAATGAGCACACAAAGGCCGTGTCATGGGGAGCAGGTGCGTGCACAACAGCAGCTACGTTATCAGGGTCTGGATGTAGTCCCTCTTTAGAAATTGTGTGCCCCAAAAATTTCAGGGTTTGCAGCTTAAATTTACATTTCTGCATATTTAGTTTCAGACCAGCCTTGTTTAGACAGTGAAGTACAGTGTTTAAGTGAGTGTCATGGATGTCCTCTGCATCTCCATAAACACTTATGTCATTCAAGTAGGCTTGAACACCTGGCAATCCGTGCAGTATAGTCGTCATCGTCTTCTGGAAAGCAGGCGTGGCCAAACTACCTGTCCTGAGTAATAAATACTATTAAACAGCTGAAGCCAGGTCTGTGGTTGAGAAAACTGTTGCCCCATGCATTCCTCTATATGGGTCAAGGGGTGGCAATCTACAATTATAGCCTTATTAGGCTCCCTTAAATCAACGCACATGCAAATTCCACCTCCTTTTTTTGTGTCACTACAATTGGGGAGACCCATGGAGATGCATCAACCCGTTTGATTATATCATGCTCCAACAGGTTTTTAAGTTAATCTGAAACAGCTTGTCTAACTGATAATGGCAGTCTTCGCAATTTTTGCTGAATAGGAACAAAATCCTCTTTCACTTTCACTTTGTGTATGAATCCACTTGTGCAGCCTACAGTATGCACTGGAAGTATTTCAGGTTTCTCATTCGTAATCACAGTATTGCCTACAAAACGGCAGTTAAGTGCATTCAGCAGATCCATTCCCAGCAAAGGTGAGCCTGACTTAACTATGTAGAAAGTGCCCACCACTGTACTACCATCATGGAAGACACTACATACGATTTCGGCGCTCCAACACCCCCAATACACTACCCATACATACAAATTCAAAATCCAGCCACCCAATGGAGAAAATCACAAAATCACATTGGGCTACTTTTGTTGCACAAACTTGTCAACCCTGGTCTTGGCTGCACTTTTTTCACTCCTCCCCTCACTGCAGCCACCTACTCTCGCCTATATTTCAGGCAAGGAGAGGCCCATCTCAAACAAGCCTAGCAATTGCGCCTGACTGCAGAATTCAACAGAGAACAACAGTTTTAAATCAAACATTTTAAAAGAGAACAATACATCACGGTTGTTTTAACCAATAAGCATAAGCTGTGTCGTCAGCAAGTCGTTTCCCATCGTGCTTTTGATCAGTGAAGTCGGTGGAGAACATGCTCGTTTGGGATGAGCAAAATCTGCGCAGAAATGATCACCGCGAAATGCATGCTAGTTAGAATTGTGAGTGTAGTCCAAAGCCCTGTGCCAAATGGGACACTTCATATGCACTTTCGGTCTTGTGGACTTACAATAGCTGCTGCGTGCGTGTGTCCGTTAAGTCCATGAGACGTAGAGTGTCCCATTTGTCATTTTAGGTTTCAGAAGGGTGCTCACAACTGCCCCCTTTGCGGTCGATATGCGCCCTCGATGCTTACTTTTGCCGAGCCAGCACTGAAGCGAGTTTGGCAACAGACTTCTTACTGACAGTCAAAGCGATGTTACGTCACGAAAGTGTGGACTGGTAGGAGGACCGCAAGTATTTAGGGTGCCATTTGGGACAGGGCCCGACTTGCTCTGATGTCAGGGTTTTTCCTGCATAGAGACTTACGAGGCGGACGCCTCCGTTAAATTTCATGCCACCTCCGGCTGTTGACAAAACTCAGACAGGTAGTCACATGCTCAGATACCCCTTTTCCACAGACACGGTTCTGTTGCAGGTTCCCGGCCAGGTCGTTCGGGCCAAGTAATAAAAAAATAACATTCCAATTAATTGCAGGTGGATGAGAGACAAATCATTAATGTGTTGATTTTAATAAAGACACGGAACTCTCATTTCATGGTAAGACGCAACGAATGTGTGTCACTTTTTTACTTTTGTTTTCAACTGAATGTATTTCTCTTCAGGGAAAACCAATCAAGAAAAAAACATGCCTAGAGCACCTCCTAGTGGTCATTATATAAAACACAAAGGAAAAACCCTTCATGAGATATTGCTTTATAACTTAAAAGCTTTAACTAAAAATATACACAAGCTTAACAGTAATTATTTTGATAAGAGTGTTTTCCCACAATGATGTATTGAAACAATTTAGGGTTTTTAGGCTATTAAGGAAAAATAATTTAGCCAAAGAAGAACTTTTATTTGAAATAAATGTTAATTTATTAGCAGCCTACTTCAGTGTGATATGTTACCATATCATCATGCTTACTCTGAGAATTTGAATTAGTGTAATGTGATGATCAGGTGCAGTTGTGTTGTATTGGGCACGGAGTCAGAGGCTTGTCCTTTGCAGTACTCCTGTCCTGTTCAGGGAGTTGTTTTACTCATGCCAGCAGCTCCTGTAACTCTGAGGCAGGCATGTCCAGCTGTCCTTGTGCAGCCTCCAACTGACACTTGTGTGAAAGGTGTGACAGAGGATGTTGTTGCCAGCTGCTGTTGGTCATCCTGTGGTGTTTGCAGGCTGAGGGTGCACATGGCTTCTCCCAGTGGCTTGGCTGGTACCTGGGATGCCATGATGAGGTCCTGTGCTTACTCTGTCCAGCTGCTCTCATTGTTTAGCAGCTGTCTGAACCTTTTGAAATCTTTGATTCTAGTTTGAGCCTTGGTCTCTAGCTGGTCTGTGAGACTTTGGGCACACTCTGTGATCTGTTGTGTGAGGTTGTTCACCTTCTGTTTCAGATCCATGAGGCAGGCTAAGGAGATGATAACCTTGGTCACTCTGTGTGGCTGTAACTATGGCTTGGGTCATGTATCATTTGTCCTTGTCTATCATTATCCAGTTGCGTTTGGGTCTGGTGCTGTAGGTTGTCAGCAGCTCTGGGTGGAATGGTGTACCTTGCACTGGCTAGTCAGTCCTTTAGGTCTCCCTTCTGGGAAGTTAAACTGAGCATCAGCAACATTTTGGCACACTTGTTGTTGAGAGTAAGGGTGAGAGACCAATGCCTGCCCCTAAAGAGTTGATAGCTAAAGGTTTAATGGGTCAGCTAGGGATATAGCATACAGTTTGATGCCTCGGGCATATCTTGCTATTGAAGTGTGTCTTCTATGATGACTATCTTAGCTGTGGAGGCTAGGATGCTAAGACTTGTGTGGTTCTGAAAATGTTTCTGAAAGGCTGAGATGCTAGCAACTAGCGATCTACATATATACAGGTGCTGGTCATATAATTAGAATATCATCAAAAAGTTGATGTATTTCACTAATTCCATTCAAAAAGTGAAACTTGTATATTATATTCATTCATTACACACAGACTGATATATTTCAAATGTTTATTTCTTTTAATTTTGATGATTATAACTGACAACTAAGGAAAATCCCAAATTCAGTGTGGCGACCAGGGCGGGCGAGAGCCGTGAGGGAACGGCGCGAGGCCGGTGGTGCGAGAGTTAACGAGCTACACCTGGGAGGCGCGCCGGCCTCGAGTCTCTCACGGAGGAGCTCCGGGAGCATAAAAGGAGGAGCGACGACAGTGAAGGACGAGAGAGGACCAGGCCTGGATATTATTTTATGTTTTATTATGTTTGTGTGGCCGGCAGATGTCCGCGAGGGTCTGCCGGCATTACTTTTGTTTTGTTCTTTGTTTATTTGATATTAAAGTTTTGTTCAACGTTCGCCGGTTCCCGCCTCCTTCTTCCCATATTTACGAACTGTGTTACATTGGTGCCGAAACCCGGGAGGAAGGAGGGACATGCTGTCGGAGAGCCCTCGCTGCTGAGGGGGATCGCGGTGCTGCGGAGTTCGGGCAGCGCGGGAGTGAAGACCGCGAGAGGCTGCCCGAGCTCCGCAGCACCGCGATCCCCCTCAGCAGCGAGGGCTCTCCGACAGCATGTCCCTCCTTCCTCCCGGGTTTCGGCACCACTGTAACACAGTTCGTAAATATGGGAAGAAGGAGGCGGGAACCGGCGAACGTTCAATGAAACTTTAATTCAAAATAAACACAGAACAAAACGAAAGTAATGCCGGCAGACCCTCGCGGACGTCTGCCGGCCACACAAACATAATAAAACATAAAATAAAGTCCAGGCCTGGTCCTCTCTCGTCCTTCACTGTCGTCGCTCCTCCTTTTATGCTCCTGGAGCTCCTCCGTGAGAGACTCGAGGCTGGCGCGCCTCCCAGGTGGAGCTCATTATCTCTCGCGCCACCAGCCTCGCGCTGTTCTCTCACGGCTCTCGCCCGCCCTGGGGCGCGTTTCCCGAAACGAACTATGGTCGCAAGTTCCGTCGTTACCATTAGAGTTCAATGGGACTTACGACCATGGTTCCCCAACGATGCTTTCAGGAAACGCACCCCTGGTCGCCACATTCAGTATCTCAGAAAATTTGAAAATTGTGAAAAAGTTCAATATTGAAGACACCTGGTGCCACACTCTAATCAGCCAATTAACTCAAAACACCTGCAAAGGCCTTTAAATGGTCTCTCAGTCTAGTTCTGTAGGCTACGCAATCATGGGGAAGACTGCTGACTTAACAGTTGTCCAAAAGACAACCATTGACACCTTGCACAAGGAGGGCAAGACACAAAAGGTCATTGCAAAAGAGGCTGGCTGTTCATAGAGCTCTGAGTCCAAGCACATTAATAGAGAGGCGAAGGGAAGGAAAAGATGTGGTAGAAAAAAGTGTACAACCTGGAGAGGATTGTGAAACAAAACCCATTCAAAAATGTGGGGGAGATTCACAAAGAGTGGACTGCAGCTGGAGTCAGTGCTTCAAGAACCACTACGCACAGATGTATGCAAGACATGGGTTTCAGCTGTCGCATTCCTTGTGTCAAGCCACTCTTGAACAACAGACAGCGTCAGAAGCGTACTTTTCAGTTGGCCAAGATTTCTAAAAATCCTTTCTTTGTATTGGTCTTAAGTAATATTCTAATTTTCTGTGATACTAAATTTGGATTTTCCTTAGTTGTCAGTTATAATCATCAAAATTAAAAGAAATAAACATTTGAAATATATCAGTCTGTGTGTAATGAATGAATATAATATACAAGTTTCACTTTTTGAATGGAATTAGTGAAAT
>RJVU01042909.1:208873-291280 GCA_003731715.1 Anabarilius grahami | reverse complement strand
TATATATATATATATATATATATATATATATATATATATATAAGCACTATTATAAAGCGGTAATGTTTATTCAATTCTAATATATGTATATATTTTATTGTCATCTAACACATGGATCTGCTTTTTTTCCTACAGGACGTTTTCTATGCTATAATTTCTATAATAAAATACATATGTGATATCTTATTAAACAATTAGCATCAAACAAACAATATAATTCTTATTCTCAGTGAATAAAGATTACAAAAAAATTATTGCACAACCACCAAATAGGTGGCGATGTGCACTAAGTAGGTTATGTAAATCGACATTAAACAAAAGAAGGAGGAGGAAGTAGAAAGCCATGCTTTTTCTTAGCATCTGTTTCCATGGTAAGTCATTGATTCATTGCTCTGTTGAGAATTTCTTGTGTGTTAACAGGGAACATACTCTGGGTTGGCTGAACTAACTCCCAGACTCCTTTTTTGAAACCAGCATATCTAGAGTAAGCAAGGTTTGTGTTTGGGTCAACTGAGAGTTCAGGGTATATGTGACGGTAAGTTAACTTTGCTTTCTGGAATACCCACAAGAGCTGTAGTTCCAACCACAAAGTTTGCGATGCTGTTTGCAAACATTCATTGGTTTTGGGAAATGGCAAATTGCTGAACTATGTTGGTAACAAAAGAATTTGCAAACATAGTTGGCTAACAATGCTTTTGGGAAATACACTTGTTTGTGTCAACCCTGACCCTGGAGTACCCTCAATAATATGTTCATAGATCGACTCACACCCATCTCACACCCATTTCAGCTCTCTAATGAGCTGATGAGTTCAGTCAGGTGTGTTTGATTGGGGCAGAGCCCTTGAAGTGGGGACTTTGGAGGGAGCAGGGCACTTGCGTGCCATTATGTAGCCGTTTGGAATGCACTTGGCGAAGGGAGCAACGTAATTTCTTCATTATCTTCAGCTGGGATGTTCCCATGACAATGCAGCACATTGTCCATCAGCCGATTTGCTGTTCTCATGACAAATGTATTTCTCTGTTCTCTACTTTAATACTTAACCGTCTTATCTTTGGAAAATGCATTACTCAACACATTTCTAACCTATGAAACTTATTTAAACATAACATGACAAAACTGTGTGAAATATATCACGAAAAAAAAAACAGTTTTAATTGCTATGTTTGTTAACTCGAACTCTCCCGCCATCTAGCTTGAAACTGAATGAATCACAAGTATTCGCTGGCTCACATGACCATAAATAATAAAATTACTTCCTCGAAGTGACCATCGCATATACCCTTCATTAACGGCCTTGTGGAAGGGCCCTCTGGAAGGGATTCAGTTGTTCACTTTTGTTTGGAACACCCCTACAAATGGTGTCCCCTTCTTGAAGTGCCCTTCAAGGGTGCAAAAATGCAGTTTGGAATTTGCTCTGGGTGTACTCCTGGAACAGAGTTGGGAATTACTGGACTATGTGTTGGGGTTGAATGTCAGTTCTTTAATGGTCTTAACCACCTCAGCACTCTGATCAGGGAGTAGGAGTCATCACCTTTTATTTGTGTGCAGGGTTTTATGCATTGGAGGTATTTTCTTCAATAAATAAATAAACAGCAGTAAATAACTAAATATCAAACATAAATATCTACATACTGTTGTATAAAACAGCAAACTATAAATTCAACAATATAAACAACCCTCTTAAAGTTTGATTAGCAGAATAAGAAACAAAGAAGTAAACAGAATATAAAATAGCATATAAACAACTTAAGGTACATTATACAGCATCCTTATTATGGTATTGAAGTATTACAAATATTATACAGAATCACAAACATAGTTAACGAGGTATGATCAATATTAGTAATATAAGCCGCGATGCTAGTGGCACTTTCACATGCGTTTTACATGACAAACTAATAATCATAAAGATTGCACAACACCCGCGACTTAGTTCTCAGTCAGGAAATAAAATTACTTCATCAATAACTTTTGTCCTGCACTCAGAAATGCTGCACAGGTGTGAAATGCATCATATTCTGACAGCTCCGTAAGCGTAACGGAGAACGTGTCCCCTACGCCAAAACCGTATCCACAAGAAATTGCATAGTACGTACTTTTCATATGTATTAATTATTTTACATAATACAAATTCTCTCAGAAATATAATTTTTAAGAGCCTTTAATTTAAGTTCAATTTCAGAATAGAATTCATTACAGCTACCTAATGTACACTTTTTTGGTCAAAAACAGGTTGATTAATCAAACAAGTTAACAGAGTGCACAATGTAGGAATTCAGTCAAAATGGAGCACTGCAGAAAAATGTGTGAGGTGATGAGCCGTTTCACTGCTCACTGATGACTAACGGCACTTCCTTGTGAAATAAAAATGAAGATAAATTGTAAATTCCTTCCTTGATTTGGTAAAACTAACACTTTTGCTTTTTAATACTTTTGCAGTTATATTGATGCAAGGTCATTGCATTTTAATTACAGACCTATGCCACTCTGACTTACTGGTTGTAGTTGCTAAAGAAAATGATCTGTTAAGCCACATTTAAAGATTCTCGAAAACTGGCTGAGTACCTCCAGCTCTGCACAGTTTAGATGTCTCTCTAATCAAACACACCTGATTCAACTCATCAGCTCATTAGTGAAGACTCCAAGACATCAGATGGGTGCATGAGATAAGAGAGACACCCACAATGTGCTGTGTTGGGGGTACTGGGAACCACTGCTTTAGTAAAAGCAAAAGATGATGTTCAAAACCACTGTAAAATGAAATATACATTTAAATGACAGACAGAATCAAGACAGAATTGCAACATACTGTACTGTAATTCACAAAATGAAATATAGGGTTTGATGAAGTAGCATAAAATAGTGAATTACCCATAATTTTGAAAAAAGATGACTGTTGAGCTTGATGCAAGTTACACACAAACAGCAAAATATATTTTATAATACTTTGGGGTTTAAAACACTTTAAGGGCTGTGTAAAGTAATTCATACCCAGCAACCTAGAAATAATGTTACTTTCTGTATAGAGCTGCAGTTCTGTTATGTAGCATAAACACTGTCAGTGTAAGAATTTGAGGTGAGAGGTTCAGAAAATCTAATTGCCAAAAGGATCACTGTCAACTGCTGAAAAAAGAAATCCTGAAAGTCTTCTAGTATTTGGAGTCCTTGGCAGCCTATGTTCTTAAATTTACATGTATGCGTTTAGCAAACATTTTTAACTGAAGCAACTTACATTGCATTGAAGGGATACAGTTTATCAGTATCAGTTCATGCATGCCCTGGAAATCTAATCCATGACATTGACATTGCTAGTGACATGCTCTACAGTTCTTCTAATGTTTTTCTAATCTGCACTAACTGGGCCAATCAAATGTGTTCCGGACCTTGTCCTTGATGTCTCACTCTTGGCAAGCAATGTGTCACATGATACCTATTTTCAAAGATGCATCGCTGGGACCCCCTCTAAGCAGGAAATGCTCAAAGCTCTTTTTCCCACTGTGGTCTTTCACCCCAGAGCATGGCATTATGGACTGGGTTGCCTTACCCTTCTGAGGCATTCCACAACTCCTCATTCCCAACCGCTACTCAACTATCTGTTTCCACAGAGCATGGGGATGTGCCCTTGGATTCAAAATTATTAGTGTGGAGTCTTATTGGCTATCATGTTGTGAGAAAGAAAGAAAGAAAGAAAGAAAGAAAGAAAGATCCACACCACAATACAAATGATAGAAAGAATAGAAAATTACAGCACAACCAAAACAGTACCTTTAATAATGGCATTATGTTCTATTGTGGTTGGTCTGTACTGGTGGTTTTAGTTCTCTGAATAGCTGCATTGAAGATAGTTTAGGAATTGTTGTTTAGGAATTTTTAATTGTTCACTTGGAACTAGTTCTCAAACAAGCACACTCTTACATAAGAAAATCCCCCTCAACAGAAAGAAAAGAGGGAAAGAGGACAAGCCACCAGACTGTATAAATATAAAATGCATGCAAACTGGTTTCATGCCCTCATCAAACTCAAATCACTCCTTGACTCCTGGAAAAGAGCTGCTTTGACACAATCTGCATTGTAAAAAGCGCTATATAAATAAAGGTGACTTGACTTGACTTGACAAACGAGTCCAACCTGCACCAGAATGCTGGGTGGGCCTCTCTCTCTTCTCTTTAAAGTCTTCTCTGTCTGGTCAGATGCACGTCTGTGATGTTTCCTAAATGACGTGCAGTGTGCAGTCAGGGATAGTGCAATGTTTTATTCCAGGAGCCTTTGAGAGAAGAAATGCCAGAGTGAGTCGCAACACTGCCGGCAGCCATGTGTTCAGCTCCACAGATGTCTGGTCCACAGCAGCCCACCTCTGCCCACCACTGGCCCTCAGCAGAGGTAGAAAATGTCAATTTTATAGTGGTCCTCTGGTATCTATCCAGAAGATAGATTGCAATGATAGTTACATTTTTCTTTTTTTTTTCTTTTTTTTTTTTTCTCTCCATGGCACCCAGTTATCATTAGCGTGGAGAAGAGCAACCATAGGCCACTGTAATAGGCTGTACAAAATTATTATTTTAACGGTATCCTTATATGGTGATTAACTGTATAGTTTTTGGAAGAACAAGTCATTGTATAATTTACAGTGAAAAAATTTAAATTGACATTTCCAGAATTCCCTGCGTGACACTTCACATTGATGTATTTTCGTTGAAATAACTATTATTCTTAATTTATTTCTTATTAGTTATGTACTTTAGGGTTTTATGTTACATCTAATGTTGTTAAATTAATGTTAATTGCATTACTTTAGTGTCATGTGTGTTACCATTATGGTATTTTGTGTTTGTGTGAATGACTGTGCACATTTTTATATATTAGTTTTTACTTTCTCAGTTTGTCGAGAAGCTTCTTGTGATAACCTTTGATTCATCATTTGTCTTTCTCATTATCACCTGTTTTTGGTGGTTGTCAGTGTATTACAAAGGTACAAAACATACATTAGTACTTCAATAGGTTGGTATATTAACATTATATCAGTTAATGAAATTTTTTTTTTTTTTTTTACTGTAAATTTAAGTTAAATCTGTAAAACCTAAAATGTTGTTACAGTAGTATGTTTTTTATAGTAAATTTCTGGCAACCACAGCTTCTTCATCTTTTATGCTTTATAATGCATGTTAGAAAGGGATAAACGCATTAATACAAGATTTCATGGTTGCAACAGTAAATAAAGGTAACTTATTCTCATTATTGCACTAATTAAAGAGCGATTTTTATATAACTGCCAATAAACAAAAAAACAAGAAATTAAATCAATACTACTTTTCTTTACCATTACTTCTATCCTTGTTCTAACAAAAAAAAAGATTGCACAACACTGTATTTCACATTTCATTTGCATTGCAATTTTTATATTAATGTGTCAATATTTTATTTTATTAATAAGCTGTTAATAATAATGGTATTATATATTCAACCTCCTTTAATGAGAAAAAAAATTAGTTAGTAGGGATAGTTAATTTCACAAGGGACAGAGCAAAGCTTCACAATTTTAAGTCAACCTCATCTACATGTTGGTGTAAAACTATATTATGGGCGGGGAGGGACCACTTATTTTAATTAGAATTAATAGAATTACCAAACGGCTAAAACATCCAAAATGTAAAAAAAAAAAATCATACGAAAAACGGTTTCCTACTGATTTATTGACCCTTTGATAATACTTTCACCCCATTTTTTAGACACAATTGTAAATTGTAAATTACGCCTATGGAATATCCCCACAATTAACAAAAACGAACATGTGTGTGTGTGTGTGTGTGTGTGTTCTTGTTTATATTACATCATGGGGACCAAATGGCCCCACGATGTAATAAAAACCTGAGATCACCTACATCGTGGGGCCCAGCCAGCGGTCCCCACGAGGGAAATGGATTAATAAACATACTAAATGATGTTTTTTTGAAAATGTAAAAATGCAGAATGTTTCCTGTGATGGTTAGGTTTAGGGATAGGGGTAGTGTAGGGGGATAGAATATACAGTTTGTACAGTATAAAAACCATTACGCCTATGGAGAGTCCCCACTAAGATAGCAAAACAAACGTGTGTGTGTGTGTGTGTGTGTGTGTGTGTGTGTGTGTGTGTGTGTGTGTGTAAAGCCGATCATGTCTTCTCTTCAGTCTCTGTCAAAAGACAAAAGACTTCACATCCAACATTGGTATACATTGGTGTATAAAACATGTCAGAAACTTTATATAACCTGCACTTCTGTGTTTATTGCCTCTTTATGATGGTCGCTTGTTGTAATCCTCATTTGTAAGTCGCTTTGGATAAATGTGTCTGCTAAATGATGGCCTATGAAAATTATTAATAAAAACGTTTTAAAGATTTTGTAAGCATATTGCGTAGTAGTACTCGGACAAACCTTGCATTTTTGTATTTATTTATTTTATTTTATTATTATTTTGCATACGCCTATATAAACAGCGACACACTTCAAAACTATCTTTGCCTCAAATGCTCCGATCAGTCATTGCCAAGTAAATTAAAAAGCCATCTGCCATGATTGTGTTGATTACAGCGGCAAATCTGCGCCTCAAATCAATGAACGCAATCGGAGTTGTGTGTGTTTAATCCCATCCTTTCCCATTCACATAAACAGCATTTTAACAAAAATATACTCACCCACCTAAGGAAGTGACGCGTGAAACAAACCCTCAACAGCTATACTTATCTATAAAGCAATAATAGTGAAATGAAATGCATAAATGAAAAAGAAATCTTCATTAGCACAGTGTCTAGTTTTTTTACGACTAAACATTAAAAAAATTTAAATTCACATAATGTTGAACAAAAATCGTGGCAGCCAATAACAGATTACAAAATACAAGCTTGTCTACAAACGACGCAGCTTTTATTTAGTGTTAAAAAATACAGTACAAACATGTCATTTAAACGAAGGAGAAATCTTGGTTAGAGATACTGTCCGAACTTACAATTAACATTAAAACATAGACTGTCCGACAGTTTCTTGTCAGAAACAAGACTAATTCTTTTTTATTTCATAATAATAATACTAATTCTTTCTAATTTCGTTTTTTTTGTTTCACAAGAACGTTGCTTCAATAAACCAGCTACATAGCATAATAATTATACAAATAAGCTAAAAGTAGAAGCTTTAAAATATATTTTTCAGGGCACTACAATATTACTCTCCATAGCGGTAAGTGTGATTGTGGAGGTGTCACACGGCAGTGAACTTGTGGAACCTATGACTGATCCGTCTGTTGCGCTTCCTTTCAAACAATTCATGTCCAGTTAAGTTCAGAGTTCACCGTGCTCCAGAATTAGCTCTGTTTTCCTACCAGAAAAAAAGTAAAAATAGTCGTCATATACGGACTGTCTTTAAATCTGAATTCAAGTCTCCTCAATAAATGTATAGGCTGTTTCATTACATAGCCTACGTGTAACGGTGGTTGTATCCATTAACTCTTTTGTAGACGAGATATTTTAAATTATTTATAATTTTTTTTTATAAATGTGATCTATAGCTACAATAACGTGACTTTTTAAGTTTTTAGCAATCCAGGCAGTTACATGAAAATTTACATCAAACGAGAAGAAAAATGAATAATTCATGCGTTTATTAGATGTATTTTGGTACTTTTTACACATTCGTAATTTTATACGTTTTCCTGTAAAAAGTATTCTCTAACATTTAACAATAAACACTGATGTATATTGCGAGTAGTGCACTACAGCTATGACGCCAGTGTTCTAATGATGAATTTTGCAAAACTGAGTTATGTCACGCTAACGTGACTAGTCGAACAATGTGGCTTTCCTCTTTTTAAGTGGCCATGAATTTCAGACTGGCAATGTGTCAAATATTTTATTGGAAGACGTCATGGAAAATGTGAATATTAACTAAGACAGGACAACGAATTAGTCTCTGTTAAAGATTATGATGATGATGGTGATGATTATGATTTATGTTGTTCCTATTGTTGTTAATTATAATCATACTTCTATTACTACTACTACTACTACTACTAATAATAATAATAATAATAATAAGAGAGCTGAAAACCAACTAGGCTACTATTTGTTTGCACATACCGAGAGAGTGAACTCCTAGGCTTCAATCACAACTTTGGCATGCTTTACGTCACAAATCAATGAAACAACTATTCAAAACACATTTGAGGGTGCATTTTCTGTGGATACTGGGTTTTTAAGGGTTAATGTGAGATTAACAGGGGATATCAGTAGGCCTAGAGTGACGTTAAAACTAAAGGCACTTAACAAACACATCAACCTTAATTAAATGCAGAGGGCGAGACCAAACTGGGTGGTCCATAGCACTTGATAAATGTACGGGCCCCTTTCCAAGCCTTAAAACAATACCTCTATCAATGTGCATTCCTGCACTGAGCAGCACCATGGTCCAAAACCTTCAGGGTATTAGCTGATAACGGAGATATACTCCTGAATGATGATAGCTTGCATTTCTTGCGCCATGACGGCAAGAATTATGTCAATAACTATATATATTTTTTTATGTATTAGATGTATTAGTCAATTCCTTTTTACCGTTCTGTGCAAGTTGCACACATTTCAACAGATATGGTCTGAAAGTGAATTCGTTATTATACCGTATTTTATATAAAAAAGTGCACTTCACTGTCAAAGCATGAGTGTTGCACAGAGATAAAACATACAAATCACCAGTAGCTAAATTAGAGTGAGACTTAAATATAGATATTAGAAAAAAAGAAAGAAAGAAAGAAAAAGCATTTCTGCAGCAATAGTCCTGATTAACAGTTAATTTACTGTCGTGTCCATAACGTTCACAATTAGACAATAATTGTATTTCAGTCGTTTGATTTGACTTCAGCAAAGCAAAAACTCAAGCGGTACAGTGTGTGAATAGAAATGTGTCGTGTGAACTTGCCTTGATTAAGTGACACAGCTGAATGTTGACTGCAGTCTTCAAGCGAGTTTCCATGAACCCGATACGACCCCAAAACCTCCATTCTTCCGTTCTTAATCAGCTCAAAAATCTTTAAATTTACGTGTTAAACTCAGAATGGTGACGTGGCTATGTGGATTAGCTGCACTAGAGATGCTTTTTGCTTGATTTTTGATTTAAAGAAGCTCAGCGAAAATGTTTACATTCTGCAGTATAAACATCCTCCTCCTGTTCCTGCCTGAGAAAAAAAAAAGAAAGAAAAGAAACATCCAATTATGGATTTTATTTGGTGTTATTTCTTTAAAAAATAATCTATTATACGCCTTTCTGCAGCTTCTAAACTTCCCCAAAACCCGCTATCATTTTATTTATTAATTTGCGAATGCTTTAAAGTACAGTATTGAAAGGGCCCATTAAATAATTAATTAATTGATCGTATACTCATTCATGTTATCAAAAAGACCCAAAACGCAGTGATCATCCAGCTGTATTATGCTATTAAACGTTGAATTTATTATTAGTTTAAAATAATTTTGTGTCCAAAAATTGTCTCGATACTAATGTGGACTGAATATGCTATTTTATTTACAATAACTAAAGACTATAAACGCGCTTCATTTAATAGTGCTAGTTGTGCAGATGTTGGTAAGCCCACCCCAGCTGACAGTGGGTGGGAAACTGGGCGGACCCTGAGCGACTCTGACGTGCCTATGTTCAAGAGCCTGAGAGGAGCTGATGGAAACAGATAAGTAAAAGCCCAACTCCTAAAGGAAGAACAAGAAGACAGGATCTGAAGCCGAAAGAATCTCTTTTCCCTACAGTTTTCAGTTTTTATGGTGGGTAGTATTACAAGGTGCGCAATTACGCATAACCAGGGGAAAATAGAGATTATTCCAGCATTGCATTCCGTTATTAATGAAAGCAGCGTAAAATCGCAGCCTTTTTGAACGTGGATTTTGACGAGTGCGTGAAGAATGACGGCTGAGGTCCAGCAGCCCTCAGTGCAGACCTCTGCTCACAGTAGCCCCATGTCGGAGAAACCGCACGGACAGACGCCTGTGATGGAGACCTCCTCTTCCTCCTCCAGCACCAAAACTAAAAAGACGAACGCTGGAATTCGTCGTCCTGAAAAGCCCCCGTACTCTTACATCGCTCTCATTGTCATGGCCATTCAGAGCTCTCCAACCAAACGACTCACTCTGAGCGAAATTTATCAGTTCCTACAGAGCCGCTTCCCGTTTTTCAGAGGTTCGTATCAAGGCTGGAAAAATTCGGTGCGTCACAATCTGTCTCTGAACGAGTGCTTTATCAAGCTGCCCAAGGGTCTGGGAAGACCTGGTAAGGGTCACTACTGGACCATCGACCCGGCCAGTGAGTTCATGTTCGAGGAGGGATCTTTCCGCAGGAGGCCGCGGGGATTCAGGCGCAAATGTCAGGCGCTCAAACCTTCCATGTACAGCATGATGAACGGGCTGGGATTCAATCACATACCCGAGTCCTATAACTTTCAGGGGGGCGGAGGGGGCCTGTCTTGTCCTCCAAACAGTTTATCTTTGGAGAGTGGGATTGGGATGATGAATGGACATTTGGCCAGCAATATGGAAGGAATGGGCTTGGCAGGACACTCCATGTCCCATCTATCAGCGAATAGTGGACATTCCTACATGGGCAGTTGCACGGGATCCTCAGGGAGTGAGTACCCCCACCACGACAATTCCGCATCGCCGCTTCTCACCAGCGGGGGAGTGATGGAGCCGCATGCTGTGTATTCTAGCACGGCCTCGGCCTGGCCTCCAGCGCCCCCGGCCTCTCTTAATAATGGGGCGTCTTACATCAAACAGCAACCGCTCTCTCCGTGCAACCCGGGAGCCAATCCACTGCAGCCCAGTTTACCCACACACTCTCTGGAACAGTCCTACCTGCACCAGAACGGCCACGGCACCGCCGACCTTCAAGGTAAAGTTTTCAAGATGATTTGACATCAACAGACATGTTTAACAGAAATATTTTATCTCGATATATGTGTTCAATTTCTTGAATAGGCGAGAGGTATTACTGAATTATTTTTAAAACAACACATCTGAAGCATTGCCACATGCATTGCCAACAGTCCAGCTAAGGTTATGCATATCGACACAAACATTTATACAATTATCTTTTATTTAATTAATATGCTGGTCAATCTTCATAATCACTGCATTTAATTCGCGTAATATGGGCACAATAATGCAAAGTATGATCAAAATTTATCTTTAGCAAAACATAAAAACAGTTTATCCATGGCTTTGTTTTCTTGTTCATTTCACGGGAGTCTTTAGCACAGTAAGCCTTGCACACATATCGACACCATTCTGCACATGCACAGTTAGAAGTGATTTCTGCCTGATTGCTGTAATCTCCACTGGGGCAAGAGCAAGAAGAACCACGAGCCCAGAAGCAATGTGTCCGTGGGGAATCGCGTGCAAGCAGTCGTATAAAAACGATCCCACCCAGATCTTAAGACATCCAGGTCTCTCACAGCACTCCAATGCATTATCAGAAACAACTTCTGTAATCAAAAGCTATTTTTAAAACATATGAAACTTAATAATGACGCTTAAAATGTGTTTTGTAGGCCATAATGGTATGGTGACGATTTTTAATAGGCCTATACATTTAATTTATAACAAACAATATTATATAATGCGACGAAGGTCAACAAATACTACGAGGGTCAACAAATACTACTGCCCGGCGTTTGACAACAGTCTCTAAATGTCCAAACAAACAAAAACAATTGTGGATTTGAGTTTGATATAGGCCTACTTTACGATTAGAAATTTTTACAAGATAAATAAATATTTTCACGTTGAATGAACGACTGAATGTCACAGGCAAATGTGTTACTCATAAACATTTTTTACATGTAGCAGTAGTAGTAGTAGTGTTAGTAATAGCAATAGTAGTAGTATCGTAGTAATAATAGTAGTGGTAATAATAATAATAATAATAATAGTTTGAGGTTTTAAAATGTCAAGAACACTACAAGAACATTAGCCAAGTTTTTTAATAATGTGCCATATTTTGTGTCTACGCAGGTATGCCGCGCTACCATTCCCAGTCTCCCAGCATGTGTGACAGGAAAGAATTTGTCTTCTCTTTTAACGCCATGACCTCTTCATCGATGCATTCACCAGGGAGCAGCTCGTACTACCACCATCAGCAGGTCTCCTATCAGGACATCAAACCCTGTGTGATGTGACAGCATTTTTACAAAGAAGACTTAATGCAACGACAAGCAACAGAGTAAACTGACCCAAATGGAACCATGGAGGTCTATAAGTGGCTCTTTTGGATATATACATGGAATTTTTTAAAAAAATGCCGTTTATTACTAATCAGAACTTGGCAATAGAAACGCACTGTTAGAAAATTACAAACTCAAAGGAGCACTTCAAAAAGTCAAATTCTCGACTTAGAGAGAATTCAAAATGGAAAAACCTTCAGCTTCAGATCTCTGCGAATAATAAGATCGAGAACAAACTAAAAGCCACAGTATCTCGTTTCCAACAGCTCGGTACTAACTCTGCTGGAGGATGACTACCACACTCGGAGATGCAAAGATGAGTGAAACGCTTCAATGTTGATATACTGTTATTCTTAAAGACGAGTTTGTATTGTTTGGATAAACGTTTTTCTACAATCATTTCATTTCGCTTTAAATGATGAAAACCACAAGCACGCGAAATGGAGGCACTTTTAAACCCTAAAGCGCAACTTATTTATTCTGTTAAAATTGATATTTTTAGGCTACAGTTATAGCCACAGTATTGACCGCTTTATTGGCAATATTTGCCCAATGTAACATTAAGGTTAAATATAAGCACTGTTAGTTATTTTGATTGTTTATTTAGTTGTAAATACATACATATCTACACGTCTTATTTCTCAAACACTGTATAAACTGTACATGGTGTAAGACATATCTTTTAGTAGGATTTCTTTTCAATGATTTTAAATATTAGTTGATGTAATCCTTCAGTTCAATTGAAAATTAAAGTAATGGCATGGAGTTTGCAATATCTGTTTAAAATATGACTTTTCTAAACAAGATATAATATGTTTTGTGAATTTGAATTTATAGATTGAATTCTATTGGTTTTTGGACTAAATTTCTGCATTATTCATCGAACCATGTAATTAAGCTGAATGTAGAATTTAAAGACGTATAGGCCAATATGTAATGCCAGATAAAAAATACAAAATAATGGGAAATAACTACAATAATATTGCTTACATTTTAGTGCCAGCAATAACAACAATATTGTTGTTGTTGTTGTTATTTATACAGATGTTACAGACAGTTATTATTTTGTACCACATTCTTCATGATTGATTTTATTCCTGGAGACAAGTTGACCGCATAAAGCTTACACGCATTTAATAAACCAAATATACGTACAAAACCAAGGTATTTTTTTAAAGATAGTGTTCACTAGTATAGCTTAAAATGAAATATTATGAGAACACTAATTCCAGTGTAATGCAAATATATTCCATAAAAAATTCATATCATACAGAAAAAATAAATAATAGCAGGTTAATTTTATTAAAAGTTGTTTTATTTTCTATACAGAATAATAATCTTTCATAATAATAAAGGTGATTTGACTTTCATAATGAAAAAAGTATGTAATATTATGTTAATAGTCATAGTGTAAATTTACAATAAAGCAATAAGTTCACTCAGATATTAACGAAACAAACATTTTTCGGTATTAAATCTAATTTTCTAGTTTTGCTATATAAGAGTCGATCCGGTCAGTTAACTAGTCTTGTACAATATCGAATAAGACAAAATCCTCATGGAATTGTTTAGACAAAATTAAAAAATACATGGATTCGGGTCAATATTAAAAAATATATATTCTTTAGGTTCATAAAATATCCCTTTTCTTGTCAAAAACATTGTGTACCTCATATCAGTGTATTGGTTTCTGGGTTAGACAAGAACAAGATAATACATTTTCTTTTTCGAAAAGGTTATCTTATAGGACATGAGACTTTAAAACTTTTTTCTCTTTTTTGTTGTAATTCGAGGTTTTACTTATTTATTTGTTTTAAAAAATTATATCCGGCTAAAATGGGGAAATAAACGGTTGGCAGTATTGGCAGAGCATCTGGAGATCTTACAGGAGTCCTCAGCGGACACAATGTTGACCCCCGCACGAGCGCACACACGCATCAACTATTAGTGCGTGGCCGTGACCATGAGCTGAACTCGTAGAGATTCCCATGGATGTTCACATGATAGTGGCCACACATGAACAGAGCAGGGCAGCATTTCCCAAAAGCATTGTAAGCCTAAATTGATCGTAGCTCCATGAGCTACGATCAACTTAGGCTTACAATGCTTTTGGGAAACGCAGCCCAGAGCTGTCACACTTTTTACTCAGTGAATGTTTCTCAGGGCAAGTGCATTATTGACTCACAACTTTAAGTATAATGACTACAAAGATATATTTTTATCATAACAGAATAATAAATTATTGACTACTAATATCTACATTTAATAATACACGTCTTGTACGTTGTTGCACTGTATGGGGTAAGTGAATTCTGCCTGGTTTAACTGTTTTCTTTTTTTTTTTTTTTTTGTATAAACTAATGTATTTAGGTTCAGCGATATTAAAGAATATTTTTGATATTAAATAAAAATGGTAACATTTTAGGTTACCATTTGTTCCAGTGCAATCGTACGAATTATGATGCACTTGGAAAACAGCCCGTAATACTAAGTAGTACTTGGAAAATCGTCGTATGACGTTCATTTTTTGCTCTTGGCCTCGTTTCCCGTGCGACGCTACGATCTTTAGTAGCCATGTTAAATGCACTTAACATGAACATGCCAGTCCGAGCTTTAAGTGGTATTTAGAGTGTTACTGTTACTGTCTGTTCATGAACTGCTGAAATGTAAATCATTCGGCCTAGGTATATACAACTTTATGCGTAACGGTATAAAATACATAATTTACTTATGGGAGATGATTTACGTTATTTTTATTTTTTATTTGATATATAATAAAAATCAATCAAATAGTCTATAAAAATATACCTTAGTTATTTTGTGCTTATACACAATTATTGATTTATTCATCTGATTGCAATTTGTAGAGTTTAATTTGATCAAATTCACCAATGGACAGAGGCACGAACTTACAAGATCAGTGAAGACAGCGGTCAATTGACCTATCGCCCTGTGACTGATATTGATCGTATCGCTAGATGGTCTCTTTACTCGCAGAAGAGATAATGTGACATCAACGCTGAATAACATAGAGCATAGCGCCCTTCGGTGTTAGAGTGGGAAAGAAGGGGAATGAGCCACTCATTCACTGATTCAAAACTTTAATGATGTCTATACGGGTGAATGAAACGCACCATTAATAACTATTTATGTTTACCGAACATTTAATAAACATAACACTGCATCACGCAAGGTTCTTAATATCATTTTTATCTTAAATAAAATGCAACCGTTTGCTACCGCACTTCCATAAAATAAATGCACCCTCCTTGTTTTCTAGCGTATATAACTCAACTGTCCAGGTAATGTTAATGGTAGGCTATTGCTCAGTGGTGGCCAAAATTACGATTTAAAATCCTTGGCTTACAAATGGTCAATTTTTCTGTTCCTATCAAATAATTTGACAGACACGTTCTCTTTCTTATTCAAAATCAAAATTAGGATAAAAAATCCTAATCAAATGGTTGAAACCATCTATTTAGAAGATTAAAAAGACCGTCCAATATTTTACATTTAAAAAACAAATGCTCTAAATTATCTTCCTTTGCACAAAACCTACATCCATGCCCACTGTTGGATTCAGGAGCTGTAGCTACTGCCTTGTGAATAATCCTCCTTGCTTCTGTACTGGAGGTTTATACAGCGTCCTCCACCTGTCCAGTGCCGATCCTACACTTCTGGGGGCCCTAAGGAAAACTTTGTGAAGGGGCCACTGTCAGTGAATTCTTAAAAACCCCAACATTTCCATAAACTTAAGTAATAATTACAATGGTTTTCAGTATGTAAGGTACACTACCAGTTTTTTATAGCTAATGTATCGAGTGAATTTTGTGCCATAATTAAACAAACAAATCAAGCATTTTGCAAACGAACTCAATCTGCTTTGCAAAGGGAAAACTCGACTCGCAAACAAACAGAAAGCAATGTGCAAATACAAAGGCCTGTTTAAACGAGAACGCAGAGGAGTAACAACTGTTTTGTGTTTGACAAATATTAAATATTTCGCAAATAAATACAAACCATCCTACAAATTGCATACCCTGTGAACAAGTACCAAACCTATAGCATAAATGCTTTCCTGTCTGTAACGATTGTGAGACACTTGCCTTTTTATGAGATCTCTCGGCTCGATTTTCTCACAAATGTGTCCAGGAAGATTTTCAGATTTGCAGCTGAGCAACTTCCTCTTACAAAACAGCAGATGGCGCTTTGTTAGGGGATCAATTTAGCGCTAGGGAGCAAACGCTAATCCTGGCAGCGGCAGGTCGTAGCGCCACTTCCGGTGGCATCGGTGGAGTAGTTTTTTTGTTTGTTTTTAAATAAAAGATTTGATGATGCATATTATATAACAGCAAGCAGATGCGACCAGAATATGAACCCAATAAGCTAAATTGCATAAAAGAACATACACACACAAAAGGAGTGCCCTATACGCACGCAAACACACAACATTATTAATTTATTTATTTGCTTATTTATTTATTTATTTATTTAATGTGATCTCACATTTAAGGGCAGTCGTGGCCTAATGGATAGAGAGTCGGACTTGTAACCCAAAGGTCATGGGTTCGAGTCTCAGGTCCGGCAGGGATTGTCGGTGAGGCGAGTGAATGTCCAGCGCTCTCCCCACCCTCAATACCACGACTGAGGTGAGACCCTTGAGCAAGGCACCGTACCCCCAACTGCTCCCCGGGCGCCGCAGCAAAGGCTGCCCACTGCTCCGGGTGTGTGTTCACGGTGTGTGTGTGCACTTGGATGGGTTAAATGCAGAGCACCACCATACTTGGCCACATGTCACTTCTTCACTTCATTTGCCCATTTTCCTTTTTGTAGCTATTACAAAAAGGTTCTATACTTCATTGAACTGCCAAATTTCCATTCATCACATTATTCATTTACGTGCATTAAATGAATGTAAAATAACCTGCCAAAACTTACATAACCTCAAAGCCACTTCCGGTGGCATCCCTAGGTGCCACAGATTTCCTCTGGCAGCTGCCAGAGTTTGTGACAGCTGCCACGGTCTTTCTCGGAGTTTGTCTCTGTTTCTGCTGTTTGCTTGGTAAAAACTACACTGTTCTCAGTGGCGTGCGGTGGGGTTTTAAAATAATGAGGCAAACACGTGTATTATTATTAGACATTTTTTTATGTATCAATGTTTTGTTTTTTTTATTGATGTCCCTGTTACACTTAATGTTGTCACATATTCCTGGTAAAAAACATTACATAAAAAAGGCTAAATACAATTATATTTTGTATTTTTACACGATGTAATATTCTGTTTATTAAAACAAATCTCATCAAGTTAGTGTTTTTACATATTTTTACATTTATTCCAAATTAATAACAAAAGGCAGTAACAATACAAACAATATATTTTATTTGTTAACTGATGTTCAGTTGTTCTTTTTAACTTTACCAGCGAGTGTCGCTGTTGGACAGAGTTACTATATGAAAACTACTGACTTTTAAAAATTTTTATTTCACATTTTGTAATACTTGCATTGTTTTATTTTTGTAATATCGATAATTTTCTCATCCAGTGTTTTCTCTAAAGAGACTCTACCTCCCTAGCCTTGACTGATGGCAGGCAACGACTGATGGCAGAAGCTTGAATTTATAGATTGAATTCTATAGGTTTTTGGACTAAATTTCTGCATTTTTCATCGAACCATGTAATTAAGCTGAATGTAGAATTTAAAGACGTATAGGCCAATATGTAATGCCAGATAAAAAATACAAAATAATGGGAAATAACTACAATAATATTGCTTACATTTTAGTGCCAGCAATAACAACAATATTGTTGTTGTTGTTGTTGTTGTTATTTATACAGATGTTACAGACAGTTATTATTTTGTACCACATTCTTCATGATTGATTTTATTCCTGGAGAGAAGTTGACCGCATAAAGCTTACACGCATTTAATAAACCAAATATACGTACAAAACCAAGGTAATTTTTAAAGATAGTGTTCACTAGTATAGCTTAAAATGAAATATTATGAGAACACTAATTCCAGTGTAATGCAAATATATTCCATAAAAAATTCATATCATACAGAAAAAATAAATAATAGCAGGTTAATTTTATTAAAAGTTGTTTTATTTTCTATACAGAATAATAATCTTTCATAATAATAAAGGTGATTTGACTTTCATAATGAAAAAAATATGTAATATTATGTTAATAGTCATAGTGTAATAAATTTACAATAAAGCAATAAGTTCACTCAGATATTAACGAAACAAAATTTTTTCGGTATTAAATCTAATTTTCTAGTTTTGCTATATAAGAGTCGATCCGGTCAGTTTAACTAGTCTTGTACAATATCGAATAAGACAAAATCATCATGGAATTGTTTAGACAAAATAAAAAAATACATGGATAAGACATTCGGGTCAATATTAAAAAAAAAATATTCTTTAGGTTCATAAAAGATCCCTTTTCTTGTCAAAAACATTGTGTACCTCATATCAGTGTATTGGACTGATGGCAGGCAACGACTGATGGCAGAAGCCGTACAACACACAAACATCAGAAATTCATTAATCTTAAATTATGATCCTTGTGGCTTTGAAGTTATGTAAGTTTTGGCAGGTTATTTTACATTCATTTAATGCACATAAATTAATAAAGTGATTAATGTAAATTTGGTAGTTCAATGAAATATAGAAAATGTGTGTAATGGCTACAAAAATGAAAATGGGCAAATGTGAGATTACTTTAAATAAAGAAATAAAAAAGCAAATAAAGAAATAAATAAGGTTTGTGTGTTTGCGTGCGTGTGTGCGTATATACAGTGCCTATCAGCTGCTAGGCACTCCTTTTGTGTGTGTATGTACTTTTATGGGAAAATGCTTATGCAATTAAGCTTATTGGGTTCATATTCTGGTCGCATCTGCTTGCTGGTATATAATATGCATCATCAAATCTTTTATAAAAAAAAAAAAACTACTCCATCAGATGCGCCACCGGAAGTGGCGCTGCCAGGATTTGCGTTTTCTCTCTAGCACTAAATTGATCCCCTAGCATAGCGCCATCTGCTGTTTTGTAAGAGGAAGTTGCTCAACTACATTTGTGAGAAAATCTGCCTGGACACATTTGTGAGAAGATCTTCCTGGATACATTTGTGAGAAAATCGAGCCGAGAGATCTCATAAAAAAGCAAGTGTCTCACAATCGTAACAGGCAGGTAAGCATTTATATGCTATAGGTTTGGTATTTGTTCACAGGTTATATGCAGTTTGTAGAATGGTTTGTATTTATTTGTAAAATATTTATTTATATTTGTAAAACACAATACATTTGTTACTCCTCTGCGTTCTCGCTCAAACAGGCCTTTCTATTTGCACATTGCCTTCTGTTTGTTTGTGAGTTGAGTTTTCCCTTTGCAAAGCAGATTGAGTTTGATTGCAAAATGCTGGATTTGTTTGTTTAATTATGGCACAAAATTCACTCCATAAAGGACTATGTCAAAGTCATTTGAATACACCACATTTACTGCAGCAGTTGGTGCCCAGAATATCATCCTAATCTGCCATGTCTGTGTTTTTCTCAGACAACCTCTATAGAGTAAATTACGTACTGTTATTTGCGCAAATTCAACAGTACTCTGAGAAATGTAATACTTCTCTTCATGTGTTTTTTGACCTCCCTGAGCTATTGTTTGTGCATCAATTTAATGCACCAAAAGCATGCTTTCATTTAATTTCAATATGTGTGGTATACAATGAAAAAATTAAATTATAAAATTAATAAATAAAGCCAAATCACAGAACCTGCAAAGACGATTTTAATATCAGTCTCAGGTAATAGTAAGGTATGTGTCTAGACTTTTCTGCTCACTTATGCAAGTTTATTTTAAACAGCCACTTTTATAAAATCATGTGAAATGTACTTAAATAGGGTTTTTTAATACATTTTAATTATATCAATAAATAATTAATTTAAAGACATATGCGTCGTACATGATGTTCGCAAACACAGCAAATGACCTTCTGTAACACCCATGTCTAGAAAACACACACTCTCCTCTGTAAAAAAAAACAAAACAGATATGTTAGTCTTGTATGAATCAGTACATGAAATCACAGGTGTCGGGTAATAATAATTGTAACTCAAATGACATTTAGAAAACTAGTCCTGTCCGAATAGTGATATTGTGTCATTGATCAATTTAAAATGAGTGTGAAGTTATCATTTGCAGTTCAAAATCAAATTAATCAATAAATGGGTAATCAGTAAAAGGGTTAAAGACCACTAATCAAGATTATAAAACACACATACATACACACCAAACACACACACACATAGACACAGACACACACACAAACACAGAGAGACCCCCACACACACATAGAGAGAGAGAGAAAGAGTGAGCCTGAGGGAGTGAGGAGGGAGGGGGAAGGACAGAGAGAGACAGAGTGTGTGAAAAATCCACATTAAGAAAGTTGTCCGGCTTAACGAGAACAATATGTGTACCGAGTTTGGTGACTGTAGGTAAAACTAACCCCCCAACTTTGTCAAAAGTTCTAAGGCTTTGCCCATGTCTACTGGATGACAATCCTGACATGTGTGTCGAGTTTCATGCAATTTGAAGCATGCTAAGAGCATTAAAAGCATCCAAAACAAAGATTGAAGTTTGATCTGTTGCTATGGCAACAGTGTTTGAAAAATATCAAAAATCTTTTCACAGGTCTACATTCGCCATTTCTTGACATTATTCTTATGAAGTTTGATGCAAATTGGGTAAAAATAAGAGGGTGATCTCAAAGCATTTTGAAAGTGACACACTTTCTGTTGCCGGTTGGTGGCGCTATAACTTTGACTCACAATAGTCACATCCATGTGATCAGCCTCGTACAATGAACAGACAGCTGAAGTTTCATAAAAGTCAATCAATGTATGCAGAAGTTATAATACACTTCCTGTTTCCCTTATCTTGCCATAAATTTGTTGCCTCACCACAGCCAAACCGTTTGAGATATCAAAAATCCGCTCGCAATTTAGCATCCTCAATGTCTTGACTTCATGCTGACCGAGTTTGGTGGTGATCAGTTTAATCGCCTAGGATCAGAATATAAAATTCCAGTGCATGTATTTTTCAAACCCATAATAGCTGACTTCCTGTTGAGCTGGCGTATAACTATAAGTTGTTAGGCCCGATGAGGTCTATATGTGTACCGAGTTTCATACTAATACATGCAAGTGCATTTGATATACGGACCAAGTTTTCAGACCCCTGTAACGATTGTAGTGGTCCGTACAGTTATTAATCAATTTATGGGTGGAATATAAATATAATAATTCATAACGTTGTATGAATAATTATGCACATACCGACCCAAGGGGGAATTAAACATGTATTGTTAATTAATTACAACGAATTATAATCAATTATGTATATGATTAGTTCTGGTTTAAAAATTATTTAGAGGAACTGTTCGTTTGTCCAGCAAACTAAGCTCCTCATAGACTATTAAATTGGTTTTATTCTTTTGGCCACAAGAATAAATTCCTATCATAGCATCAAAGCATAAAGTGATCGAAAAAGTTAAAGTGACTTGGTCTTTGGTTGAAAGAACAAAACAGAACAATTCTGACGGATATAATGCATTTAATATGTAAACTAATACTACAAAGGTTATACGGTTAAATAGGCACAAAAAGGATATACATACACAAAACGAAAGTAAAGGCAGAAGAGAGAGAGAGAGTGATCAGAACAGTGGCAATTTACAAACAGATAAAACCTCTGAGAGCCAACAAAGAAAGCAGTTAAAACGAATCTTAACAGGTTACTTGCATGAGTTTGGTCAGCTCGAGTGCTGGAGTTCGCAGAGTTTCAGTGCGCGAGTTTGGCGTGATTGGTCCTGTCCCAAAGAGGCTGTTTTGTTCGGCGGGTTCTTCAAACGCGGTTTTAAACTGAGAAGTGATATTGCCGGAAAATAACGAAGAGAGTTGGACTCCGTGATGGAGCGTCGAGAGCTTGACGACAGGAAGACTTGCATCCTGACGACAGGTAAAACTTGTTCTGCTCAGGGGCGCGTGTCATTGTGTTTTAACGACAACAGACCAGCCCGCCTCCTGAGAATCGTTTGCCAATAGTAGCGTTGCCATTTTGGCGGGGAAAATCTTTCTTTGTCCTGTCTCGAGGTTAATCTAGATAAGTTACGAGCTTATCAAATCGGTGGATAAATTCCTCATGGGATCGTTAAAATAGAAACATGCATCTTACCACAATGAAATATACATGGGTGAATAAAGGAGAGCAAGGATGTTACAAAGAGTCCAAACTCGACATATAAGGGAAGCATATCAAAGGAGTTATAGTTTTAAGTCAAAAGTAATCGTTAGAAATGACACCAGCACCATTACTGTCATTCAAGCTAAGTCTAAACACTAAGAAAACATGCATACACTTAGACATACTACTCAGATACAAATTTGGCATAGTCATAAGTATATAAAGTCCTTATACGTGTGTGCGTGTGTTTGTGGGTGTGTGTGTGTGTCTGTGTGGGCGCGTGTTTGATATTGAAATGCCGTGTTGCCACATGGCCCGTGGTAAAGTGATCCGAGACAATCGTGATTGTTTGCAGTCGCACTGGAGGTGTTCGGGGATCTATCACACAGTCATAAAGATGTCCGGGAGATCTGTACGTGTCCGCCAGATCGGCGCCAAGTTCTGATTTGTAATTCAAAGTTCAGTGGGTTGAAGCGTAATCACAGTTTATGGTGCGCCCGCTAAATTGTGATCGTTTGCAGATGCTACACCCCATTCAAGGGGGCGACATAGAGCCCCTATGCCATGCCAGGATCCCAGACTCTGCGGCATCCTAATGGCTGCAGAATCCAATGTATGTGCCAATATTCAAGAGTTTTCAAGCATGTTAAGGCCCCCCCAAAAAAATCCTTAGAAAAACAATAGGGTGGTACCGCCAACCCTGTGGCTTCAGGGCAACTGTGCATGCCGGGCAATAGGCATTTAAAATGGGAAAAAATAAAATGACTATGCCATGTCATGAGGTCTATATGTGTACCGAGTTGCTCTTCTGCCAGGCTGTTATTGAAAATAAGAACATCTTCTTAATGACTTGCCTGGTTAAATAAAGGTTAAATAAAAAATGTCATGGGTCAATTTCAAATGAGTGCAGAATGCCATCTGAACGCTGATGTTGTATTAATATCAGTGTCAGGTAAGAGTAATTTACGTGTCTAGATTTTTTTACTCACTTATGGAAGTTTATGATAAACAGCCACTTCTATAAAATCATGTGAAATTTCCTTTTTTTATAAATTTAAATAATTAATTAATTAATTATTAATTATTCAATAAATAATTAATTTAAAGACATATGCGTCTATGTGATGCTCGCAAACACAGCACAAACTTGTGTAATGCCCATGTCTAGAAAACACACACTCCCTCTTCTGTAAAAATCACACAGATGTTAGTTCTGTTTGAATCAGTACATGAAATCACAGATGTTGAGTGATAAGAATTATAGTCAAGTCAAGTCAAGTCACCTTTATTTATATAGCCCTTTTACAATGCAGATTGTGTCAAAGCAGCTTTACATTGATAACTCGTACATAATTTTGGCTGCACAGCAGCTCTTAAAGAATAGTGTCAATGCAGGCAGATCAGAAGCACTGTTGATTAAATGTCAAGAATACTGTTGAATATCAAATGTCAAGTCAAATGTCAAGTGTCCCCAACTAAGCAAGCCAAAGGCGACAGCGGCAAGGAACCCAAACTCCATCAGGTGACATCAGGTGGCAAACAGGTGGCAAACAAGTGGCAAATAGGTGTTAAAATGGAAAAAAAAACCTTGGGAGAAACCAGGCTTAGTCAGGGGGCCAGTTCTCCTCTGGCGAACAGTGCTTTGTTACGAATCAGGTTGCTATCATAAGTCTGATAGGATCGCAACAATCAAAGTGTTTATTTCAGTTATATCCAGTTGAGGATCGTATTCATCACGCCGGTATGGACGGTTTGTTGAGGAACTGTGCTACTGGCTGTCGTGTCGATGAGGCCTTCACAATGGATGATCTAGTCGACTCGATCTCTGCTGATACTTCAGGGCTGCGTTGTGGTCATGTCCAGTTGAGGATCGTATTCATCACGCCGGTATGGACGGTTTGTTGAGGAACTGATGATCTAGGCGACTCGATCTCTGCTGATACTTCAGGGCTGCGTTGTGGTCGTGTCATGGCTCCGGTCCTTGGTCTCAGCTGGATACGGCCCGGATCCGGTTGACTACGGTAAACCTCGGGATAAACAGAAAGACTAATATTAGCGTAGATGCCATTCTTTTTCTGATGTAACGAGTACATCTGGTGTTATAGAAAGTGTTCCCGGTTCCGGCTGACCTATTTTATGCAGCCTAATAATCCTTTAACGGATTTGAAAATATAAATTGATAATGTGTTATGTGTATGCCAGGTTAAAGAGATACGTTTTTAGTCTAGATTTAAACTGACAGAGTGTGTCTGCATCCCGAACAATGCTAGGAAGATTGTTCCAGAGTTTAGGTGCCAAATAGGAGAAGGATCTACCGCCTGCGGTTGATTTTGATATTCTAGGTATTATCAGCTGGCCTGAATTCTGAGATCGCAATAAACGTGAAGGACTATAATGCATTAAGAGCTCGCTTAGGTACTGGGGAGCTAAACCATTTAGTGCTTTGTAAGTAATTAGCAAGATTTTAAAATCTATACGATGTTTAACAGGAAGCCAATGCAGTGATGACAGAACTGGGCTAATATGGTCATACTTCCTAGTTCTAGTAAGAACTCTAGCTGCTGCATTTTGTACGAGCTGTAGTTTATTTATCAAGCGGGAGGAACAACCACCCAGTAGAGCGTTACAGTAATCTAGCCTTGAGGTCATGAACGCATGAACTAACTGTTCTGCATTTTTCATTGAGAGCATATGTCGTAGTTTAGATATATTTTTAAGATGGAAGAATGCGGTTTTACAGATGCTAGTAACATGGCCTTCAAATGAAAGATTGGTATCAAAGAGCACACCCAGGTTCCTAACTGACGACGAAGACTTAACAGAGCAGCCATCAAGTGTTAGACAGTATTCTAGGTTATTGCGTGAAGAAGTTTTCGGTCCAAAAATTAGAATCTCTGTTTTTTCTGAATTTAGTAGTAGGAAATTACTGGTCATCCAGTTTTTTATATCAGCTATACATTCTGTTAATTTAGCGAATTGGTAAGTTTCGTCAGGGCGCGAAGAGATATAGAGCTGAGTATCATCAGCGTAACAATGAAAACTAACGCCATGCTTCCTAATGATATCTCCCAAGGGTAGCATGTACAGAGTGAAAAGCAACGGTCCTAGTACTGAGCCTTGCGGTACTCCATATTTAACTTGTGATTGATATGACATCTCATCGTTTACTACTACAAACTGATAACGGTCAGATAAGTATGATTTGAACCATGCCAATGCAATTCCACTAATGCCAACATAGTTTTCGAGTCTATTTAGAAGAATATTGTGATCAATAGTGTCAAATGCAGCACTAAGATCCAGTAACACTAATAGAGAGATACAACCACGATCTGATGATAAGAGCAAATCATTAGTAACTCTAATGAGAGCAGTCTCAGTACTATGGTACGGTCTAAATCCTGACTGGAAATCCTCACAGATACTATTTCTTTCTAAAAAGGAACATAGTTGTGATGAAACTGCCTTTTCTAGTATTTTTGACAGAAAAGTGAGATTTGAAATCGGCCTGTAATTGACTAATTCTCTAGGATCAAGTTGTGGTTTTTTAATAAGAGGTTTAATAACAGCCAGCTTAAAAGTTTTTGGTACGTATCCTAGTGATAAAGATGAATTAACAATATTAAGAAGAGGATCTATGACCTCTGGAAGCATCTCTTTCAATAGCTTAGTCGGTATAGGGTCTAACATACATGTGGATGATTTTGATGATTTAACAAGTTTAGACAATTCTTCCTCTCCTAAAGCAGTAAATGAATTGAATTTTTCTTCAGGGACACTACAATGCACTGTCTGACACAATACTGTAGTAGACGGTTGCATGGTTATAATTTTTTCTCTAATATTATCAATCTTGCAAGTAAAGAAGTTCATAAAGTCATTACTGCTGTGCTCTTTGGAAACATCAGAAGTTGAAGCTTTATTTCTTGTTAATTTAGCCACTGTATCAAATAAATACCTAGGGTTGTGTTTATTTTCTTCTAAAAGTTTTGAAAAATAGGCAGATCTAGCAGTTTTTAAGGCCTTTCTGTACTCAATCATTCTCTCTCTCCACGAAATGCGAAATACTTCTAGTTTTGTTTTCTTCCAGCTGCGCTCCGTTTTTCTAGCTGCTGTTTTTAGGGCCCGAGTGTGCTTATTGTACCATGGCGTTGGATTAATTTCCTTAATCTTTTTTAAAAGCAAAGGAGCAACTGAGTCTAATGTGCTGGAAAAGACAGAGGCAATAGTTTCTGTTGCAACATCGAGGTCTTCTAAGCTGTCTGGTATGCTAAGGTGATGAAACTGATCAGGAAGATTATTTATAAAGCGATCTTTAGTGGTAGAAGTGATGGTTCTACCATATTTATGGCAGGGAGGCAGTTTAGCCGCTTTAACTAAATGTAGTATACACGAGACTAGATAATGATCCGAGATGTCGTCACTCTGCTGTGGAATATCAAGGGCATCAATATCGATTCCATGTGACAATATTAGATCTAAAGTATGATTACGACAATGAGTGGGTCCTGACAAGTGTTGTCTAACACCAATAGAGTTTAGAATGTCTGTAAATGCCAATCCCAATGAGTCTTTTTTATTATCTACATGGATATTAAAATCAAAATCAAAATTATAACTCAAATGTTGTTAAGAAAACCTGTCCGAATAGTTATAAAGTCTCATAGTTCAATTTCAAATGTGTGAAGTTATCATTTGCACTTCAAAATTTCAGTATTCATCTTGTTGTTGTTGTTGTTGTTTTTTTAAATATATTTTAAATAACCTAATTATCAAACTAAAAACCTAATTATCAAACTAATAACCTAATTATCAAACTAATTACAGAATACTATGTTGTCAGTGGCCAAGAAATGAACTGGCTTGATTAGCTGGTTCAGGTGTGTTTGATTAGGGTTGGAGCTAAACTCTGAAGGACAGTGACAGATCTCCAAGAAAAGGGTTAAAGAACTGATCAGACATTGAAACACACACACAGAGAGAGAGAGAGCGAGAGAGAGAGGGAGTGAGTGAGGGGGATGGTGAGTACAGAGAGACAGTGAGATTCATAAGTTTTAACAACATTTTAAACAAAAATAAAAATTGAAATGGTGATTAAAAGTAGTCTTTGATAATGACTAAATATACATGCAAATGCAGTATGGAAATAAAAGCAAAAGTATATTGTACTTTAAAATTATTCAGGATTTTATCTAACCTTGTTTAAAAATAAGCCTAAAGTGCCATCTTTTGGTTATACTAAATATTAAAATTCTTTCCATTTCTTGTACTCAAACAGATCACTAATCTGCCTACTTTTAGGTTTCACATACTACATTGATTAGAAAAAAAAAAAACTTATTCAATGTTAGTATTATTGTATATATAAATAAAGGGTGTATAATTCAGAGGAGAATATTGTTTAGTGCCATGACTTAATCTCAAAATACAAAATTTTAAAGAAAACAAATATATTGGTCTGAAATATAGTACATTCATTTCAACCCTCTGGGGGCTGAGGATTTTTGGGGCCCTGGAGAAGTTTTGACATGCCCTGACATTTGTGCTTTTTTCAGTTGTTCATAAACATATTAATGAAAAAAGTGTCATTACACTGTATTCAGCATGAACTTGGCTACCATAATATGTGAGGAACATGTATGTACATGTTTGTATTTTTGAAGGAATAACGTTTATGCGTGGTTATTGAAAAAACAAAAAACTTAAGTCACTGAAGTAAGGCCACGAAACTAATATTATTAATGTGTTCACAAGACTTCTGGGTATTGTAGGTTGTATACTAGAGTTTTTGCTTCAAAATGATGTAAAAATGATCCTGCCTACTCGTTCATATAAAACAATATATTGTTTTAAATTTTGTAAGACACTTTTTGTCAAGAAACACAGTATGCGTGGAGGTGTGAATCTTAATGAATAATACTGTGATTCACAACTGAGAAGACAAAGACCCGCATAATGAGCCCTTTCAGCCAGGTAGGCTATGTGAAAAAACCCTCTGATAACAAGATCATATCAGCTGTATTAACATAAATATAATGTCCACTCTTGACAAAAAAACATGATTTTTGTGATCTCATGCATGCACGTATTATTGCACATGTGAAGAAAATTTTGTATAGGCCTATTACTGTCACAGATCCGCCAGGCTCTTCCATCAGCCAATCACAGCGCACTCCCTCACCAGAGTTCTAACCACACATACCTGATCCTCACCATCACCCAATCACCACAAGATACTTAAGCACAGCACTCACCTCAGTTCACTGTCCGGTCTCGTTGATACAAGGACTACCATTCCAATGCTCCAGTTCATTGAGAATACTTACCCATTCCGTTCCAGTGTGCTTCCCAGTCTCCGTGCTAAGTATCTGTGTGTGTGTCTCCCTACCGTCTCCGTGAGTTCACTCCACCACTTCGTCTTCAGCCATCCACGAGTCATCCATCTGCAAGAGAAAGGACAGTATTACCACTTCTGTTTCACCATACCGAATATCCATTTAACCTTTACTTACCTGCACTTCTGTTCATCCTTGCTGTTTGTAAATAAATCCAGTTATTTCTACAAACCTGTTGTCTCCTACCCTTCTGTCCGTGACAGAATACAGTACCAACACTGAACATCAAACAGCATGAGCTCATCAGACCCATTCCAGGAACTCGTGGATGCTCTCCGTCGAACACTTTCCATCAGTCCTGCCACAACTTCACAGGCGCTCACTTCTGCAAACACCACCGTCGCTCCTTCACCACCGGTATACGCCAGTCCCATGGCCAAACCAGCGCCCTTCTCTGGCTTGGCGGAGGATTGCAACGGCTTCATCTTGCAGTGCTCACTGGTCCTGGAGATGCAGCTGCAATTATACCCTGACGATTGCTCCAAGGTAGCCATCATCATTTCCCAGTTAAATGGATGTGTGCTACAGTGGGCAGTAACCATTTGGTCGCAGCATGGACCAGTAACCCAGTCTCTGACTAATTTCCTCACTCATTTCAAAGAAGTCTTCGGTAGACCATCTGGTGATTCGTCGGTAGGTGAGCAACTCTATCAATTAAAACAAGGATCTATGTCTGTTAACAATTATGCCCTCAAGTTTAGGACTCTTGCTGCAGCCAATGGATGGAACGAACAAGCTTTCCTCACAACCTATCGCTTCATTCAACTCTCCATCAGATTCGCCACTCATATGCAGTCGACTCTCGAAGAACACCAGGGCCAGCTGCAACGCACATCATCCCTCCATCAGCCAGAGTTCATCAGCCCTCCAGAACCAGTATCAGAACCCATGCAATTGGAGAACAATCGTTTAACTTTCGCTGAACGGCAGAGATGGCTGACCCAAGGACTTTGTTTATATTGTGGTGCATCTGGACATGTGAGATCTACGTGTCCCACTCGTCCTCCTCGTCCCATTGTGAGTGCGATTATACCCTCCATTAAGAAAATGAAACCACTCTCCACTATTGTTGTCACGGTTGAGGATCCGCTGTCTCATTCTGTTGTCTGTGTATGTGTGTGTGCTGTCACGTTAATTGTTTCATGTGGGCTGTTTTCCATCATCCAGCCTATTTTATGCCCTGTCTTTCATTTCCCTGTGTGTTCCTTGTGTGAACTTCGGCTGGATTTTGATCTTCGTGGCGTTCTGTTCCTGTACTTGTTCTTCGTTGGATTCTTCACCTGTTCACCGTTTGCACTTGGGATTCCCACCACGATCTGCACCTGGCGGCTCGTCAAGGTCCCTGCGTCATCCCTCCCTGCTGCTGCAACTGTGACCATTCTCTCTGCTATCTGTGTGTGAAGCTCAATAAAGAGAACTGTTTACTTGCTACTACATCCGCTTGTTTTTCCGTGACAGAATGATCTGACCATCATGGATGCAGCAAGTTCGACATCATGGACGGAGTTCATCAATCACAGCATCGCTCGGATGGATCAGCAGCAGGAGAGCATAACATCTACTGGCTGCGCTGTACAAGCGCTCGTGACGCAGGTGTCCGAGCTCTCCCAGCAGATTCAACAACTTCGCAATCCCACTGTGCCACCCACGCCGCCTGTTCCTCCCACACTACCGGATCACAGCGAACAACTGGAGCCACGCCTACCTGCTCCTCAGACCTACTCCGGTGAGCCCAACTTTTGTAGAGATTTTCTGACAAGATGTTCCATGTATTTCTCGCTACAGCCTTGCACGTTTGTTAAGGAGGAATCTAAGTTTGTGCTCACTCTCCTGACTGGACAGGCATCATTGTGGGGAACGGCGGTGTGGGAGAACCAAGATCCATGCTGCACCTCGTTCCAAGCACTCGCCGCCGAAATGAAGAGGGTCTTCGACCGGGCGGTGGCAGGCAAGGACGCCGCCAGATGGCTTACTGAGTTGAAGCAAGGAAATCGCACGGTGTCTGAGTACTCGATTGACTTCCGTACATTGGCGGCTGAGTGCAGATGGAACGAGGAGGCGCAGTGGGACGTCTTCCTGCATGGGTTGGCCGACCGTGTCCAAAGAGAGATATACGTCCTGGATCTTCCCCCAGATTTGAACGGATTAATCGATCTCGCCTTGCGTGTTGACGCTCGGCTTAACCGTCTAGAGCGGTTTGCTCACCCGAGCCATGAGTCCGGTGGAGCGGAGGGTCGACTGACCAGCGGAGTAGACACAGTCGGTCCCGTCGCGGTGGGGAGAGCTTGACTTTCCCGGGAGGAGAGAGCGAGGCGGAGGTCCCGAGGACTTTGTTTGTATTGCGGAGGAGCGGGCCATTTTCTTCACTCGTGTCCGTTAAAAGATCAATGAAGAGGCTACTATCGGGTGGGATCTCCGCAGAGAAGTCCTCACCATCCACTCTCCTTCCGGTAAGACTGAGATGGGCCACCCACACTCTCACCTGTAAGGCCTTACTGGACTCTGGAGCCGAAGGCAATTTCATGGATTTGCAATTTGCACAGAAGTTTCACCTGCCCATCACTCCACTTACCAAGCAGATTTCCGTCAACGCACTCAATGGCCAAAGTCTTCCCAACATCTCGCTCACCACCGACTTCATAACTCTAGTCACTTCCGGTAACCACACAGAATCCATTCAGTTTCTCATTATGGACTCCCCCCTAGCACCCATTGTTCTTGGTCACCCCTGGCTCACCCAACACAATCCCAAGGTGGACTGGCGGCAGCACTCCATATCGGGGTGGAGCACTCAATGTTATGAGTCATGTCTTTTGTCTGCTTGTTCTTCTGTGTCTGTTTCTGTGTTACAGGTGTTGCGGCAAAAATTAATTAGCTGACATCACTAGTAAGAGACAAACCTTACGAAGATTCACTTTATAAAGATTTTATTTCTTGCAAGAAAGAGTCCACAGTCGACACAACCATACAATGTCTGCCCCGAGTGTGAACTAAGGACACAAAAGAATATTTATACCCCCAATGTTTGAGCAACTCTTCTCAGTACTTTTCCATACAGAGTAAAGGTAACAAACATACACACAAATGGCTCCTTTCCTGTCTTAGAACTATTTTAAATTACAAAGCAAGAAACACAATGGTCCCCCTTCTGTCTTAGATTTAAATTATCCGACACCCTTGGTTCGGGAAAGCTCTCAGTTTGGGTGTCTCATCGTTACCCCCCCGGGTCTCGACAGACACTGTGTCTGAGCTGAGAGAGGTGCTCTGCATAGCTGAAGCAAATATTGACCTCAGTGTGAACTATTAAATTTTTCCCCAACAATTCCCCCTTTTATCATTCTTTGATAACTCACAAGAAAAATTTTAAATGTGCAGATATGAATATAATAATAATAATAATAATAAAAATGGTAATAATAAAACAAGCAAATTTAACTTACTCATCACTTTTACACTCTTCATTTCTGATTTTTGTATAAATGATCACTCTCCTAAATTTGTAAATAAAGAAACATTTAGATATCTTAAGTTCCTGTTTCTGCAGCAGTGCCAGAGTGCAGGCTTTGTTCCCTTGGCATTTTGTCATTGCCTTGTCCACTTCTGGTTTTGTTCCCCCTTTTCCTGCTCCTTCATTTTCCATCCACGCCGTTTCATCTCAGCTGGGAATGTCAGGTTCGAATGCTGGTATAACAGGTGGTTTCACTGGTTGTGGTGCTGGTTTACTCATCACCAAGCTGAATACAGTCAGTATGCATGTGGTTACCTTCACGCCACACGTTCCGGGCACTCGAAACCGGTGCCACAGTCTCACTTGCTTCATTCTTCACAGTTGGCTAAATGGATCACACAGTTGTACGTCCAGAACGTGTGAGGAAGATTAGTCTTTGATGTGCTTTCTTTGAAAACTGGTTGGCTCAGCACCATGTTGTGCCAGTGTCTCTGCTCCTGAGAAGATGTTTATATTTGATCTCTGCCCGCACAGACGTGTGCCTCCTGCTCCTCTCCTCTCGGCCCCTCCTCCCCGATCACTGGTGGGACCTTTCTGCAATGGCTTGCATGCACCCACGTCGCTCTCTCTCAGCTACCTTGACGGCGGTGTGTGTCGTCAGAAGCACGACAAAAGACCCTAGCCACCTTTTCGCCTTCCAGCTCTTCCTCCTCAGGTCCCTTATCACCTCGTAATCTCCCGGCTTGATGTTGTGCAAGGGAGTCTCAGCTGGTTCCCCTGAGCAGCTTTCACCTGCACACGGACATTAGACAACAGAGAAGACTTTTCTTTGCAGTAATTCAACATATTGTGCTCAGACAAATCTGTGGATGGCAGCTGTTGTTTACCCCCTTCCATTCCCATGAATGGGAAAAACAATTTCAAATGGGCTTAGATTTTTTTATTTTTTTTTTCATTCTCATGTACATTAACACAATAAAACCCTTTGTGAACCACATGTCTTTCATCTGCCCTACCATAGCCCCTTTGCCTCCATGGTCTCGCCCATGGAGGCAATTAGCATAATGAGAGAAAAAATTTCGGGGTAAACAAGGCTTGCCATCCACGCTCATCCACACATCATTCTCAAGTTTGCAGCCACAACGTTTCCACAGGTTCTTTTCCGCTACTGTAGCAAATGCCTGCATACTCTGTAAGGAAGTCAAAGCATTTGTGTTAGTTTCAGATAATAAAATGCATTCTGGTTCCTTTGACTGCTGTGCTGCCGCGGCCTTCGCAGCCATATCTGCTCTTGTGTTTCCTGTTGAAATGAAATCTTTGTTTTTTTTTAGTATTCGCTGCGCATTTACAGATAGCAAGTTGTTTTGGCAAGAGAATTGCGTCTAGAAGAGTAGACACAAGAGAAGCATTTAGAATTGGCCGGCCATCAGATTTCCAAAAAACTAAATAAAATTCTATGTTTCCATTAAGCCCCAAAATCATGCATCTGTTTCAACACAGTGCTTCACAAACACTCCCATGTCACCCCAGGCCTGTTTTTTTTTTTTTTTTTTAATTGATATGTGCGGCACACACTCTCCTGCTATCAAATTGAGAGAAGGCTGTTTTTCTGATAAGCCTACTGAAATCGGACACATTTTCTCAGTCCAAAACATTTGATCAAGTTTCAAAGTGTCTTTCTCTTGTTCAAACCATTGTTTTTCATAAAATTGATCTCGTTCTGTTCCGACATGTGACGTGCAATGCAAATTGTCAGGCATCATAAAATCTGTACCAATTGACAGCGTTCTATTTTTCCCCAATTCACAGATTGTTTTTGCCCACTCAGTTTTGGTTATGTGCCATTTGTAAACCCATTTTTGGTTCTGTTTTCAAATACATTTGCTCACCCTCTCTCACTTCAATGCCCGAGGGATCTGCAACCATTACCAAATTTAAATTGCACATTAAATGTGTTTGAAGTTAAAAATGCATACTTCAGCACGTGGCCCCCTTCCGTCTCACACTTTAGTGGCACAGTGAACCGTTCTGTTATAAAATGTCCTGATACAGACAAAGAACCATGCGTTTTGTTTGTAAGCGCTGGTTCACATGACAAGTCACATGATCGCAAAACAGATCGGGTCGCCCCTGAGTTTACCAAAAATTAAATCATTGTCCCTTCAACTAGCAGGGGATATTCAGGCATGTTTAAAAATCCCTTACTACTATACATAATCAATCATTTGTCAAAATCGCACAAAGAGGTGCAAGCTTTTTTTTTTTTTTATTGCGGAGAGCATTATCAGTGCATGTGTTCAGGTGTGGGTGCACGTGTTTGTGTGTGTGTGAGATATCAGTAAATGTGTACCTCCCTTTGCGGCGGTTTTAGCATCCTTGGCCGTGGTCCAGCCGATCTCCTCCTGCTCTCCGCAACCTTTTTCTCAGTCGGCCTTTCGCAGTTCGGGGCAGTTTATTGCCCAATGTCCGTCCATTTTGCACTTCCTGCATCTCGTGCACTCACGAACAATGTGGTCGCCAGCTCCGCACAGATAACAGCCATTTTTGTCTGAATTGTGTCCCCCTTTGTTCCCGCTGAATCTTTGCACAGCTGCCAACTGCAATTATTTTATTCTTGGCCTTTCCTTATTTTCCCTCAGCTCATCTTCCGCGTGCAAGGCATGTTTCATGATGGTGCTCACTCGTCCTTCAGTCCATTCAATATAGCTGTGTTTCACGGCTTGGGAAATCTCAGGTCTCAGTCCATTCAAAAGGCTATTAGCCAAATAACTTTCCCATGTGGTTGGTCTGTCGCCACGATCTGCCGGTTCCTTTAACCCGCTGTGCTTGCAAAACACACTGTAGAGTCGCTCATAATAAGCTTGAACGCTCTCACCTGGTTCTTGACGGCAGTGGCTCACTCTCGACATGTCGATGCGCGCTGGAAATGCTCTTCTCACAGTTTCAGTCAGTCCCGTCACAGCTGCTCGATATCCGTCGTTCGAAGCATGTTGCCAGTTAACGTGACTTCGTCTGTGATCTGCTGCTGGTAATTCTGCGCTGATCTTGTGCCAGTTCATTCCTCCCAGCTTTGCCATCATGAGTCTTTTCAGTTCATTTAGCGTCGGGCTGAACTCTTGGCAGAATGTCATCAGTTCCGTGGCGAAACGGTCCCCTGCGTCGTCGGGATTCGGCAGATGGGCCATCGCCTCTTTCATGTCGGTTAAATTCCAAGGACGGTATACTAATTCTATTGAATTTGTTCCCATAACTTCCACCATAGGTGCTGTGATGCTCACCCGCTCTTCTCTCCCAGTTCTGTCCCAGTACTTTCTTTTCTCCGGACATGGGATCTCTAATTCTTCCTCTTCCTCTTCCTCTTCCCCGTCGCTTTCGTTCTTTCTTTGCTTCGTCTTCCGGATCGCTACTCTCTTTCTCCTTCTGGACGGCAGTGTTTCTTTGCCCTGGAAGCTTTCAGCTGCGCGCGCCCCCTCTGCTGTTGGCTCAGCTGTGCATGCTCCCCCGTCTCTCTGCTGGGGAGCTGGAGTTGGTTTGGCTGGTAGAATTGGTTGGTTCGGTGGGAAAGGAGAGCAGTCGAGATCGGAGTTCACTTTCAGGCCTTGGAGCTCCGCATTGGGATGAGTTGTGTACCTTGGCGGTGTTTCATGTGGAAAAGCACAAGCATAAGATGTGTTAGTAATAGCAATCTCATTCTGTGGAGGCGCAGTCACGTTTTCTTCACTTTTCTTTTCTTTCTTTAACATTCTTCTTTCCCTATTATCTGCCTCTTCCACCCAGCAATTAATTGTTTTCTCACATTTCCCACATACATGTTTTTTAGCACAACCCTTTGTTATGTCACTCCCTTCTTCGATCGACAATTTTACTGTTTTCAACCTTGTACTACTAAGTGTTCCTTCTTCTGGGAAATCATGATATTTGATTAACTTTTCTATATCTTGCATGCATCTTTGGCCATATAATTTTCTCATTTGACAAAATACCGGTGTCTCGTATTCAGCTAGCTTGCTTTGGGATTTCCCCATATTGGCAGTCTGATTCTGTGGTTTTTCGCGCGCGCGCTATTAATCTGTTGGACGTCTCCGTACAGATCTGATCTCTTCACCCAAGATCAGCCGGGCGGACGCTCTCAATAGCGCCCTATTCGGGACCGCACACAACTCAGTCCCCGGACTGCACACAACTCAGTCCCCCCTTGTTCGCCCACGTGATTTCAGTTTTTTTTTTTTTTTACCTCGTAAAAAACATCAGTTCACGCTGCATTTGCCACAGATTCAGACTCCCCCTATGGTTTATCCCTATCAATTCAATTTTCAATTTAACCAAATTCTATTTAAAAATTCTCCCCCTGAATTTTCCAAGTTTGTCTGAGCTGAGAGAGGTGCTCTGCATAGCTGAAGCAAATATTGACCTCAGTGTGAACTATTAAATTTTTCCCCAACACAGGAGAAGGCAGCGGATCTGTCAAACGTGCCCGCGGAGTATCTGGATCTGAAGGAAGTGTTCAGTAAGTCCCGAGCTGCTTCTCTGCCTCCGCATCATCCCTATGACTGTGCTATAGATTTAGTGCCCGGTAAGTCTCCGCCTAAGGGCAAGTTGTACTCTCTGTCGGTTCCTGAGAGGGAGGCCATGGAGAAATATATTTCTGATTCTCTAGCAGCGAAAGTTCATCCATCGTTCCTCTTCTCCAGCGGGGGCGGGGTTCTTTTTTGTTGGAAAGAAGGACGGTTCCCTGTGACCTTGCATTGATTACTGTGGGTTGAATAACATCACGATAAAGAATACTTATCCTCTGCCGTTGATGTCTTCAGCCTTCGAGAGGCTGCAAGGAGCGTCCATTTTCACTAAATTGGATTTACGGAAGGCTTATCATTTGGTTCGCATCAGGAAGGGGGATGAATGGAAGACTGCCTTTAACACCCCCAGGGGGCACTTTGAATACTTGGTCGTGCCCTTCGGGCTGTCCAACTCCCCGGCGGTCTTCCAGGCACTCGCAAATGATGTGTTGAGAGATATGGTTGACCAGTTCATATATGTCTACCTGGACGACATATAGATTTTTTCCTCTTCTCTCCAGGAGCATGTTCAACACGTCAGACGCTATTCCGCTCCGCCAGGGTGCCCACCGAGTCGATTGTTTGTGCCGGAGGGGTTAAGGCCCAATGTTATCAAATGGGGGCATTGTTCCAACGTGGCCTGTCATCCAGGGGTTAATCGCACCAGCTTTTTGGTCAAGCAACGATTCTGGTGGCCAGCCATGGCTCGCGACATTCGCAGTTTTGTTTTGGCTTGCTCGATTTGTGCCACTGGTAAGACTTCCAATTGACCCCCAGATGGGTTACTCTAACCGCTGTCTGTCCCTTCGAGACCCTGGTCCCACATTGCGCTAGAATTTGTCACCGCCCTCCCACCCTCCCAGGGGAACACGGTTGTTTTGACCGTAGTGGACCGGTTCTCGAAGGCGGCTCATTTTTTCCCTTTGCCTAAATTACCCTCTGCTAAGGAGACAGCGGTAACTGTCGTAGATCACGTCTTTCGGTTACATGGGCTCCCGATGGATGTGGTTTCCGACAGCGGGCCCCAAATTGTGTCCAAATTTTGGCAAGAATTTTGTAAGTTACTGAGGGCGACTGTAAGTCTTTCGTCGTGGTTCCATCCTCAGAGCAATGGTCAAACCGAGAGAGCCAACCAAGATTTGGAAAGAATGTTGCGATGTTTGGTTTCCAAGAATCCTTCCTCCTGGAGCCAACAACTCTCTATGATTGAGTACGCACATAATTCGTTACCAGTGTCTTCCACGGGCCTCTCACCATTTGAATGTAGTTTAGGGTACCAGCCACCAATCTTTCCCAGTCTGGAATCCGAAGTCGTTGTCCCCTCCGCTCACGCCTTCGTCCAGAGGTGCCACCGCACTTGGAGTAGAGCCCGAGAGACTCTTCTCCAAGTGGGAGCGCACACCAAGGCTAAGACCGATCGCCACCGGTCGAAGCCTCCCGTATACGTCGTGGGTCAAAAAGTGTGGCTTTCTACTAAGAACATTCCGCTCCGCTCTGTTTCCAATAAGCTTGCTCCCAAATTCATCGGCCAGTTTCCTGTCACCAAGATCATTAGTCCGATGGCAGTCCGACTCAAACTTCCTCCAGCGTACAGGAGAATTCATCCCGCCTTTCATGTGTCTAAGATCAAACCTGTGTTTCATTCACACATTAATCCGCCGACCCCGGTTCCTCCACCGCCGAGAGGCGTTCCTAGGAGGGGGGGTACTGTCACGGTTGAGGATCCGCTGTCTCATTCTGTTGTCTGTGTATGTGTGTGTGCTGTCACGTTAATTGTTTAATGTGGGCGTCGCCGCTGATTGTCTGATCAGCGGCAGCTGTTTTCCATCATCCAGCCTATTTTATACCCTGTCTTTCGTCTCATGTTTGTCAGATCGTTGTTTGCAGTTGCCTGTGCGTTTCCCTGTGTGTTCCTTGTGTGATCTTCGGCTGGATTGTGATCTTCGTGGCGTTCTGTTCCTGTACTTGTTCTTCGTTGGATTCTTCACCTGTTCACCGTTTGCACTTGGGATTCCCACCACGATCTGCACCTGGCGGCCCGTCGAGGTCCCTGCGTCATCCCTCCCTGCTGCTGCAACTGTGACCATTCTCTCTGCTATCTGTGTGTGAAGCTCAATAAAGAGAACTGTTTACTTGCTATTGCATCCGCTTGTTTTTCCGTGACAATTGTAACACTTACTGCTGTTAATGTCTCCATTCCAGTCTATGCCCTCCTTGACTCCGGGTCTGCCGGTAACTTCATCTCTGGTGCCCTCTGCCGTCAGCTTAAGCTCAAGACAACCTCTACACCGTCCGTCTACCAGATCCATTCAGTAACAGGCAAGCCCCTCGGTCGTAAACCTGTCCATCAGTGTGCTGGTCCGGTGAAGCTTCAAGTTGGAATAATTCACATGGAAGAAATTAATCTACTGGTTCTGGAGGACTCCACTGCTGATGTGATCTTAGGGGGCCCATGGTTGGAGCAGCACAACCCCATCATCTCGTGGACCACCGGGGAAATCCTGAAGTGGGGCGACACCTGTTTTCCAGACTGTTTTCCTCAAAAACTCCCGCCTCCTGTTCCTCCTCCTGAGTCATTCCCTGTGTGTTCCACATCCATCGAGAGCCCTGTAGAGAAACAGTCGGTGGATATTCCTCCATGTTACGCCCCCTTCAGTGATGTGTTCTAAGAGAGCCTCCAAGTTGCCTCCACACCGGCCATGGGACTGTGCCATCGATCTGCTTCCGGGTGAGTCAGTGCCCCGTGGGAAGATTTATCCACTTTCCATCCCAGAGCAGAAGACCATGGAGGAGTACATAGAGGAGGCTCTAAACCAAGGCTACATCCGTCCGTCCACTTCCCCTGCTGCTTCGAGCTTCTTCTTCGTGGCCAAATAGGATGAAGGCCTTGTATTGATTACTGGTCTCTCAATAAGATTACTGTCAAGTTCAGATATCCTCTTCCCCTCGTCCCAGCGGCTCTGGAACATCTCCGTGGTGGCACTGTTTTCACCAAGCTGGACCTCCGCAGCGCATATAACCTCATCCAGATACGTGAGGGGGACGAATGGAAGACGGCTTTTGTGACCCCTTCTGGACACTACGAGTATCTTGTTATGCCGTATGGCCGTATTTCAGGACTTTATCCATGAGGTGCTCCGGGAATTCCTCCATAGGTACGTTCTAGCCTACATCGATGACATCCTGATCTATTCCCGGAACATGGCCGAACATCGCCACCACGTTGTGGAGGTCCTTCAACGCCTGAGAGAATTCCAGTTGTTCCCTTAAAGCTTTAAAATGTTCATTCCACCAGTCCTCAGTGCAGTTCCTTGGGTACAACATCTCTAGCAGTGGCATCCAGATGGACGAGGGGAAGGTGGAAGCCATCAAGAACTGTCCCATACCATCCACCATCAAAGAGCTCCAAAGATTCCTCGGACTTTCCAACTTCTACAGAAGGTTCATCCAGAACTACAGCTCTATAGCTCATCCACTTACCAGTCTCCTCCGAAATAAGCCCAAGTCTCTGTCCTGGACACCAGCGGCCAACGAAGCCTTCAACACCTTACGAGAAGCATTTACCAGCGCACTGCTCCTCATCCACCCAGACCCCGAGATGCCTTGCGTCGTGGAGGTAGACGCCTCCCATTCTGGTGAAGGAGCGGTGCTTTCGCAGCAGCAGGGGAGTCCAGCCAAACTCCATCCATGTGCCTTCTTCTCCCATAAACTCAGCCCAGTGGAGAGAAACTACGACATCGGCAATCGAGAAATGCTAGCCATAAAGTTGGCACTCGAAGAATGGAGGCATTGGTTGGACGGCGCCAAGCATCAATTCACCGCACTCACCGACCATAAAAACCTTGAGTACTTGAGGGATGCCAAGAGACTCAACCCATGTCAGGCCTGTTGGGGCGTTATTCTTCACCCGTTTTAATTTCTGTATCTCCTATCGTCCTGGTCCCAAGAATGTTAAAGCTGATGCTTTATCACGTCTCTATGCTCCAGAAGAGACCCATGAAGTTCCTGAAACCATACTCCCCAAAGGTGTCATCGTGAGTCCCATCCAGTTGTCAGAGACCTCTGTTCCTGCATCCAATGCCTCCGCCAACACTCCGCCGGGTTGTCCTCCCGGATTACAGTATGTCAACAGAACACAACGCACTCCTCTCATCCATTCTTCCCACACATCTCTGGTCACTGGCCACCCAAGGGCCAATGAAACCCTCTCACTGCTGAAAGAGCGCTTCTGGTGGCCGAACATGTAAGGACTGCGCCATCTCCAAGAGCCCTTGGCTAAGCTCCTTCCTCTGCCCGTTCCCAACAGACCATGGTCACACCTAGGAGTGGATTTCATCACGGATCTACCCCCCTCCGATAACTGTACCTGTATCCTGGTGGTCATCGACAGGTTCTCCAAATCCTTCTGGCTGATACCCCTCAAGGGTCTACCCACAGCCATGGAAACTGCAGAACTTATGTTTAACAACATCTTTAGGTATTATGGAATCCCCAAGGACATTGTATCGGACCGTGGACCACAGTTTATCTCACTTGTTTGGAAAGCCTTCTTCACCCTCCCAGCTGTGACCATAAGCCTCTCATCTGGTTACCATCCGCAATCGAACGGGCAGATGGAGAGGAAGGTCCAAGAGATCGGCCGATTCCTACATACCTTCTGCCATGGCCACCAGAACTCTTGGAACCAGTTCCTGGGTTGAGCCGAGTACGCCCAGAATTCCCTCCGTCAGCCTACCACTGGACTCACTCCCTTCCAGTGCATACTCGGTTACCAACCCCCTCTGTTCCCCTGGTCCGGGGAACCATCGGATGTTCCAGCGGTCAACTACTGGTTCTGAGAGAGTGAGAGGGTCTTGGATGCAGCCCACCATCAACTGCAATGAGCTCTTCGCAGGCGCACGCCTATATAGCCTAAATGTTAATGTGCAGTTGACAAACTATACATCATTAAAAAGATCTAAGACTCAAGCTTCACATTTTGACCTCTGTTTTACTCTTATAGTGATCGTAATTTGTTAATAGCCTATGCGTCAGGAGTTATGAATATGAAAAACGGTTCGTTACCTTTGACAAAACAACATCTATCAGGGCTTTTAGCATAAAAGCATGCACATTTGGAGAAATATTGATGGATTCTCATATGTTTATGTCAATTTTTTATACAGAGGAGTAATATTTATTCAATATTTACTGTCATCACTATGAGCGCTGGATACTGTGTTTTCAATTCATACTTTCAGCTGGAGTGCGCTCTGTGCACATTTAGTCCACAAATGACTCAGTGAAGAACAGGCATACCATGTGACATTCCAGGAACTATCAGAGGCTTCCAGAGATCGCTAGAGCCATGGCTATAACATGCAGATAAACACTTTTGAAGATAATAAATACACGATTGCGATGATGTATACATGTATTGTCTCAGAATTTGCGTCTGAATAGCGCTCGCTTCGTGGGCGTGGCCGCATTAGCGGATAATGAGCTGACTCATGGACATCTGACATGTCTCTCTTTTCATTCAGATTACATAAACAGAGAATTTTTGTTTTCGATTTGACCTACACGATTTAAAACCTGACATTTCAACGTTTCTTTAGACATAAGTCTCATTTTTTTGTGATTAGTATTCACTAAGTTACAGTTCATTTTCTGAGAACTATCAGATAGGCCTTCGTTCAGAGGGAGACGACAGATCACGCATCATGTTAGTTTTCTTTATTTTGCAAAAAGCACAACATTTTGTTTTTACTCTGAGTGTACACAAATAAAAGAAGATATTTCACAGATTAAAATGGTGTATAACTCTTAATTGTTTGTTCAAAATTGACGGGAGTATTTTGAGTCTCTTTCATACTGATAAGAAAAAAAGCAAGGTGGTATTGCCGGCACGACCAGCCGACCTCTGAGTGTTAAATTCATTCAGGTTCAATTACCAAACAAACGATCTTGGACCTAGTTTTCGGACCACATTCAAGGGGGCGCTGTCGAGCCCCACTGCCACGCCCGGGTACCAGCTTCTGCCCGGCCACCAGCTTCTGCCCGGCCCTGATGGCCGACGATTCTGATGTGTGTGCAAAGTTTCAGGAGTTTTCGAGCATGGTAAGGGCCCCAAAAGGGCCCAAATAGTTGGGAAAAAATCCTTAGGGGAACAATAGGGCCCTTGGGCCCTAAAAATAGTGAGTAGTGAATAGTACAATAATATAACAGTATAATGAATATAATAATATATGTAACGATTTTGTACAGGTTTAATCAATTTATGGGTAAAATGTATGAATATAATAAACCATAAAGCTTTATGATCAATTATGATTCATATATCGACCCAAGAGGGAATTATGCACATATATTGTTAATCAATTACAATGAATTATAAAAAAATTACATATATGATCAGTTCTAATTTAATAGTTGTTTAGAGAGACGGTCCAAGTTTGTCCACCAAACTATAAGTCTCCTCTTAGACTATTATAAAGGAATTTTTTTATTCTCTGGCCATGAGAAAAACTTCCTATCATAGCATCAAACATAAAGCAATGTTACGGAATCGACAACGAAGAAGTGACTTGGTTTTCCCTGAATGAGCAGTAGAATAATTCTGGCATGAATACAATGTGTTTAATATATGAAATGGATAATACAAAGGTTATACGGTTAAATAGGCACAAAAAGGATATACATATACAAATGAAAGTAAAGGCAGAAAAAGAGAGAGAGAGTGATCAGAACAGCGGCAATTTACAAACAGATAAAGAAGTGAAGTGAAGTGAAGTGACATGTGGCCAAGTATGGTGACCCATACTCGGAATTTGTGCTCTGCATTTAACCCATCCAAGTGCACACACACCGTGAACACACACCCGGAGCAGTGGGCAGCCATTGCTGCGGCGCCCGGGGAGCAGTTGGGGGTACGGTGCCTTGCTCAAGGGTCTCACCTCAGTCGTGGTATTGAGGGTGGGGAGAGCGCTGGACATTCACTCCCCTCACCGACAATCCCTGCCGGACCTGAGATTCGAACCCATGACCTTTGGGTTACAAGTCCGACTCTCTATCCATTAGGCCACGACTGCCCCATAAACCTTTGAGAGCCAGCAAAGAAAACAGTTAAAACGAATCTTAACAGGTTACTTGCATTAGTTTGGTCAGCTCGAGTGCTGGAGTTCGCGGAGTTTTCAGTGAGCGGGGCTTGGAGTGATTGGTTCTTTCCGAAAGGCGGGTTTCCCAAAGCAAAGGTTTAATTTGAGCGTGAGATAACAGGAAAATAAAGAAAACGAGTCCGTCTCCCAGGTGAAGAGGGTGACGCGGTCGTGACGACAGGAAAAACTTGTGCAACAAAGGGACGCGTGTCATTGTGTTTTAAAGACAACAGACCAGACCGCCTCCTGGGAATCGTCCGCCAATAATAGCGTTGCAACTTTAGCGGGCAAACCTTTCCTTGTCTTGTCTTGAGGGTTGATTTGCATAATTTATGAGCTTATCAAATGGGTGGATACTTTTCTTCATGGGACCATTAAAATAGAACAATGCATCTTACCACAATGAAATATACATGGGTGAATAAGGGAGAGCAAGGATGTTACAACGAGTCCAAACTCGACATATAAGGAAAGCATATCGAAGAAGTTATAGTTTCAAGTCAAAAGTAATCGTTAGAAATGAAACTAGCACCACTACAGTCATTTAAGCTAAGTCTAAACACTAAGAAAACATACATGTGCTAGACATACACCTCAGGTACATTTTGGCATAGTCATATTTGTATATAAAGTCCTTATGCTTGTGTGTGTGTGTGTGTGTGTTTGCGCGTGTTGGATTTTGGAATGCCATGTCGCCACATGGCCCATGGTAATGTGATCCGAGTTGACCATGATTGTTTGAAGTCGTACGGGAGATGTTCGGGGATCTATCACAAAGTCATAAAACGTGTCCAGGAGGTCTGTAAATGTCCACCAGGCCGGAGCCAAAGCGAGATTTACAAACCAAAGTTCAGTGAGTTAAGGCTTAAACACAGTTTATGGTGCGCCCACTAAATTCTGATCGATTGCAGACGCTACATATAATAGCAAGGTATAGTGTCTTGGAAAAACCTTCCTTGAGGTTGGTGTTGTCCAGGTTACTTCTGCCTAAAATGGGGAAAAAATATAAATGAGACATGTTTAGATGAGATGCAGTCACCTAGTCTTTGGAGATGAGTCAGTTTAGCTCTATCTCTGACAGTGAGCTGTCCTGTCAAAGTCCTCTGGCTACAAGAGCTCACGCATTGCAAGGAAGACTCACTTGTCATTTAGATTAGTTCATAATATAAAATATAAGGTCAGACTTTATAAGAATCATGTAAACTCTATATTATTTCTTATAAACTCTCAGTTTTCATAGCTAACTAGCTTTATTGCTAGCTATTAATAGTCTGACTCTGGTGGCAAACTAGCTGTCAACATAATGTTATAATGACCAAATACAGCCAGAAACAAATGTTCAGACTTACATGTCAAAGGTAATTTCCTGAGATCTGGTTTGGATAGTACAACAGTTTGTAAAACCTCAAAATAGTCAGCCATCTTTTCTTCAGTCCACTTAGGAGAGTTAGGGCAAGTTGTCTGGACCAATATGCATCGTTGACTTACGATCCAGCAGCGAATAAGCCATCTATGTAGCTGGGTAAGGCTGGATAGGCGGAATCGCGCTGAATGACACACACCAGAAGCGCTTTCTCTCGCGCGCGCTTTCTCTTTCCTTGCGCGCAATCCCAGTTCTCTCAGACAGCACACGATCAGTTCTCCTTGCGTCTGAATGGTCAAATGCACACATAGATTTTCAAATGTCCATCGTGTGGAGTATATCATGTAAATACAGTCAGTTATAATTTATGGCTTAAGAAAGTGTCTCATGTATCATGTCTCATGTAATCACTTTATTTGTGTTTCAACCGCGGAAAGACGTCAATAAAACAGCTTGTGAACAATGTCACATCATGTCACATTTACCTCAGGAATATTTTCCAATGTTCACAGTTCCTTATCTATCTATCTATCTATCTATCTATCTATCTATCTATCTATCTATGTTACGGTAGCTGGTACATCAAGCGCACGACAAGGAGATAGAGTTACTATAAGACTTTACTAGGAGATAAACAGGAATCCACAGGAACATATACCAACATAACATGAGCAATACCAGACAACACAGGACTGGAAACACAGGGCTTATNTTTGGTTTGCAACTGACGCTATTTGGACATTGGCGTCAGCATCTGCGAACTCAGATAAGTGTAAGTACCAATGCTTTATACCTGAGTGTTCAATAATGATTGGTTAGATCTGATCTAATGAATGAAGAAACATTAGAGTCTTCCCGGCAGAACTTACGCTAGAGCTTACATTTCCTTAGCTATCGATCTATCTATCTATCTATCTATCTATCTATATATATATATAATATATAACACTATATATAATATATATAATAATATATATAACACTAGAGAGGAGCTTATTTACTGTTAATTATATGTTTGTGTAAATTTGCCATGAAGACAACAAGTTCTTATGAAAACTAGGACCGCAGATAGAGAAATTAAAAGGGTTCCCTGTTTGCAACATTATTTGGGAGAGATTAAGGTTTTTTTCTTAAGAAAAACCAAACTATCGGTATCGGCATCGGCCGATATCATTCTAAATAATCGGCTATCGGCAGAGAAATTTAGCATCGGTGCATCTCTCTCTCTCTCTCTCTCTATATATATATATTGTGAAATAAAATTTCATGGTCATATTGCCCACCCCTTGCTCACCTGTCCCGTATTCCACCATGAGAAATCTGGTCACTCTACCTAAATCACAGGGTTGGCACAAATTTAACTTAAACACACTGGCTACCCACCTAAACCAGCTTTATTGTATAGACCTTATTCCTACGCCGCATGACGCTTTGCGTGAATTATGGGTGTAACTTACATTAAGCTGTAAACAATCAGTTAAAGGCTTGCTCTATGAAAGCAAAAATATGTTTGTTTGTTTTTTTAACTGTGTACAATGGGATGACATTATTCTACTCACCCTTCAACCATCGAACATTAAAAGGACATTTAAAAGTGTTAAAGCATCAACAAGCTACTTTCAGTAGACCACAGCAATAACAGATCAGCAAAAATGTTCATTAACTTCAGCATTTGTGATACTATTGCAAAGTGATTTCCGTCATTTTGACAGATAATAAATTGTATTTACCTGTGAAAACAAACCTGGAAAGAGACGTGAGGATTTGAGGAGAAAAACGAGAGATTCTTTGTGCATTCCAGTGAATTATTAAGTCAAAGTCAAAAGTCAAAGTCTGCTTTATTGTCAATTCTACCACATGTACAGTACATACATACAGAGAATCGAAATTGCGTTACTCTCAGACCCCCGGTGCATACAGATAACACTAACAGTAGAGCTTAAGAATCTAGATCAATATAAAATATAAGATATAATTATACAAGATCAATATAAGATATAAGATATAACTATACAATAAGGGGATGTAAAAAAAAAGACATAATAAAAAAATATATAAAAATAAATAAATAAAGTTAAATAGAGCAGCGCAAGGCACATGGCAGATAGAGTGCAAACCAGTGAACAAACAGTGCAGATAAAGATTGGCTTATTCATTCTGATTAAAGTGACAAAAGGGCTCAAGAGCAGTTATTATATTTAAATAATAAAGTATACAAAGTGACTGGTGCATGTCATCGTATGTTAGTGGGAGGGGGGGTGGAAGGACCTGGGGATGTGGGACCTGGGGATGTGGGATCTGGTGGGGGGGGGTCATAGTTCAGTGGTGCCTGGGGCAGAAAAGGTACTGGGGGGCAAGTTCGGGAGCGAGTTCAGCTTCCTGACAGCCTGATGGATGAAGCTGTCCTTCAATCTGCTGGTCCTGGCCTGGAGACTGCGCAGTCTCCTCCCTGATGGCAGCAGACTGAAGAAGCTGTGTGACGGGTGGGTGGGATCACTTGCGATGCAGAGGGCTTTGCGAGTGAGACGGGTTCCGTAAGTTTCTTGGAGGGAGGGGAGAGAGACACCAATGATCTTCTCAGCTGCTCTCACTATGCGTTGCAGAGTCTTCCGGCAGGACGCATTGCAGGCGCCATACCACACAGTGATGCAGCTCGTCAGAATGCTCTCGATGGTGCCTCTGTAGAAGGTGCACATGATGGGGGGTGGGGCTCTGGCTCTCCTCAGTTTGCGGAGGAAGTAGAGACGTTGTTGAGACTTCTTGGCCAGTGCTGTGGTGTTGTCGGTCCAGGAGAGGTCCTCTGTGATGTGCACACCCAGGAACTTGGTGCTGCTCACTCTCTCCACAGTCGCACCGTTGATGGTCAGAGGAACATGCTGAGTTTGCGCTCTCCTGAAGTCAACAACAATCTCCTTCGTCTTCTCCACGTTCAGAGAGAGATTGTTGTTACTGCACCACCCAGCCAAGCGGCTCACCTCGCTCCTGTAGTTTGTCTCATCTCTGTTGCTAATGAGACCCACCACAGATAATGGGATATATCGTAAGTTAAATCGGGAGAACAGACCACAAATGGACAACATTCCTTTCCACACTATTAGAGCGGAATGCACAAAGGGAAAAAAGAAAATAATCATATGGAAAAGAATGCAGCGACTTAAAAGAGCTCTCGCCATATTGTTATAACATGTCACGTTAAAATATCAAGTTATTCTCATGATGTCTGAAAATTAAACATGAAGGCAAATGGATAGCTCATTCAGTCAAACTGATGGATAAGCTTTATTTGCAGGGCAACCTTATGATTTGAAATGATTTGTTTCAGTATTTTTGAATGGAAGTTCCCCACACCGGAAGTGCCACCCATAATTCAAAACGCAGTAGGCTCATCAGGAATAAGGCGGATAGGCCCCTGGTTTTGGTCATCAGATTAGGTAATGTAACAGTAACCCTATGTAACAGTCATGTATTATAGTTTGCTGGACAGCCATTTATATTAATGGGAATTATATATTGTCCACCAGAGGGAGACACAACATAATTCATTTAGTATACTCATTGTGTAAATGGTTCAAAAGACTTGTAGTAAAAAAAAAGGCATAAGGCATTGTAGTTTCGTAAAGTTTAATAAATTCTAAAACAATCTAAATCAGTTTGCAAAGAAATCTGTGATCTCAAATTCCAAACTGTATAGTCTACACAAGCCATTTGCTATTAGACCTCGATAATCTATATTTATTTAAAGCTGCAGTCCATAACTTTTTTTGGTTAAAAATGATCCAAAATCAGTTTTTTGAGCATGTACAAAACCAGCTAGTGTTCAAAGCCATCTTCTTACCTTAGCCCAATTCACAACGGTAAGCTTGTAATAATGTTTTATAATTCGGGTGGTACTGGTGGGTTTTCGCGGGAAATTCGAGCATGTCGCCGTTTGTCTTTGCGTCATGTCTGTATACATAAAGAACAAGTCCCAGCTACATCGCATGTGAGGCGGATCATTTATAGCCTTTTCTCACAGCAGCTGCAATAATTAAACTTATCATTTTGATGGTGGATTGTATGGTATGACAAATTAACGTTAGTGATTAGACTGTACAGAAATTGAAATCTACAGGTAACAGTAATACACACTAAATTCACATAGTCACGCAATGCTGATGTTGTTAACATTAACAATTTGAGAACAAAGCATAACAATAATAATAATTTGCACGGTTTGACATGATATGAGCTAAGCGATCATTAGATTTAATCACCATCGGCAGCGCAATTTACTGTTGGCTTTTTTTCTCAGTTAGTCAGAACAAAAGTGGCAGACATGTTGTTTAGATGACATTCTCCGGTGAAAATTCTTATTTTGGTCATACTTCCAAGATTATAATCTGTGATTCCTAAGTACAGTATCCACACCGATGTAGTGATTGACAGCAAACATTAGATTCATCTGCGCTGAGGAGCCGTGCCAAGGCACAAATACATTAACGCACATAAAAGTAATAATTCTGCAAACAACTGTAATTGCAGGTTTCAAACAGAGATAGCGCTTTTATTTTATTTTATTTTATTTTACCTCTATGGTATTTCATATAGGCTATTATATTTGTTATATTATGTAGCCTAAATGTTAATGTGCAGTTGACAAACTATACATCATTAAAAAGATCTAAGACTCAAGCTTCACATTTAACCTCTGTTTTACTATTATATTGATCGTAATTTGTTAATAGCCTATGCATCAGGAGTTATGAATATAAAAAACGGAGTCGTTACCTTTGACAAAACAACATCTATCAGGGCTTTTAGCATAAAAGCATGCACATTTGGAGAAATATTGATGGATTCTCATATGTTTGTCAATTTTCTATACAGAGGAGTAATATTTATTTAATATTTCTTGTCATCACTATGAGCGCTGGATACTGTGTTTTCAATTCATACTTTCAGCTGGAGTGCGCTCTGTGCACATTTAGTCCACAAATGACTCAGTGAAGAACAGGCATACCATGTGACATTCCAGGAACTAACAGAGGCTTCCAGAGATCACTAGCCATGGCTATAACATGCAGATAAACACTTTTGAAGATAATAAATACACGATTGCGACGATGTATACATGTATTGTCTCAGAATTTACGTCTGAATAACGCTCGCTCCGTGGGCGTGGCCGCATTAGCGGATAATGACCTGACTCACGGACATCTGACATGTCTCTCTTTTCATTCAGATTACATAAACAGAGAATTTTTGTTTTCGATTTGACTTACACGATTTAAAACCTGACATTTCAATGTTTCTTTAGACATAAGTCTAATTTTTTTGTGATTAGTATTCACTAAGTTACAGTTATTTTTCTGAGAACTATCAGATAGGACTTCGTTCAGAGGGAGACGACAAATCACGCATCATGTTAGTTTTCTTTATTTTGCAAAAAGCACAACATTTTGTTTTTACTCTGAGTGTACACAAATAAAAGAAGATATTTCACAGATTAAAATGGTGTATAACTCTTAATTGTATGTGCAAAACTGATGGGAGTATTTTGAGTCTCTTTCATACTAATTAAGAAAAAAAGCAAGGTGGTAAGTTTCAGGAGTTTTCGAGAATGGCAAGGGCCCCAAAAGGGCCCAAATAATTGGAAAAAAATCCTTAGGGGAACAATAGGGCCCTTGGGCCCTAAAAATAGTGAGTAGTGAATAGTACAATAATATAACAGTATAATGAATATAATAATATAATAGCAAGGTATAGTGTCTTGGAAAAACCTTCCTTGAGGTTGGTGTTGTCCAGGTTACTTCTGCCTAAAATGGGGAAAAAATATAAATGAGACATGTTTAGATGAGATGCAGTCACCTAGTCTTTGGAGATGAGTCAGTTTAGCTCTATCTCTGACAGTGAGCTGTCCTGTCAAAGTCCTCTGGCTACAAGAGCTCACGCATTGCAAGGAAGACTCACTTGTCATTTAGATTAGTTCATAATATAAAATATAAGGTCAGACTTTATAAGAATCATGTAAACTCTATATTATTTCTTATAAACTCTCAGTTTTTATAGCTAACTAGCTTTATTGCTAGCTATTAATAGTCTGACTCTGGTGGCAAACTAGCTGTCAACATAATGTTATAATGACAAAACACAGCCAGAAACAAATGTTCAGACTTACATGTGAAAGGTAATTTCCTGAGATCTGGTTTGGATAGTACAACAGTTTGTAAAACCTCAAAAGTCAGCCATCTTTTCTTCAGTTCACTTAGGAGAGTTAGGGCAAGTTGTCTGGACCAATATGCGTCGTTGACGTACGATCCAGCAGTGAATAAGCCATCTATGAAGCTGCCCAGATAGCAGACCAACCTTGAATCAACGTTGAATCAATGTTAATGCCTTAACCCAAATAACATTGAATCAATGTTGATCAACGTTGAATTTTAAGTTGATTTTTCATCAGGTTTGCACCCTGAAATAATGTTATTTCAATGATGAAAAATAGATCAACACGGTTGTAAAATCAATGTTTTTTCAACCTTAATTAAATCACCTATTTAACATTGAATTAACGTGGAAACAATATCAAATCAATCTTGCTTTATGTACAGCAAGATTCTAATTTCATTCAGAGACAATGTAAGAGCAGCAGTTAATATGGTTTTAATGAAAAATTCACAGCTTCCTTCAGTTTACATACAAATGTATTCATTTATAACCACGCACTGTTTGAACAGGAATTAACATCACATTCAGGAAAAACAAGTGGCTGTAAAAATGGCATTTCACGGTGACTAAAACAAATAGACCTGGTTTCACAGACAGAGCTTAAGCTAATTGAACTAAGTAGATTTTACAGACATGCCTTACAAAATTGTTTATCTTGAGACAAAACAATGGCAGTGACATATTTTAAGATATGTTTTCAGTTAAAACAGCTCAAACATACATTTTAGTCTGGGACTAGATTTAAGCCTTGTCTGTGAAAGGGGTTAAGTAGTTTAAAAAAATAAATAAAAAAAAAACATTATTGGCATTCATCTTGAGACAAAACAATAGCACAGACAAATTGTAATATGTCAGTGCAAGTTACTTTCAGTTAAAACAGCTCAAACATGCATTTTAGTAATTGGAAAAAGAGCCTGGAAAACTGTAACAACATAAATGCAATCTGCATCTGTAAATTTTAAGCAAATACAAATGGAAAATCACCAACAAAGACAGAAACACAGTACTACAGACTGAAACACTACCACAGTTCACTGTTCACGACTTGAAGCTTTAAGGATTGAAGCTCTTCTGATGCAAAAATTATGTCCTTATTCATTAAATTGATACTCTGACGAGCAATTCCCGAAAGCAATTTCCACCACGAGCAATGCCCGAAAGCTGATCAGGAGCATAAACGGAGCCAGTTTTGCAGAAACAGCAAATACAAACTTTGAGGCCTCCTTTTTTCAGCCCTCACTTGATGTAAGGCATCTAAAGAAAACAAAAACCAACAGGAAGTTAGAACTACACAATGTAGTGTATGACTGACAGAAGGTGGGCCATATATATTTGGAAATGTGACTGTTACAATGTACTACAAAATTAAGTGAAACTTGAAATATGATAAAAAAAATAAAAAAGGTTTAAGTTAAGTTAAAACACGCTGAATTCAAATTTATGACTATTTAATATAAACCATTAGGTTGATGTATATCACACCCATAAGCAGGGCACAAGCTGATGTGACTTAAGTGAGTTGATTCAAAACTTTATCTCCCTCGATCACAATGTCAATGTCAGCAGGAGGTTCATGAAGTTCTCCAGCTCCTTAATGAACACCACCACGAAGAGCTGCTCATGGTCACCCTCACAATCATCTGTCTGGTTATCCTAAAGTTGTGTACATAAAACAAACCAGTTTCATTGACTTTGCTAGAATGACTACAAAATAAACAAATTTATACTTTTTCTGAAAAAATAACACATGGGAACACAGGCAAAACCAAACACAAAATTCACATGCAATTGGGATGGCATAAAGGAGAGTTAATGAACATCTGGTTTGGACATTAGTAATTCATTATCTATTAACATCTATATCAGTTTTTATAGAAATAACTTACCATGTATTGTAAAGTGTCCTCAGTCATCAAACATCATTGAAAAGCTTTCGGTCCTAAGGGGAGAAACATTTTTACAGCATTATTAGTGGTCGATAGTTGTTTGCCAGGTCAATTAATTAGTTGTGCAAATACTATTATTATAATCTACTATTTCTACTAACGTTACTACTAAAAAAAAATCATGATCATGATCCTAAAAAAAAATTCTAACATTTTTCCCTGGGCGAAGCAAAACACCAAGTTAGGCAAATGTAACGTTAGCTCACAATGTCTTTACTTACAGATTTGGATCATCATTTTGGGCAAACAGATACATCAAATTAGTGCTAACATGTCAAAGACAAATAAAAGTACAGACAAATATTAATTAAAAAACTTAACTCTGTATTATAATGCAGGAATCCTCACAGCCTCGGGCGTTTTCTCCCGCACCACGCGCACTTCCCGCCACAGCATTTCAAATATCCCAAGCTGCTACACGGTAAAGGAGGAATTCATTTTAAATACGATTCTGTTAGGATTCATGTCCACAAACAACGTTAATGAACTATAAAACACACATTCAAACGCTGCATTATCTAATAGAGTAAAACAAAATTTCAAATTCAACCTACCTTTCAGTCCGAGAAAATCGATCGATTCGAGCAGAAAGTTCAAGACGTCAGAAAAACGTCTGACGCGGGATCCTTAAAGTGCAGATGAAATGTTTGAGTAGTTGTGAATTTAGTGTTTAAGTTGAAAGAGTGTAACGTTATTATGATAATAATGTCCAGCTTTTTCATCTCACTGATTTCCAACTGGTTGGAGTTTATCTACACACTTCAGTTGGCAGGATTTATTTATTTATTTATTTATTTATTTATTTATTTTATTTTATTTTTGTGGGACTAGAGGGAAGGGTCATGGGGAGCATGAATGCTAATGTGAATAAAGTGTTGAATGAGGGGACAGATGGATTGACATAGTCTAAGTTCCACCAGTGATGAAGCTGACCAAAAATCAACGTTGATTCAATGTTGTCTTTTTCAACACTGAAAAGCATTGAAATTTCAACATTGATTCAATATTCTCAGACAACTCTGTCTTGGAGCACATCAACAGATGTGTGGGCAGAGTGACCACACACAAAAAAATAAAAATTTTCCCCCATCAGAAGCCCTGGATGAACAGAGAGGTTCGCCTCCTGCTCAAAGCAAGAGATGCAGCCTTCAGGTCTTGAGACCGGGAGGCTTACAGCTCAGCCAGAGCCAACCTGAGGAAGGGTATCTGCCAGGCCAAACTCGCACATAAACAGAGGATTGAAGAACACTTCAATTCTTCAGACCCCAGGCGTATGTGGCAAGGCATACAATCTATCACAGATTACAAACCACCTAACACTGTGCCCCCCTCCAGCTCTGCCTCCCTCCCCGACGAGCTCAATCACTTTTATGCTCGTTTTGATAAAAATAATAAGGAGATCTCACTCAAAGCTGAGCATCAACCCAGTGAACTGCCTCTCACACTCTCCACCTCAGCTGTTTACTCCACTCTGCGTAAGGTGAATGCACGGAAGGCAGCTGGACCTGACGGAATACCTGGTCGTGTGCTTAAAGCCTGTGCGGAGCAACTGGCTGAGGTCTTCACGGACATTTTCAATCTGTCCTCGCCGCAATAGGTCAACAGAGGACGCCATCTCTACGGCACTTTACTCTGCCCTCACCCACCTGGACAGTCAAAACACACATGTGAGAATGCTGTTCATAGATTTCAGTTCTGCATTTAATACTGTAATCCCTCCCAAGCTGATCTCCAAGCTCAGCCAGCTTGGAATCAGCACATCCATCTGCAATTGGATTCTAGACTTTTTGACTAACAGACCTCAGTCTGTTAAATTAGATAACCTCTCCTCCTCCATCATCACCCTGAACACCGGCGTGCCACAGGGTTGCGTACTGAGCCCTCTCCTGTACTCCCTATTCACCCATGACTGCGTTCCTGTTTATGGCTCCAACTCCATAATCAAATTTGCAGATGACACCACGGTGGTAGGTCTGATCAAAGATAATGATGAGTCAGCCTACAGGGATGAGGTGCAGCACCTGGCTGTGTGGTGTGCCACCAACAATCTGGAACTAAACACCCAGAAGACAAAGGAGATCATCGTGGACTTCAGGCGGACTAGGAGACATGCACACACACCCATCTACATCAACGGGGCTGTAGTGGAGCGTGTGTCGAGTTTCAAGTTCCTTGGCATCCACGTTTCTGATGACCTCACCTGGTCCCACAACACCTCCACTCTGGTCAAAAAGGCACAGCAGTGCCTTTACTTCTTACGGAGCCTTAAGAAAGTTCACCTGAATCCCAGGATCCTTGTGGAATTCTACCGCTGTACCATTGAGAGCATACTCACAAACTGCATCTCAGTATGGTACAGCAATTGCTCCGCATCTGACCTCAAAGCACTCCAGCGAGTGGTGAAAACTGCTCAACGGATCACCGGCACCCAGTTAACTTCCATTGAGAACATCTATCACAAGCGCTGTCTGGGCAGGGCTAGAAACATCATCAAGGATGCCTCTCACCCTAACCATGGACTTTTCACTCTCCTTCCACCCGGCAGACGTTACAGGAGCCTACGCTCTCGGACTAGCAGGCTCAGGAAGAGCTTCTTCCCCGAGGCCGTGACCCTTCTGAACGCCACACCACCAATCTAACTGGCACTTGCTTTATTACTGCACTGGTCACAGTACCTTAAATACATGTACTTGCACTACTCATATTTTGCACAGACTGCACACGTTAGTTTGCATAGAACTAATTTTAACAATACTTTTGCACACTCATCGAACTGTATTTATCACCACTGTTCTCACGTTGCTGCTGCTCATAATGTGTATATATAATCCTACATTGCTCTGTTCATAATGTACATACAATCCTACACTGCATTCCTATTTATATTCTGTATATACTCTGCTCAATACTGTATATAGCAACCCCACTGTACATTCTGTAAATCATAGCTTCACTTACTCTGCACTTAATGTATATAAAACACTATATTCTTGCACTTCTGGTTAGATGCTAACTGCATTTCATTAGCTTTGTACTTGTACTCTGCATAATGACAATAAAGTTGAATCTAATCTAATCTAAATATTATTTAGCATTGAATTTTCAATCTCAACCAAAATGAGGATTCTGATAGAATTTCAACATTGAATCAATGTCACCTTGCTATCTGGCTGGGTAAGGCTGGATAGGCGGAATCGCGCTGAATGACACACACCAGAAGCGCTTTCTCTCGCGCGCGCTTTCTCTTTCCTTGCGTGCAATCCCAGTTCTCTCAGACAGCGCGCGATCAGTTCTCCTTGCGTCTGAATGGTCAAATGCACACATAGATTTCCATCGTGTGGAGTATATCATGTAAATACAGTCAGTTATAATTTATGGCTTAAGAAAGTGTTTCATGTATCATGTCTCATGTAATCATGTTTCAACCGCGGAAAGACGTCAATAAAACAGCTTGTGAACAATATGTCACATCATGTCACATTTACCTCAGGAATATTTTCCAATGTTCACAGTTCTACCAGAAAGACTCGGGAGGCAAAATAACATAATGCTGAAATTTATTAACAACCAGAAAGCTATACAAAAAGATAAAGTTCTTTGGTGTAGCACGCATCCGAATGGTTGTAGGCTCGGCATATCCTGCCCGGAATAAAGGCAGGGGCGTAGCCGACCCCCAAAGGATGGTAAATAGATATCCCAACTGGACGGAGTTGGGATATCAAGGAATGTATACGCACCAGTGATGAATCTTGCAGATCCTGAAACAGAGATAAGAATAAATTAGGCATGAAAGGATTTAGTAAAGACAAGATCACATAAAGAAAAAGGCCACAATAAGCCACATAGACACAAAGCCTTGAGCGGCGACGACGGCATGTTAGGCCACACAGACACAGAGCCTTGAGCGGCGACGACAGCCACATTAGGCCACATAGACACGATGGCCTTGAGCGGCGATGAAGGCTACGTTAAGCCGCGTTGACACGATAGCTTAAGCGACAACGACAGCCACAATAGGCCAGGCAGACACGAAAGCCTTGGGCGGCGACGGCGGCCACGTTAGGGCATGCAGACACAAAGCCTTGAGCGGCGACAGCGGCCACGATATGCCACTCATACACTATATCCTTGAACAGTGAGAATGACCGTGTAAGGCCACACAGATGCAATAACCATAAGCGGCAACATATTGAGACAACCATATAAATAACAGAAACGAGACGAGAGTGATTAAGATCGCTAATGATAAAACATAGCACCACCACCACCACCAGTATATGCAGATTTTACCTTACTCGAGACTTGAAAGGGCTTTTTGAGCTTCAAGAATGGTTCTGGAATCTGGTCTTATGTAGAATTCAAATGCGGAAGATGACCATCTGCCCAGGAGCTTGATAGCTGATGTTGAAACTCCACGTTCAGCAGCTGTGGTGGCTGCTCCAATTCTGAATGAATGCCCGGTATATAGCAGAGGAGGTAGATCGCAGCTTTCTAAGACAGAAGCTAAGTGAGACTTGAACTAAGCCTTGGTGATGGGTACTCCATTAGATAAAAGGAAAAGGGGGAAATGATCAGGAGTTCTAGGCCAAACTTTAAAATAATTAACCATAGAAGTGAAGGGACAGAAGCTATTACTAAGTTTAGAAAATGTTAAAGTTACACCAGAGCCTTGAGAGTCATTTTTAGAGTGTTTCAGAAAAAGCGTAAAGAAATCAAGAGAGAAACGTAGATCAGAAAAGGAAATACCACGGGCAGAATTGAAATGTTTAGATTCTGAAGTAAATTCCCCTGGATGCATGAAACCATAGAAAGCTGATAGAAACACTGCTTCTAGCATGATGGTAATATATGAAGAAAAAAGACCATTACGAATGGAATTTATTAATCTTTGCAAAATAGCCAGAGTGATTGGCAGGCGTTTATCTGGAGTTTTGCATGAAGATTTGGCCATGCCTTTGAGTAGCAGACGAATAGAAGGTACTGAGAAAAGACTTGGATAATTAGGATTATAATACCTTGCGTAAAACTGAATGCCTGCTAGCAATCTACGGATAGAAGAGATTTTAAGATTGCATTTCTCATGGTTATAAACCAGAAAGGAACAAACATTTGAAATCAAGATAGGAAAAGCAGAACATAAGAAATGAAGACCAAGCCGATGTATAAGCATTAATGTCACGATCACTAGTGAGAGTGCCCTATCAGCCACTGGAGGGCACTCCATCCCGGACTCTTGTTTTCACCCCTTGGACTTCATTACCCATAACGCACTACCGGACTCATTATCCTTGTTTCATTGCTCTCAGCTGTTTTGTGTTTGCTCATTAGTGTCTGTCTATTTATACTCAGTTGTTTGTGTCCTTGGTTGTGGTTTGTTGTATTGTTACGTGCACTTTTTGTATCCCTGGTTTTTTGTGTTTGATGGACTGTTGCTCTGGATTTTTGACCCTTGCCTGTCTCTGGAATTACGACTTTGGATTACCCTTATTAAATGCTGCACTTGGATCCTAACATCTTGTCTGTGTGCTTACCATGACAGAACAAACCACCATGCAAGGATCCAGCAGTGTGGGGTTCCGAATCCTTCCTCCAGCCACTACCAGGGAGCGTTCGGATCAACTGCGGGCGGTGAGGGCTCTACGCCAGGAGGGATGGGAGGTAGGATGCTTCGCCAAGGTCTTTTGGACGATGGCGGTGGGGCTGGGGTACAATGATGCGGCTTTGAAGGATTTCTTTAATTGCTGCCTTGACGATCCTCTCCCTCAATGTGAGATGGAAGGGCTACGGATTTTAGACTTCTGGAGATTCGCCACATATCTCCGCCATCGGAGAGAATGGACCTCACCGAGTCAACCAGGCAGTGTGCATGCTCCAGCCCAGGAATCCGTTTCAGAAGGCACAGGGGAGGTGGGCACTGAGCCTCAGCTTCACCCCGGTAAAGGAAGGAGGAAGTGAAGGAAGAAGGTGTCCTTCATCCTTCAAGGCCCGGAGCCCGCTTCAGTCAGTGAGTCCGCTCCAGCCAGTGAGTCCACTCCAGAACCCGCTCCAGCCAGTGAGTCCTCTCCAGAGTCCGCTCCAGCCAGTGAGTCCGCTCCAACCAGTGAGTCCACTCCAGAGCCCGTTCCAGTCAGTGAGTCCGCTCCAGTCAGTGAGTCCTCTCCAGAGCCTGCTCCAGTCAGTGAGTCCGCTCCAGAGCCCGCTCCAGCCAGTGAGTCCGCTCCAGAGCCCGCTCCAGCCAGTGAGTCCACTCCAGAGCCCACTCCAGCCAGTGAGTCCACTCCAGAGCCCGCTCCAGTCAGTGAGTCCGCTCCAGCCAGTGAGTCCACTCCAGAGCCCGCTCCAGCCAGTCAAGTCAAGTCACCTTTATTTATATAGCGCTTTTTACAATGCAGATTGTGTCAAAGCAGCTTTACATTGATAACTGGTACATAATTTTGGCTGCACAGCAGCTCTTAAAGAATAGTGTCAATGCAGGCAGATCAGAAGCACTGTTGATTGAATGTCAAGAATACTGTTGAATATCAAATGTCAAGTCAAATGTCAAGTGTCCCCAACTAAGCAAGCCAAAGGCGACAGCGGCAAGGAACCCAAACTCCATCAGGTGACATCAGGTGGCAAACAGGTGGCAAACAGGTGGCAAACAAGTGGCAAACAAGTGGCAAATAGGTGTTAAAATGGAGAAAAGAAAAAAAAAACCTTGGGAGAAACCAGGCTTAGTCGGGGGGCCAGTTCTCCTCTGGCGAACAGTGCTTTGTTACGAATCAGGTTGCTATCATAAGTCTGATAGGATCGCACCAATCAAAGTGTTTATTTCAGTTCCATCCAGTTGAGGATCGTATTCATCACGTCGGTATGGACGGTTTGTTGAGAATCTGTGCTACTGGCTGTCGTGTCGATGAGGCCTTCACGATGGATGATCTAGTTGATTCGATCTCTGCTGATACTTCAGGGCTGCGTTGTGGTCATGTCCAGTTGAGGATCGTATTCATCACGCCGGTATGGACGGTTTGTTGAGGAACTGTGCTACTGGCTGTCGTGTCGATGAGGCCTTCACAATGGATGATCTAGTCCAGTGTTTCTCAACTCCAGTCCTCGGGACCCACTGCTCTGCACATTTTGTATGTATCCCTTATTTAACGCACCTGATTCAGATCATCAGCTCGTTAGGAGAGACTCCATGACCTGAACTGAGTGTGTCAGGTAAGAGAGACATACAAAATGTGCAGAGCAGTGGGTCCCGAGGACTGGAGTTGAGAACCACTGATCTAGTCGACTCGATCTCTGCTGATACTTCAGGGCTGCTTTGTGGTCGTGTCATGGCTCCAGTCCTTGGTCTCAGCTGAATACGGCCCGGATCCGGTTGACTACGGTAAACCTCGGGATAAACAGAAAGACCAATATTAGCGTAGATGCCATGCTTTTTCAGATGTAACGAGTACATCTGGTGTTCTAGAAAGTGTTCCTGGTTCCGGCTGACCTATTTTATGCAGCCTAATAATCCTTTAACGGATTTGAAAATATAAATTGATAATGTGTTATGTGTATGCCAGGTTAAAGAGATACGTTTTTAGTCTAGATTTAAACTGACAGAGTGTGTCTGCATCCCGAACAATGCTAGGAAGATTGTTCCAGAGTTTAGGTGCCAAATAGGAGAAGGATCTACCGCCTGCGGTTGATTTTGATATTCTAGGTATTATCAGCTGGCCTGAATTCTGAGATCGCAATAAACGTGAAGGACTATAATGCATTAAGAGCTCGCTTAGGTACTGGGGAGCTAAACCATTTAGTGCTTTGTAAGTAATTAGCAAGATTTTAAAATCTATACGATGTTTAACAGGAAGCCAATGCAGTGATGACAGAACTGGGCTAATATGGTCATACTTCCTAGTTCTAGTAAGAACTCTAGCTGCTGCATTTTGTACGAGCTGTAGTTTATTTATCAAGCGGGAGGAACAACCACCCAGTAGAGCGTTACAGTAATCTAGCCTTGAGGTCATGAACGCATGAACTAACTGTTCTGCATTTTTCATTGAGAGCATATGTCGTAGTTTAGATATATTTTTAAGATGGAAGAATGCGGTTTTACAGATGCTAGTAACATGGCCTTCAAATGAAAGATTGGTATCAAAGAGCACACCCAGGTTCCTAACTGACGACGAAGACTTAACAGAGCAGCCATCAAGTGTTAGACAGTATTCTAGGTTATTGCGTGAAGAAGTTTTCGGTCCAAAAATTAGAATCTCTGTTTTTTCTGAATTTAGTAGTAGGAAATTACTGGTCATCCAGTTTTTTATATCAGCTATACATTCTGTTAATTTAGCGAATTGGTAAGTTTCGTCAGGGCGCGAAGAGATATAGAGCTGAGTATCATCAGCGTAACAATGAAAACTAACGCCATGCTTCCTAATGATATCTCCCAAGGGTAGCATGTACAGAGTGAAAAGCAACGGTCCTAGTACTGAGCCTTGCGGTACTCCATATTTAACTTGTGATTGATATGACATCTCATCGTTTACTACTACAAACTGATAACGGTCAGATAAGTATGATTTGAACCATGCCAATGCAATTCCACTAATGCCAACATAGTTTTCGAGTCTATTTAGAAGAATATTGTGATCAATAGTGTCAAATGCAGCACTAAGATCCAGTAACACTAATAGAGAGATACAACCACGATCTGATGATAAGAGCAAATCATTAGTAACTCTAATGAGAGCAGTCTCAGTACTATGGTACGGTCTAAATCCTGACTGGAAATCCTCACAGATACTATTTCTTTCTAAAAAGGAACATAGTTGTGATGAAACTGCCTTTTCTAGTATTTTTGACAGAAAAGTGAGATTTGAAATCGGCCTGTAATTGACTAATTCTCTAGGATCAAGTTGTGGTTTTTTAATAAGAGGTTTAATAACAGCCAGCTTAAAAGTTTTTGGTACGTATCCTAGTGATAAAGATGAATTAACAATATTAAGAAGAGGATCTATGACCTCTGGAAGCATCTCTTTCAATAGCTTAGTCGGTATAGGGTCTAACATACATGTGGATGATTTTGATGATTTAACAAGTTTAGACAATTCTTCCTCTCCTAAAGCAGTAAATGAATTGAATTTTTCTTCAGGGACACTACAATGCACTGTCTGACACAATACTGTAGTAGACGGTTGCATGGTTATAATTTTTTCTCTAATATTATCAATCTTGCAAGTAAAGAAGTTCATAAAGTCATTACTGCTGTGCTCTTTGGAAACATCAGAAGTTGAAGCTTTATTTCTTGTTAATTTAGCCACTGTATCAAATAAATACCTAGGGTTGTGTTTATTTTCTTCTAAAAGTTTTGAAAAATAGGCAGATCTAGCAGTTTTTAAGGCCTTTCTGTACTCAATCATTCTCTCTCTCCACGAAATGCGAAATACTTCTAGTTTTGTTTTCTTCCAGCTGCGCTCCATTTTTCTAGCTGCTGTTTTTAGGGCCCGAGTGTGCTCATTGTACCATGGCGTTGGATTAATTTCCTTAATCTTTTTTAAACGCAAAGGAGCAACTGAGTCTAATGTGCTGGAAAAGACAGAGGCAATAGTTTCTGTTGCAACATCGAGGTCTTCTAAGCTGTCTGGTATGCTAAGGCGATGAAACTGATCAGGAAGATTATTTATAAAGCGATCTTTAGTGGTAGAAGTGATGGTTCTACCATATTTATGGCAGGGAGGCAGTTTAGCCGCTTTAACTAAATGTAGTATACACGAGACTAGATAATGATCTGAGATGTCGTCACTCTGCTGCAGAATTTCAACGGCATCAATATCGATTCCATGTGACAATATTAGATCTAAAGTATGATTACGACAATGAGTGGGTCCTGACACGTGTTGTCTAACACCAATAGAGTTTAGAATGTCTGTAAATGCCAATCCCAATGAGTCTTTTTTATTATCTACATGGATATTAAAATCACCAACAACAAGGACTTTATCTGCAGCTAGTACTAATTCTGATAGAAAATCGGCAATTTCTTTGATAAAGTCTGTATGGTGTCCTGGTGGCCTGTATACAGTAGCCAGCACAAATGTCAACTTACATAATGTTACGTAAAGCACCATCACTTCGAAGGAATTATATTTGAAAGACTTCTGGCTGATACTGTAAATATTACTATAAATTACAGCAACACCTCCCCCTTTGCCTTTCTGTCGAGGATTGTGTCTATAATCATAACCTTGAGGGCTAGACTCATTTAAAGTAATGTAATCGTCCGGTTTTAGCCAGGTTTCTGTCAAACACAGCACATCTAGATTATTGTCTGTGATAATATCGTTCACAATAAGTGCTTTTGAAGAAAGTGATCTAATATTTAACAACCCAAGCTTTATCATTTGTTTATCATTATTATCTCTATTTTTTATTTGTTGAACATCAATTAAATTTTTACCATTAAATGGGTTTGGAAGTTTTTTGTTTTTACTAATTCGGAGTACAGACACAGTCTCTATGTGATAATATCTAGGTGCGAGAGTTTCTATGTGTTGGGAATTATCTGACTTCTGTAACGTGAGGCAGCTAGCAGACGGTCGGTTTAGCCAGTCTGTCTGCTTCCTGTCCTGGGCCCCAGTTTGTCATGTTTTAGTTCTAAGACTATGTGCCATATTACTAGAGAGAAGAGCAGCACCATCCCGAGAGGGATGAATACCATCTCTTTTCAACAGGTCAGGTCTGCCCCAAAAACTTTTCCAATTGTCTATGAAACCTATATTATTCTGCGGACACCACTTAGACAACCAGCCATTGAGTGATGATAATCTGCTAACTATCTCATCACTCCTACGAACAGGAAGGGGACCAGAGCAAATTACTTCTCCTGACATTGTACTTGCGAGTTCACACACCTCTTTAATGTTAATTTTAGTGATCTCCGACTGGCGAAGTCGAACATCATTTGTGCCGACGTGAATAATAATTTTAGAGTATTTACGATTAGCATTAGCCAGCACTTTTAAATTTGCTTTGATGTCAGGTGCTCTGGCTCCCGGCAAACATGTGACTATGGTGGCTGGTGTCTCTATTTTCACGTTCCGTGTAATAGAATCGCCAATAACTAGGGCACTTTCAACAGGATTCTCAGTGGGTGCGTCACTGAGTGGGGAGAATCTGTTTGATGTTCTTACTGGAACGGAAGAGTGGTGTTTTCCGCGGCTAGGCCGCCTCACCGTTACCCAAGTGCCCTGCTGCGCGGGCTCTACAGCCGGAACCGAACAATGTACAGAGTTCACTAAGCTAGTCGCATCCAAAACAGTATCTGAAGCCCCTGCATTCTTACTATCCTCGATTAAAGTTTGGATGCGTGTCTCTAATTCTGAGATTCTCTCCGTCAGCCTGACTATTTCCCTACATTTATGACATGTAAATCCCTCGTCGCTGACAGGAGATAACACTGGGAAAGGATGACATAACTCACCGTGTTTGTAGACTGATCCGAGTTACCACAGCTGTTTGATGAAAGCGTTGAAAAAGGAGCGCGCGAGACTGATGACAAGTTAACAAGCTAGCGAGATGCAAACGCGTTGTAACAGCGATTTAGATTCAAAGATTACAAGCTAAGCTACCGACGTCAGATTAATGTGGTAGGCAATAATAATAATATAAGCAACAATGAATAAAAGTAAGAGATTCAATAAAAGTAAGAGAAAACAAAGCAATACGGAGACGCAAAACACCAGCAGCGAGGCAGAGGCAGACAGGCAGTGAGTCCGCTCCAGTCAGTGAGTCCACTCCAGAGCCCGCTCCAACCAGTGAGTCCACTCCAGAGCCCGTTCCAGTCAGTGAGTCCGTTCCAGTCAGTGAGTCCGCTCCAGTCAGTGATTCCACTCCAGAGCCCGCTCCAGTCAGTGAGTCCGCTCCAGCCAGTGAGTCCACTCCAGAGCCCGCTCCAACCAGTGAGTCCACTCCAGAGCCTGTTCCAGTCAGTGAGTCCGCTCCAGTCAGTGAGTCCACTCCAGAGCCCGCTCCAGTCAGTGAGTCCACTCCAGAGCCCGCTCCAGCCAGTGAGTCCACTCCAGAGCCCGCTCCAGCCAGTGAGTCCACTCCAGAGCCCGCTCCAGTCAGTGAGTCCACTCCAGAGCCCGCTCCAACCAGTGAGTCCACTCCAGAGCCCGTTCCAGTCAGTGAGTCCACTCCAGAGCCCGTTCCAGTCAGTGAGTCCGCTCCAGTCAGTGAGTCCACTCCAGAGCCCGTTCCAGTCAGTGAGTCCGCTCCAGTCAGTGAGTCCACTCCAGAGCCCGCTCCAGCCAGTGAGTCCACTCCAGAGCCCGCTCCAGTCAATGAGTCCGCTCCAGCCAGTGAGTACACTCCAGAGCCCGCTCCAGCCAGTGAGTCCGCTCCAGTCAGTGAGTCCGCTCCAGCATGGCATGCTCTCCCTATCAGTCCGGTGATGGCCAAGAGGGCTGTCCTCACGTTCTATGTTTTGGCGGTCTTGCGTGCCTGGAGGATGCTCTCAGAGCAGCCCCAGCCTGAGCCCACTGCCGTCCAAGAGCAGCTCCAGCCTGAGCATGCTGCCGTCCCAGAGCAGCCCCAGCCTGAACACATGGCTGTTATATCATTCAAAGAGCCCGCTCCAGCCAGTGAGTCCGCTCCAGTCAGTGAGTCCGCTCCAGCACGGCATGCTCTCCCTATCAGTCCGGTGATGGCCAAGAGGGCTGTTCTCACGTTCTATGTTTTGGCGGTCTTGCGTGCCTGTGGACCTGGCCCGCCATCCCTCCCCCTGATCCTCTGCCTGTCCACCTCCCTCCTGAGTTTTTTATGTTTTGGTTTTTTGTCTGGTGGAGCGTCTGGTAGCCGCTCCTTTGAGGGGGGGGTAATGTCACGATCACTAGTGAGAGTGCCCTATCAGCCACTGGAGGGCACTCCATCCCGGACTCTTGTTTTCACCCCTTGGACTTCATTACCCATAACGCACTACCGGACTCATTATCCTCGTTTCATTGCTCTCAGCTGTTTTGTGTTTGCTCATTAGTGTCTGTCTATTTATACTCAGTTGTTTGTGTCCTTGGTTGTGGTTTGTTGTATTGTTACGTGCACTTTTTGTATCCCTGGTTTTTTGTGTTTGATGGACTGTTGCTCTGGATTTTTGACCCTTGCCTGTCTCTGGAATTACGACTTTGGATTACCCTTATTAAATGCTGCACTTGGATCCTAACATCTTGTCTGTGTGCTTACCGTGACAATTAAGTGTAGAGGGAGCCACGCCTTTAGAAATATAGTATCGAGCCGAATTCAGCAATTTATCTAGTTTAAAATTATCTCAGGGGGCAGGGTGTTGGATCCGGGTTGGCTGAAGGGCAAAGCCGTCTGAAAGCCTGAAAACGAAAGCGAGAAAGAGCGTCAGCTATAACATTACAATGACCAGGAATATGGGCTGCCTTAATAATAAAATTGTGAACAATTGATTGCCAAATTAAGCGTCTTAAGAATGGCATGATCGTAAGACAGGAAGATCTACCTTTGTTAATAGCGACCGTGGCTTCGTTATCGCAAAACATCATTATACGTTTCCTAGACCACGCCGGACCCCAGAGAACACTGGCAACCGCTAAAGGATAGATTTCGTGAAGAGCGGACGAAACTGAACCTGATTCTGGCTTGGGAAAATCGATTGGCCATTTCTCGGCAAACCATTGCCCTTGAAAGAATCCCCCAAAGCCGATAGAGGGGGCAGCGTCGGTGAATAATTGCAATTCGTCAGATGATTCAAAATCATCATTGTAAAAGAAAGAGATGCCATTCCAATTGTTTAATAAGCTAGACCAGAATCTGAGATCAGACAGACATCCTTCATCTAGCTGCATTTGGTCGCATAAATTTGGCACGGAGTGAGCGAGCGTTAATAAACGAGATATAAAAGCCCCGCCTTGAGGAATAATACTCATTGCGAAGTTGAGGTGACCTAGCAGAGAGAGCATATCACGCTTAGAAACGAAACGTAACGAGAAAAAAATTCCAAAAAAGCCCTAATCCGGAGAAGCTTCTCATTAGGAAGAGAAGCTTGCATTTTGTCGGTATCGAGTAAGATCCCTAAAAATTCTAACGAAGTAGAGGGACCCAGGGTTTTCTCTTCTGAGAGGGGAACACCTACATCGCTAAAAACCTGCTTAAGAGTATCGAGAATTGAGGTTTTGGATGAAGGGAAATCGATCAGCAAGAAATCGTCAAGCAAATGTAAAACGAAAGGGAGCTTACAGATGTTCAGCAGGATCCAACACAGTGCTTCTGAAAGGGTATTGAAAATATGAGGACTGCTTCTGCACCCGAACGTGAGTCTCATTGCGAAATAAAATTTAGAGTTCCATTTAACGCCGAATAAAGGCCAATCGGAGGGGTGAATTGGCATGGTCTTGAATGCATCCGTGATATCAGCTTTAGCTAACCAAGCGCCTTGACCAGCTAATTTGATCAATTGAATGGCGTTGTCGACCGAAGCATAATGCAGAGAAAAGGGTGCCAATGGAATGCATTCGTTAATGCTCGCTGTATGATTAGAATGAGGAGAAGACATGTCGAAGATGAGACGTTTTTTACCGGAGTATTTACGGGTTGCAACACCAATGGAATTAATGTGAAAAGGAGAAAAAGGAGGAGAAGCAAAAGGGCCAATGACATATCCTTTATTAACCTCTTTCTCTAAAAGAGCTAAAACCACGTCGGGTTCTAACAGGGCAGATTGTAAATTTTTAGCTACGTAAGAGGTAGTAAGATGAGAGAGGACGCCCACCCGAAACCCTTGAGACAGACAGGTGATTAAATAATCAACAAAAGTCGAATCAGGATGATAAGAGAGATAGCGAGAAAGAACTGGAACATTAATTGGAGTGGATGGGTGACTGATCATAATTTTTTCTGAATTGGGGCCTTCCCTCGGGTAGCAGGCTTGACCCGGCGTGGGCACACGGATTTCGGGTGTGGATCCTTGCATAAGATTTTCAGCACCTTGGACAGTGGGTGGGACTTGGCTCACAAATGTTTTAGGGCAAAATGGAGCTGAATGTCCGTGGGAGCTACAAACGGCACAAGCCAGGATCTTTTGACCGCCGAAATGACGTACGAGCAGTTCGGTGTCCGTAATTCACCAGTTTAATCTTGTATTGAACAAGGAGATGAAGGAGGCAGATTTTGCTGAAAAGGATTTATGGTATTCGTAGAATAACGTACCCCCTTATCGTTGGTTAAAGTCTGCCATCATTGTTAGGTAGAGATCTAACTCTTCCCGGCGATCGGGAAAGACTTTACACAGAATGTCTCTGTAGATCCTAAAGGCAATCACAAATTCGGCAAATGAAAGGTTTCGCTGCAATCTGGGGTCAGATGTTTTTAGGAAAACTGCCACGTCACCACAGTCAACTGTTTGTCTATCAACTGCGGGCGAAGGAAGCAGTAATGAAGCCAGATTGATGTCCTTACCTTGGATTATGTTAGATCTAAGTTGAGAAGACACCGTAACTGCAGCAGGAGAAACGAAACGCCTACCGAACTCTTGAGCTGGTACGGCCGTAGAGAGAGTGAAGTTTGACGTTGCAGATGGAGCGGAAGCATCTTGAAATGGCGTCTGGATCAAGCGATGAGAAGCTGGCAGGTCCGAAGAAGTCGACGGCACACATGAGGGAAAACTTGATCCGACGAGAGGATGGAAACTCGGTGGAAGAGAGCTCGTAGAAAAGTTAGAATTAGCGAAGGCATTTTCGAATTTCGACACCTTCGATTCTAAACCTTTGACAGTCTCAGAAAGGCTTTGGACGACCTGAATGAGCTGAATATTAGCATCCACAGGTTCAGTGAAAGTCGGTGGCGATGACGTAGGTGCAGACAGCATAGGTTTTTTCGCTGGATGAGGAGATGATGACTTGGCAGATCTCTTCCTGCCAGCTTGTTTGGTCTGGCCAGATGGAGCAGAATCATCGGTAGAAGGAGGACTACCCAAGGCGTTATGGGCCAGGAGAAGCAGGTCCTCTCTGGATAATCCTTGGCTGATAGGAATGCCAGCGGCCTGGAGAGTACTGTTGATTTTTTCCGAAGACCACTGAACCCATGACAAGTCGCGACACTGAATGCGCGTACTACGACGCACAGGAAGCGGAGATGGAGGGACAAAATCTACATCGGAATCGGAGTAATCACAAACAGTATGTTTGAACGAAGACATTTTGGTTTGCAACTGACGCTATTTGGACATTGGCGTCAGCATCTGCGAACTCAGATAAGTGTAAGTACCAATGCTTTATACCTGAGTGTTCAATAATGATTGGTTAGATCTGATCTAATGAATGAAGAAACATTAGAGTCTTCCCGGCAGAACTTACGCTAGAGCTTACATTTCCTTAGCTATCGATCTATCTATCTATCTATCTATCTATCTATCTATATATATATATAATATATAACACTATATATAATATATATAATAATATATATAACACTAGAGAGGAGCTTATTTACTGTTAATTATATGTTTGTGTAAATTTGCCATGAAGACAACAAGTTCTTATGAAAACTAGGACCGCAGATAGAGAAATTAAAAGGGTTCCCTGTATAGTTTGCAATATTATTTGGGAGAGATTAAGGTTTTTTCCTTAAGAAAAACCAAACTATCGGTATCGGCATCGGCCGATATCATTCTGAATAATCGGCTATCGGCAGAGAAATTTAGCATCGGTGCATCTCTCTCTCTCTCTCTATATATATATATTGTGAAATAAAATTTCATGGTCATATTGCCCACCCCTTGCTCACCTGTCCTGTATTCCACCATGAGAAATCTGGTCACTCTACCTAAATCACAGGGTTGGCACAAATTTAACTAAAACATACTGGCTACCCACCTAAACCAGCTTTATGGTATAGACCTTATTCCTACGCCGCATGACGCTTTGCGTGAATTATGGGTGTAACTTACATTAAGCTGTAAACAATCAGTTAAAGGCTTTCTCTATGAAAGCAAAAATATGTTTGTTTGTTTTTTTTACTGTGTACAATGGGATGACATTATTCTACTCACCCTTCAACCATCGAACATTAAAAGGACATTTAAAAGTGTTAAAGCATCAACAAGCTACTTTCAGTAGACCACAGCAATAACAGATGAGCAAAAATGTTCATTAACTTCAGCATTTGTGATACTATTGCAAAGTGATTTTCGTCATTTTGACAGATAATAAATTGTATTTACCTGTGAAAACAAACCTGGAAAGAGACGTGAAGATTTGAGGAGAAAAACGAGAGATTCTTTGTGCATTCCAGTGAATTATTAATGGGATATATTGTAAATTAAATTGGGAGAACAGACCACAAATGGACAACATTCCTTTCCACACTATTAGAGCGGAATGCACAAAGGGAAAAAAGAACATAATCATGAGGAAAAGAATGCAGCGACTGAAAAGAGCTCTCGCCATAATGTTATAACATGTCACGTTAAAATACTAAGTTATTCTCATGATGTCTGAAATTAAAACATGAAGGAAAATGGATAGCTCATTCAGTCAAACTGATGGATAAGCTTTATTTGCAGGGGAACCTTATGATTTGAAATGATTCGTTTCAGTATTTTTGAATGGAAGTTCCCCATACCGGAAGTGCCACCCATAACGCAGTAGGCTCATCAGGAATAAGGCGGATAGGCCCCTGGTTTTGGTCATCAGATTAGGCTACTACGTTGCAGTTTTGCCCTATGTAACAGTCATGTATTATAGTTTGCTGGGCAGCCATTTATATTAATGGGAATTATATATTGTCCACCAGAGGGAGACACAACATAATTCATTTAGTATACTCATTGTGTAAATGGTTCAAAAGACTTGTAGTAAAAAAAAAGGCATAAGGCATTGTAGTTTCGTAAAGTTTAATAAAGTCTAAAACAATCTAAATCAGTTTGCAAAGAAATCTGTGATCTCAAATTCCAAACTGTATCGTCTACACAAGCCATTTGCTATTAGACCTCGATAATCTATTTTTATTTAAAGCTGCAGTCCATAACTTTTTTTGGTTAAAAATGATCCAAAATCAGTTTTTTGAGCATGTACAAAACCAGCTAGTGTTCAAAGTAGTCAGGTTCGAATCTTCAAAATTGTGTAACCCTGTAGGCATTTTTGAGGAAAAGTTGTTATACCACATTTTTAGAAAGTTCAATGTCTCCTGAATAAGGATCCACCGTATAACATTGAAATAAGGGTCCCATTTTCTTGTAATTGGTATTGAAACAATAGGTGCATTATTCACAGCCGAAACACTACAGGTGGATAGGGTAAAATTTTTAAGTTATAGATATCACCATAAAACTTTTCCAGTTTTTCACTTACATAGAGACAAACATTTTTTGTATTACAAGTTTTCTGAAATGTCATGTTTACATATGCAAATTAGGTATTATCTATTTAAATATGTGCTAATTTGCATAATCTAAACTTTTATATCGGAATTGAAATCCACAGACTCGAATAGACAAAGTGTAGTGAAATTAACAGTTGTGCTTTGTATTGTTGTGTATTTTCTTTGCACTGATCTGAAGGAATACAAGTTAAGGAAGCAAAATAACACAAAATCTCAATTGACCACTGCATAAAAAAAAAACCAACAGTGGTTGTACTTCAAGTTAAATAGTGCCATGAGCATTATGCAGGGATCAAAAGTCTAGCCCTTTTTGTAACAAATTTGATGCAGTGCCACCAAAACAGGGACAACAGCATTTGGATATGTCAGTGAAGTCTCTTTAGCATTATAAATAAGACATATAATTTCTTCCAGTTTGCATTTCTGATTCGCCTGATCATGGAAGCTGTTTGCAGTCTCAAGCAGATTCACCAGTCCCCAAATTTAGAAGAATGTCTCATCTGTCAAGAAAGGAAAAGGGAAAGGTTAGTAAAGGCTGGAGAAAAGGGCTTTGAGACGTTAAAATGTGCTTCCCAAACAAGAGAGAAACTGTGTGATATAGACAGCAAGCCTGCAATCGATCGAATCAAGGAAATATCCTTACATGATGTTAATCCGCTGTTGTGGCACAAGTCATGTTTCTCATTATTCACAAGCAAGACTCTCATTGAAAGATTACAAAGGAAAAAGCAGATTTCCAGACCACAAAGTGGTGAACCTAGTACATCAGCGACAATGCTGCGAAGCTCAACGACATCTGTCAAGTGGGATCTTTGCATCTTCTGCCAAGACACAAAAGTGAAAGATACACTGTCATCTGTGAGTACATTTAAGATGAGTGATCTGATCCTGGATTTGTCCAAGTATGACCAGGAGGCCCATGTGCGTCTAGCTGGTATTAGTGACCTCATAGCAGCGGAAGGAAAATACCATGCAAACTGCTTAAAGAAGTTTATGCGAAATGCATAAAAGACCAAAGAAAGTTCTGAAAAAACTGATCTAGCTATGGAATGGCTTGTCAAGGAGATCAGACAATCTGCAAAGAAAGGACATGTCCTTCAACTTTCTGAAGTGTGGAACAGATACTGTGAATTAGCAGAAAAGGCCAGTGTTGAAGTACCAGCTTCATTTAGAAGCAGGAGAGCTACATTTAAAGAAAAACTTCAATTATTTGCACAGGACTCATATGACTTCATAACTGTACCTAACCAATATGTGTTACTTGTTCCCAGAAAATTTGGACATGTGCCATTTTCAAATCTCATGTCAGAGGAAGAAGAGTCTTGTGCAATTCCTATATATCAGTCTCCTGATGAGGGATTCCTGGAAATGGTACATGTTGCATTGAAATTAAGAGCAGACATACTTGCGCACCCAAAGTACACTGGATTTGTTGTCAATCAAGATGAAATGATAGCGTGTGTTCCTGAAAGCGTTTTCATGTTCGTCCGTTTGATGTTTGGTGGCCACAACCTGTTGGAAGGAAGCCCAGATGATGAAGACATCACCTTGGACAGAGAAGAAGCTGATACTCAGACAAGAGTTCTAAGTGTGTCCCAAGATCTTGTCTACAATGTAACCGGTGGAAAACACTGGACACCCAAGCATGTGGGACTAGCTTGTACCTTGCACCAAGCCACACGATCAAAGGAACTGGTGAAACTGTTTCACAACGCAGGGCACACTATCAGCTATCACAGTCTGTTGCAGGTTGAGACTGCTATGGCAGAAAAAACCCTGCAAACCATGGATTCAGTGACAGGAGCAGTGACTCCACTTAACTTTGTACCTGGCAGATTCACACATTTTACATGTGACAACATTGACATAAATGATTCAACCCTTGATGGCAAGAACACGAACACCTTCCATGCTACACAGATGGCAGCATGGCAACGTGGTCCAGAAGGTGACATGATGATGAAGGATTTGAGACCATCAAAAACGGAAAGCCTTCAGATCCCTGAAGTGATGGAGATGCTTTTTCCAGCTGGAGTTATAGAAGGTAACGCCTGTCCAAAATCATCAGAAAATACAAAGAAGGAGTGGTTCAAAAAATCAGATGCATTATCCATGGCATTCTTTTTCAAGCGTCAGGATGAAGGAGACATGAAGCAAGGCTGGACAACCTTTAACCAAAATCACAGTGAAAGGTCACCTGAAATGACAAGCATTGGTTACATGCCCATTATCCAGGCACCTGCTCATGACCTAGATACACTGAATACTGTTGTGCTGAGATGTAAACATGTGGCCAGAAAACTAGGGCAGCATCACGTTATCACAGTGGATGAAGCATTGATCTGTAAATTGATGGAGTTGAAGTGGGCAAATGATGACTATCTGGATTGCCTTGTTGTCAGATTAGGTGGCCTGCACATTGCCCTAAAATTCATGGAAGTCATCGGCAAGCACATCCAATCATCTGGATTGTTGGAAGCATGGGTTGAAGGCAACCTACTAGGCCCCAAAACTGCAGAGCAAGTTATGGCAGGGAAGTCTTACAACAAAGGAATTAGAGCCTACAAAATCACTCTGCAGGCCATGTGGAGGATTCTGTTGCCTCAGCTGCTTAGCTTTCTGGAAGACAGGAATCGTGACCTTAACGAACTACTGGATAAGACAAAGAACAGCCCTGTAGAAGATCTTGTGACATTGCTTGCTTCTGAAGAATTTCAAGCAGTCACAGAGGCCTACATTAAAGCCAACAACAACCCAAACTTCATGTTTTGGTGGGGCTACATGAAGATGGTTCACATTCTTGTATTTTTCATTCGCGCACAGAGGAACGGAATCTGGGACCTGCACCTTTGTGCATTCCACCAAATGTTGCCCTATTTCATGCGGTATAACCACATCTACTATGCTCGGTGGGGGACCATCTACCTGAACGAGATGCACCAACTTCCACAGCCTGTGAAGAAGGAGTTTGAGGCTGGAAACTTTGTAGTCAAGTGCTCTTTACATCACTTCAACCAAGTGGATCCCGATCATAGTCAGGAGTGGCTAGGCTGTATTGGAAAAAAGGGAGGAGGAATTGTTGGTATCACAAAGACATCTTCAGCTCTTGGCAGATGGGCTCTGTCTTTCAACTTCCGATCCCATCTTGCCCATGACACAAAAGTTGCCTTTGGTCTGGATACAGATGATGACTACATCCACAATGAAACCACAAAAGGCAGAATGAAACGGGACTCAATAGATGAAGATGCTTTGCTTGCAGTATTGCAGAGATTTGGTCTCTTTTTGGCTAACCTGCCCCAGACACTGCAAAACATTGCAAACAAAGACTTTGCCACCCAGGATATTGAAGATGAGCTGTTGACAGCTACACAGAAAGGGCAAAGTCAACTGGATACATTTGTAGAGGAGAGGCTGTTGCCATCTGAGGGGAGAAGAGTCACTTTCAGGGACAAACTGAAAAAGAACAAGTATTTGACTTTTGCTTCCCTGTTTGAAGTTCAACAGTCAGACCCAATCACTGGGAAGGCAAAAACTGTCAAGGCAGACAGAAACATTCTACAGTGCCTCATTGCTGCATATGAGGCAGGACGCCCAGTCAACCTCAAAAGTATTATGATGCATGAACTATTCGTTGTACCTCTGTCCTTGGCAGAAGTTAATGGGCAGCTTCGTTCAGGTTCAAAGGCGATACTTGCTAAGGTCTTGACTGCTGACATTCCATGTCCCAACCATCCTTGGTGCCACAGACCTACAAGACGAATCAATGCTTATCGTTGCTTATCTTAAGCTTTGGTCATTGCTTTTGGGAAGCCACAAGAAGCAAAGACTTTTGGAGACCTGGCAGACATCTTTGTGGAAACTGTTCTCCGAAGTGGAGCACAGTTCCAGCGAATTGATGTTCTGTTTGATCGCTACCACACACACTCAATCAAGAGTGGAACATGTAAAAGGCATGGAAGAGGCTTGGTGGCAATCAGAAGACCAGTTGAGGGCATAGATTTACCTCTTCCCACAAAATGGGAAGGACGAGGACAACAAGGCAGACCTTGCTCGCTTTCTATCACAACAGCTGATTGTGAGAGCACCAGACACCAAGATTATAGTTGCTGCAGGTGGCTTCAGTGATGAAGAGAGGGTTGAAGCATCTAATACAACCCTTAACACTGACAGCTTGGAAGCTAAACATGAAGAAGCAGACACAAGAATTATCCTTCACTGCATCAGAAGCAAAGCATCAAAAATTGTTGTCTCTGCAAGAAACACCGACATCTTGGTACTGCTGATTGCCCACTTCCACATGATGCCATGCCAAAAGATCTGGATGAAGACAGGTACAGCAAAGAAAAGAAAGTACGTCCCAGTTCATGCTGTAGTGGAACAACTGCAGATGGAGCAACAGGTCCTCGAGCTACTTCCTGGTTTCCATGCTCTCACTGGGAGTGACTCAACTTCATACATTGCAGGACATTCAAAGAAGACATGCTGGGAAGTTTTCATAGAGTATTCACATTTACTAACGGGGCTTGGCGAAGGTCCTGAACTGAGTGACCACACCATTCAGAATGCAGAACAGTTTTTCTGCAAACTCTATGGTGTAAAGGATGCTGATAACATCAATGAAGTTCGAGCAAGCATGTTTGTCAAGGGCATGACAATAGAAAGACTGCCCCCAACCAGAGACGCTCTCTACTTTCACATTCAGCGCTCTCACTTCCAGGCTTTGGTCTGGCGGCAGGCCCACTTGCAGCAGCCAGTTCTGCCACCCCCTGAAACCATGGGATGGAAGACAGAGGGGAATTCCCTTATTCCTCAACTCATGTCACTACCCCCAGTTCCAGATGCCTGTGAGGAGTTAATCACCTGTGCCTGCACCACTGGGTGCAAGACAGCCCGATGCGGCTGCAAGCCTAATCCATGCACTGCATCTTGCAAATGCAGAAAGTCCAATGATACTTGTATGAACAAATAACTTTTGAAATATTTGTGATCACAGTATTGTTGCTTGATTTTGTTGAAATTTCAGAGTTACAGCAGCCATTTAAACGTTAAAAACTGTCCCTTTCATGTTAATGTTGTTTTTTCATTGTTTACATGTTTAAATATTCTGAGAATGCACAGTTTAGTTCTAATGTTTAATGTTTAAACTGCAATAAATGCATTAAAATGTTTTTTTTTTGGCAGCCATTTTGTTTTGATTGTTTATGCCAAAACAGTGATGTTTACAACTTGTTATACGGCAGAAATGGATTCAGCACCTAAAAATCATATAGAAACAACACTTGAAGTACTTTTCCTCAAAAATGCCTACTGCATCTTATCCAGGGCTATTTATCTATTTTGGGACTCGACTAAAGCCATCTTCTTACCTTAGCCCAATTCACAACGGTAAGCTTGTAATAATGTTTTATAATTTGGGTGGTACTGGTGGGTTTTCGCGGGAAATTCGAGCATGTCGCCGTTTGTCTTTGCGTCACGTCTGTATACATAAAGAACAAGTCCCAGCTCGAGGCGGATCATTTATAGCCTTTTCTCACAGCAGTTGCAATAATTAAACGTATCATTTTGATGGCGGATTGTATGGTATGACAAATTAACGTTAGTGATTAGACTGTACAGAAATTGAAATCTACAGGTAACAGTAATACACACTAAATTCACATAGTCACGCAATGCTGATGTTGTTAACATTAACAATTTGAGAACAAAGCATAACAATAATAATAATTTGCACGGTTTGACATGATATGAGCTAAGCGATCATTAGATTTAATCACCATTTATTTTTAATTTAATTTAATTACTGGCAATTGCCAGCGCGATTTACTGTAGGCTTTTTTTCTCAGTTAGTCAGAACAAAAGTGGCAGACGTTAAGATGACATTCTCCGGTGAAAATTCTTATTTTGGTCATTCTTCCAAGATGATAATCTGTGCTTCCTAAGTACAGTATCCACACCGATGTATAGTGATTGACAGCAAACATTAGATTCATCCGCGCTGAGGAGCCGTGCCAAGGCACAAATACATTAACGCACGTAAAAATTATAATTCCGCAAACAACTGCAATTGCAGGTTTCAAACAGAGACAGCGCTTTTATTTTATTTTATAAAACGAAACGCACTTTGTCTCAATAGAGACACCGTAGTTTAGAGCGCGTGAGAAACTTGTATCTAGAAAGTCAAAACGCATCTTGTTTAGTAATTTATTACATTTAATTATTAAAGAAAGAGCTGTACTCCGCATAATGGAGTTCGTCATAAAAACGAATCAAGGTTTGTTTTATTAAGTTGAGTAATTTATTTGACTCCAGGTTTGTCTTTAAATTGTGATTTTGTGTTATGTTTTAACTTATAGGGGATACTAAATGGCTAATTCGCCATAAAGTGTGGAACTACATCGAGATGAAAAACCTGGCCTGTTTTCCTCGTCCTGTGCACAACAGAATTCCAAATTTCATGGTATGTTTGTTATCACCGACCTTTTATAGAGCAGACCGGGGCTAGAAAGTGGTGAGTGGGGCACAAACTAACGCGGGTTTAGTTGAATGGTTTAAACTAGACCTCAAGAGTCCACTAAATAGTGCGCAGTGCACACGCCGAACGCGTCTTTCCGCAGCCAAATACTTTCAAAGTCTCGCACGCGCGTCTGTGCGCGAGACAGAACCCGTTCACATGTTCAGAAAAATTAAGGAGAATAGAAATAATGTTGTCAATAACTTGCTATAGCCTATCTATGTTAAATGTACTAAAAATCACTAAAGTGGGTTTCTGAAACTTACGCATGCAGTAATGTAAGTTGGACAGAATTTTAAATGAGTCATATTGGTTTTCTGAAAAAAAACAATAAAAAAAAAAGGCTACGTCTGCACATTTTAAGTTACTGCACAAGATGTGAATACATGTAACTCGTACACTCGCTGGGGTGGATACTTTTTATTCAACAAAATAAAATGCACATAAAGCGTGATGGAAACATATTTAGAGAAGAAACTTCTAGTAAATTTATTAAGAATAAAACGTTTTTTTGTTCCTAATAATGGAGAATGACTGACAGCCACAGCGGAGGCAAGAGTCTATGGAAGCATATAGCAATATTCAGTTTGAAATGTAATATGCAAAATAGAAATGCAGGATGTAAAATGGCATTGCATTTCTGTATTTAAGTCTACATTTTCCATACCCATATGTGCAACGTTTGGAGCAAAAATAATTCAAATTCAATAATATAATTTCTATTTGCTATTTCCTACACTCGTTTTAACATATAATTGAAACATATATTTTAACACTTCATAAGTTGCAAATTTAAAATAAAAATGTATTACAGAGATGATTATATACAATAAATCAGAATGTCGTGGAAAAGTTCATTTATTTCAGTAATTCAACTCAATGTGGAACTCGTGTATTAAATAAATTCAATGCACACAGACTGAAGTACTTCAAGTCTTTGGTTCTTTTAATTGTGATGATTTTGGCTCACATTTAACAAAAACCCACCGATTCACTATCTCAATAAATTAGAATACTTCATAATATCAATAAAAAAAAGGATAATTTAAACAGAAATGTCAGGCTTCTGAAAAGTATGTTCATTTCTATGCACTCAATACTTGGTTGGGCCTCCTTTTGCATGAATTACTGCAACAATGCGGCGTGGCATGCAGGCAATCAGCCTGTGGCACTGCTCAGGTGTGCCACAGGTGTAATGGAAGCCCTGGTTGCTTTGATAGCAGCCTTTAGTCATCTGCATTGTTGGGTCTGGTGTCTCTCATCTTCCTATTGACATACCCCATGGCCAATCAAGCACAGTAACACCATGGTCATTGAACCAGCTTTTGGGACCTTTGGCAGTGTGGGCAGGTGCCAAATCCTGCTGGAAAATGAAAACAGCATCTCCATAAAGCTTGTCAGCAGAAGGAAGCATGAAGTGCTCTAACATTTCCTGGTAGATGGCTGCGTTGACTGTGGACTTCAGAGAACACAGTGGACCAACACCAGCTGATGACATGGTAGCCCATATCATCACTGACTGTGGAAACTTCACACTGGACTTCAAGCAACATGGTTTCTGTGCCTTTCCACTCTTCCTCCAGACTCCGGGACCTTGATTTCCAAATGAAATGCAACATTTACTGTCATCTGAAAAGAGGACTTTGGACCACTGAGCAACAGTCCCAGTTTTCTTTCTCCTTAGCCCAGGTAAGATGCTTCTGACGTTGTCTTTGGTTCAGAAGTGGCTTGGTATGTGGAATTTGACAGTTGTAGCCCATTTCCTGAAGACGTCTGTGTGTGGTGGCTCTTGATACACTGACTCCAGCTTCAGTCCACTCCTTTTGAAGCTCTCCTAAGTTCTTAAATCAGCTTCGCCTGACAGTCTTCTCAAGCCTGTGGTCATTCCTTTCACTTGTACACTTTTTCCTACCACACTTTTTCCTTCCAGTCAACTTTCCATGAATATGCTTTGGCACAACACTCTGCGAACAGCCAGCTCTTTCAACAATGACCCTCTGTGGGTTACCCTCGTTGTAGAGGGTCTAGATGATCGTCTTCTGGACAACTGTCAAGTCAGCAGACTTCTTCTTGACTGCTGTTGGGATTACTGACCTAAACCCAGTATTTATACCCTAGAATGGTAATTTAATAGAACTTGAAATTAAATATTCTAATAATTTGAGATACTGATTTTTTTGATTTTGATGAGCCAGCAAGCAGTAATCATCAAAATGAAAACAAAAAAGTCTGGAAATATTTTGTTTAATAAATCTAGAATATATTTAAGTTTTACTTTTTGAATTAAATTACAGAAATAAAAAATAACTTTTTCATGATATTCTAATTTACTGAGATGCACCTGTATGTATTACGTTCAAGCAAAAATTGTCGAAAAATGACCATTTAATGTTATTTACGTGGATGTTCTAACCATATTTATATGGCAAGTCAGAGTATTCACATATGTCTGGTCGGACGTCTGATTGTACACTGACTAGGGATGTAACGATGCATCCGGAACCGGTTGAAAATCGATTAAAATATGTGACGATTCAAGTCGGTTGAGATGCTAAATGAATCGCGATACATTTGGGGGCGGGGGGTTATATGAATGTATAGCTGAGGGGAACTGACTGTGTTCAGAAAAGTTTAGATGGTATTTTCTTTTCATCTTACTTCCATACAATGCATTTTAAAGTAGTTTTAGCACGCAGCGCTGTTTGTTTAGAGCGGTAACCATGGAAGCGCTGTATTGCCGCTGTTCCATAAGCGCCACCTGCTGTCAGACAGTGATTTTGCGTTCTCATGCAGCCCTTCTGCTCTTATGAAGTTTAATGTAGCATAATTTCACAAAGCTAAAGTCTGAACAATCTGTTTTTGCTTCAAATGTTAAAAATTATACAATCTAATTTAAATTAAAAACTGCTCAAACAGCATCTTTGTTGGTATTGTGATTAAATATTCAGTGGTTGCCTCTAATTTTAAATGGCTACAGATAGTACATCCTGTAATACAGCAAATAAACATCTTGTTCATGTACTCATATGAAGAGATTTCTTTTATTTGTATTATTTATTTATTTATTTATTTGAGTTAGGATTTGTTTAAAATTTCAATTTAATTGTTATAAAGATATTTCAATTTCACAAAGAAATATGCAGCATTTTGTCTGAGAAATAATAAAAAGACACTTTCTCATTTAAATCTCATTTTGTGAAAAAAATCGTGAGAAAATCGAATCGTGAAACCATTATCGTGAATCGTATCGATTCGTGAGTTGAGTGAATCGTTACATCCCTAACACTAACGCGTCAAAAGCGTGCGTTTTGACAGAAAAATGCACAACCTCGACGTGAGATTCGCCATAAAAACTTGCGTTCTTAACGCGTGCCTTGGTATCATCAAAGAATATACACTAACAAGAAGCGACACTCAATAGAACGTTCCATTGCAACACCAGCGCCCAGCAGCTGCCCTGCGTTTTCGCCATTTTTGTGGTGAAAGCGAGTCGGCAGTCCACTAGTTTCTATGGCAATATCAGCTGCTTTGTTAAAAAAAAAAACTTACATTAAAGCTGAAATTCAACTTGAATGATAACACAGAATAAAATACTATCACTAGTGATCATCAAATCCTTTTAACAGTTTATTTTACAGACTTTGTGTATAAGTCTTCCACTTTTTTCACAAAACCTTTGCTCTCTTGAAACCCAGTCAGTTTGGGTTAAAATTCTTTAAAAGATCTGGTATTAGCATTATAAACACTGAATTAATACCAACATATGAAATGAAATTAAGGACAAGCATCAGAAAAATTGGGAATGTTGGACAATAAATATATGAATATAACAGTTTGATTTAACGTTGTCTAATGTCCGTTAAAGCAAAAGTGTCCAAAAGTGGGAATTATGCGATAACGGACACAGCAATGCATCATGTATTATTAGATTATGTTTGTAGCATGATCCATTAAAACGTACAATATATATATATATATATATAT
>RJVU01042909.1:178888-208866 GCA_003731715.1 Anabarilius grahami | reverse complement strand
TGATATTATTATTATTAGGGGCCAAGCACCGAAGGTGCGTAGGCACCTATTGTAATCGTTAGATTTCTTTTTAATTCTTCTTCTTCTTCTTCTTCTTCTTCTTCTTCTTCTTCCTCCACTCGGGGAGTCTATGGCAGCCCATAGAACCGCTTGTGGGAAAGTTGTGAAATTTGGCACACAGTAAGAGGACAGTCTGACCTTTGTCCATAGCAAATTTGGAGTCTCTAACTCAATCCCTCTAGCGCCACCAGCTGTCCAAAATTGCACTTGTTTATGTTAATAACTTTTGAACCGTAAGGGTTATAAACACATTTCTTTCTTCTGATTCCTTAGGTCAAGACGAATCGATTGCACCCTATGACGTCATTTTCCATCATGAAAATTTTTCCGCCGTTTAGAATTTTCTGAAAAACCTGCTTTTCCGAACTCCTCCTAGGGCGTTACTCTGATTTTCACAAAAATGGATACAGATCATCTTCAGACCATGCTTGCAAAAAGATATTAACTATTCGATAGATCCATCTGTTCTCGAAAACAGCACAAATGAATTCAATGAAAAGCTCGCAAAATCAGACTTGAGGTTATATATCCACAACGCTTTATCGTATTCTTACAAAACTTGGTAAATGTCCTCACAAGCATGACCTGAGTCATCATGCAGAGTTTTGGTGCAGTGCCACCTACTGGTCCGGAGATACGAAAAATGGCTATTTTTGCTTATAACTTCTGATCGGTTTGTCGAAAAATCATAAATGTGGTCTCGTTAGATTTGGCCATTTTGGCCGTCGGCAATTTTTAATTATTTAATTAATTAATTTTTAATTAAAATGCTGTATTTTACGAACGCATTAGCGCATCGTTACGAAACTCAGTATGGGTCATCAGCACAATGCCCTGAAGGAGCCTGAGAAGTTTTGGACCAGCACCACCTAGTGGATAATTTTTTTTTTCATATGCTTATAACTTTTGATCTGGTTTGCTCATTTTCACGGGAGTCACGTCATTAGACTCCTGAATCCTTGCCGAGTCCAACGATACCAAACATGCTAGGTTTCGGTCTTCGAAACCGTTAGTCCGATTGAGATGAAACAACCGTAGGAAACATGGAACCTAAGCTGGTTAACTTAAAGTTTAGCCCAAATGTCAAAATTTTGATAGGAAATGGCAAACAAATCAAAACAAAGTCGTCCATGTGTCATTTTTTATGATATCATACATATAAATCTCTATAACTCCAAAACGAAATGAGATATTTGCACCAAATTTGACACACACATGTATGGGGTCACCCTGAGGACACATAAAAAAAAATTGGTGATATTGTGCCTCTTGGTGGCGCTATAATTGAACAAAACACGAAATTGCCATTAACTGCAATACAGTATTATGATATTAAATATTCTGTTATTTGAATGCGTTGTGGTCATGTCATGGCTCCGGTCCTTGGTCTCAGCTGAATACGGCCCGGATCCGGTTGACTACGGTAAACCTCGGGATAAACAGAAAGACTAATATTAGCGTAGATGCCATTCTTTTTCTGATGTAACGAGTACATCTGGTGTTATAGAAAGTGTTCCCGGTTCCGGCTGACCTATTTTATGCAGCCTAATAATCCTTTAACGGATTTGAAAATATAAATTGATAATGTGTTATGTGTATGCCAGGTTAAAGAGATACGTTTTTAGTCTAGATTTAAACTGACAGAGTGTGTCTGCATCCCGAACAATGCTAGGAAGATTGTTCCAGAGTTTAGGTGCCAAATAGGAGAAGGATCTACCGCCTGCGGTTGATTTTGATATTCTAGGTATTATCAGCTGGCCTGAATTCTGAGATCGCAATAAACGTGAAGGACTATAATGCATTAAGAGCTCGCTTAGGTACTGGGGAGCTAAACCATTTAGTGCTTTGTAAGTAATTAGCAAGATTTTAAAATCTATACGATGTTTAACAGGAAGCCAATGCAGTGATGACAGAACTGGGCTAATATGGTCATACTTCCTAGTTCTAGTAAGAACTCTAGCTGCTGCATTTTGTACGAGCTGTAGTTTATTTATCAAGCGGGAGGAACAACCACCCAGTAGAGCGTTACAGTAATCTAGCCTTGAGGTCATGAACGCATGAACTAACTGTTCTGCATTTTTCATTGAGAGCATATGTCGTAGTTTAGATATATTTTTAAGATGGAAGAATGCGGTTTTACAGATGCTAGTAACATGGCCTTCAAATGAAAGATTGGTATCAAAGAGCACACCCAGGTTCCTAACTGACGACGAAGACTTAACAGAGCAGCCATCAAGTGTTAGACAGTATTCTAGGTTATTGCGTGAAGAAGTTTTCGGTCCAAAAATTAGAATCTCTGTTTTTTCTGAATTTAGTAGTAGGAAATTACTGGTCATCCAGTTTTTTATATCAGCTATACATTCTGTTAATTTAGCGAATTGGTAAGTTTCGTCAGGGCGCGAAGAGATATAGAGCTGAGTATCATCAGCGTAACAATGAAAACTAACGCCATGCTTCCTAATGATATCTCCCAAGGGTAGCATGTACAGAGTGAAAAGCAACGGTCCTAGTACTGAGCCTTGCGGTACTCCATATTTAACTTGTGATTGATATGACATCTCATCGTTTACTACTACAAACTGATAACGGTCAGATAAGTATGATTTGAACCATGCCAATGCAATTCCACTAATGCCAACATAGTTTTCGAGTCTATTTAGAAGAATATTGTGATCAATAGTGTCAAATGCAGCACTAAGATCCAGTAACACTAATAGAGAGATACAACCACGATCTGATGATAAGAGCAAATCATTAGTAACTCTAATGAGAGCAGTCTCAGTACTATGGTACGGTCTAAATCCTGACTGGAAATCCTCACAGATACTATTTCTTTCTAAAAAGGAACATAGTTGTGATGAAACTGCCTTTTCTAGTATTTTTGACAGAAAAGTGAGATTTGAAATCGGCCTGTAATTGACTAATTCTCTAGGATCAAGTTGTGGTTTTTTAATAAGAGGTTTAATAACAGCCAGCTTAAAAGTTTTTGGTACGTATCCTAGTGATAAAGATGAATTAACAATATTAAGAAGAGGATCTATGACCTCTGGAAGCATCTCTTTCAATAGCTTAGTCGGTATAGGGTCTAACATACATGTGGATGATTTTGATGATTTAACAAGTTTAGACAATTCTTCCTCTCCTAAAGCAGTAAATGAATTGAATTTTTCTTCAGGGACACTACAATGCACTGTCTGACACAATACTGTAGTAGACGGTTGCATGGTTATAATTTTTTCTCTAATATTATCAATCTTGCAAGTAAAGAAGTTCATAAAGTCATTACTGCTGTGCTCTTTGGAAACATCAGAAGTTGAAGCTTTATTTCTTGTTAATTTAGCCACTGTATCAAATAAATACCTAGGGTTGTGTTTATTTTCTTCTAAAAGTTTTGAAAAATAGGCAGATCTAGCAGTTTTTAAGGCCTTTCTGTACTCAATCATTCTCTCTCTCCACGAAATGCGAAATACTTCTAGTTTTGTTTTCTTCCAGCTGCGCTCCATTTTTCTAGCTGCTGTTTTTAGGGCCCGAGTGTGCTCATTGTACCATGGCGTTGGATTAATTTCCTTAATCTTTTTTAAACGCAAAGGAGCAACTGAGTCTAATGTGCTGGAAAAGACAGAGGCAATAGTTTCTGTTGCAACATCGAGGTCTTCTAAGCTGTCTGGTATGCTAAGGCGATGAAACTGATCAGGAAGATTATTTATAAAGCGATCTTTAGTGGTAGAAGTGATGGTTCTACCATATTTATGGCAGGGAGGCAGTTTAGCCGCTTTAACTAAATGTAGTATACACGAGACTAGATAATGATCTGAGATGTCGTCACTCTGCTGCAGAATTTCAACGGCATCAATATCGATTCCATGTGACAATATTAGATCTAAAGTATGATTACGACAATGAGTGGGTCCTGACACGTGTTGTCTAACACCAATAGAGTTTAGAATGTCTGTAAATGCCAATCCCAATGAGTCTTTTTTATTATCTACATGGATATTAAAATCACCAACAACAAGGACTTTATCTGCAGCTAGTACTAATTCTGATAGAAAATCGGCAATTTCTTTGATAAAGTCTGTATGGTGTCCTGGTGGCCTGTATACAGTAGCCAGCACAAATGTCAACTTACATAATGTTACGTAAAGCACCATCACTTCGAAGGAATTATATTTGAAAGACTTCTGGCTGATACTGTAAATATTACTATAAATTACAGCAACACCTCCCCCTTTGCCTTTCTGTCGAGGATTGTGTCTATAATCATAACCTTGAGGGCTAGACTCATTTAAAGTAATGTAATCGTCCGGTTTTAGCCAGGTTTCTGTCAAACACAGCACATCTAGATTATTGTCTGTGATAATATCGTTCACAATAAGTGCTTTTGAAGAAAGTGATCTAATATTTAACAACCCAAGCTTTATCATTTGTTTATCATTATTATCTCTATTTTTTATTTGTTGAACATCAATTAAATTTTTACCATTAAATGGGTTTGGAAGTTTTTTGTTTTTACTAATTCGGAGTACAGACACAGTCTCTATGTGATAATATCTAGGTGCGAGAGTTTCTATGTGTTGGGAATTATCTGACTTCTGTAACGTGAGGCAGCTAGCAGACGGTCGGTTTAGCCAGTCTGTCTGCTTCCTGTCCTGGGCCCCAGTTTGTCATGTTTTAGTTCTAAGACTATGTGCCATATTACTAGAGAGAAGAGCAGCACCATCCCGAGAGGGATGAATACCATCTCTTTTCAACAGGTCAGGTCTGCCCCAAAAACTTTTCCAATTGTCTATGAAACCTATATTATTCTGCGGACACCACTTAGACAACCAGCCATTGAGTGATGATAATCTGCTAACTATCTCATCACTCCTACGAACAGGAAGGGGACCAGAGCAAATTACTTCTCCTGAGATTGTACTTGCGAGTTCACACACCTCTTTAATATTAATTTTAGTGATCTCCGACTGGCGAAGTCGAACATCATTTGTGCCGACGTGAATAATAATTTTAGAGTATTTACGATTAGCATTAGCCAGCACTTTTAAATTTGCTTTGATGTCAGGTGCTCTGGCTCCCGGCAAACATGTGACTATGGTGGCTGGTGTCTCTATTTTCACGTTCCGTGTAATAGAATCGCCAATAACTAGGGCACTTTCAACATGGGAATCAAGGCCGAGCTTCCACACAGATCAGAAAGGGCCAGATGGAAAACAGCAATGTATTTGGCTGTGTGAAGTCTGCGGGCCAAATAAATGATATAAGTGAGCAGAAAAATCGAGACAAACCTTATTATTACCTGAGACTGACATTAAAATTGTCTTTGCAGGTTCTGTGATTTGGCTCTATTTATTATTTTTTTTCATTTTATTTTTTATCTTATATCACACATATTAAAATTAAATGAAAGCATGCTTTTGGTGCATAAGATTGGTGCACAAACAACAGCTCAGGGATGTCAAAAAACACATGAAGAGAGAAGTGTGAGGATTATACAACATCAGCAATCGCAGACATTCACATTATGGTTGGATCAGAGCACTGTGGAGTTTGCACAAATAACAGTATGTAATTTGGTCTAGAATTTTTATAGGGGCTTTTGAGACTCTTAACATGCTTCAAATTGCATGAAACTCGACACACACATCAATATTGTCAACCAGTAGACATGGGCAAAACCGTAGAAACGGGCGGTGAGCAGGGCCTCTATAGCGCCACCTTTTGACAAAAGTGGGGGGGTTAGTTTAACCTACAGTCACCAAACTCGGTACACTTATTGTTCTCATTAAGCCGGACAATTTTCTAATTTACAGTCATTAGCTCCGACCAACAGGAAGTCTGCTATTTTGGTTTGAATGTGGATTTTTTGACTAAACAGGCTCTGAATTTTAAACTACTACTTCTAGGGGGGTTATTCAATTCAGACCAAACATTTTTTACCATGTTGCTAAGACATTGAAGATGTTAAATTGAGAACGGATAATGGATATCTCGAACCGTCTTGCCATGGCAATAGATTGAAGTAATGTCAAAAAAGGGAAACGGAATGACTCATATTCTCTATAAAAAAACACTATACACAATTAATTTATATATAGAATAATACAGATGTTTGAAATAAACACATTTTATTCATTTTTTCCAATTCAAAAAGCATGTGTAAGTTAAAAATAGGCAGATTCATCAATTTTTCAATCAAATATATATTTAATGTCATACAAAGAGTAACAACTAGAGGGCAGCATATACCTATTTTTAAACAGGGTTGGATAACTCAAACATATACAGTACAGTCCAAAAGTTTGGAACCACTAAGATTTTTAATGTTTTTAAAAGAAGTTTCGTCTGCTCACCAAGGCTACATTTATTTAATTAAAAATACAGTAAAAACAGTAATATTGTGAATTATTATTACAATTTAAAATAACTGTTTTCTATTTGAATATATTTCACAAAGTAATTTATTCCTGTGATGCAAAGCTGAATTTTCAGCATCATTACTCCAGTCTTCAGTGTCACATGATCCTTCAGAAATCATTCTAATATGCTGATCTGCTGCTCAAGAAACCTTTTATGTGTACAATTGTACAAAATATTTGTCTACAATATTTTATTTCAGGATTATTTGATGAATAGAAAGTTCAAAAGAACAGTGTTTATCTGAAATCTAATCTTTTGTAACATTATAAATGTTTTTACTGCCACTTTTGATTGATTTAATGCATCCTTGCTGAATAAAAGTATTCATTTCTTTAATTTCTTTTCAAAAAAATTTAAATAAAAATTATTACTGACCCCAAACTTTTGAACGGTAGTGTATAATGCTACAGAATCTTTGTATTTCAGATAAATGCTGTTCTTTTGAACTTTCTATTCATCAAGGAATCCTGAAACAAAAAGAAAAAAAAAGTACACAACTGTTTTCAACATTGAAAATAATCATAAATGTTTATTGAGCAGCAAATCAGCATATTAGAATGATTTCTGAAGGATCATGTGACACTGAAGACTGGAGTAACGATGCTGAAAATTCAGCTTTGCATCACAGTAATAAATTACTTTGTGAAATATATTTAAATAGTACACAGTTACTTTAAATTGTAATAATATTTCACAATATTACTGTTTTTTACTGTATTTTTAATTAAATAAATGTAGCCTTGGTGAGCAGACGAAACTTCTTTTAAAAACATTAAAAATCTTAGTGTTTCCAAACTTTTGGACTGTACTGTATAATCAATTTGATATATATAGAACAAATAATTAGTTTTAATTATACTGTTTGTGCAGGTATATAAAAAAATGTATCAGACTACTTTGTCACAATTAAGATGTTTTTTTTGTTTTTGTTTGTTTGTTTAAAATGATCTTCTCAGTCTGTCTCAGTCTCTCTCTCTCTCTCCCTCTCTCCTCCCCCATACTACCTCAGGTTCATTCGGGCATGTGTATGTGTGTGTGTGTGGGTGGGAGGTGTTTGGGGGGTGTCTGTGTATATATCTATCTCTCTCTGTGTATGTTTATGTGTGCATTACAATCTTAATTTTTTCTAAATATTGTTTGAGTTAGTTATTTTTTACCATTACAGTTAGAATTTTTAAATTAATTATTTATTGATATAATTCAAATTTATTAAAAACCCATGTTTCAGTAAAATTTCACATGATTATAAAAGTGTCTGTTTAAAATAAACTTGCATAAGTGAGCAGAAAAATCGAGACGAACCTTATTATTACCTGAGACTGACATTAAAATTGTCTTTGCAGGTTCTGTGATTTGGCTCTATTTATTATTTTTTTTCATTTTATTTTTTATCTTATATCACACATATTAAAATTAAATGAAAGCATGCTTTTGGTGCATAAGATTGGTGCACAAACAACAGCTCAGGGATGTCAAAAAACACATGAAGAGAGAAGTGTGAGGATTATACAACATCAGCAATCGCAGACATTCACATTATGGTTGGAATATTTTTTCCAGAGCACTGTGGAGTTTGCACAAATAACAGTATGTAATTTGGTCTAGAATTTTTGTAGGGGCTTTTGAGACTCTTAACATGCTTCAAATTGCATGAAACTCGACACACACATCAATATTGTCAACCAGTTGACATGGACAAAGCCATAGAAATAGACGTGGTGGAGGGGCTCAGTAGTGCCACCTTTTGACAAAAGTGGGGGGGTTAGTTTTTCCTACAGTCACCAAACTCGGTACACTTATTGATCTCATCAAGCCGGACAATTTTCTAATTTACACTCATTAGCTCCGACCAACAGGAAGTCAGCTATTTTGGTTTAAATGTAAATTTTTTGAAAAAACAGACTATGAATTTTATACTACTACTCCTACAGGGTTTATACAATTTACACCAAACTTTTTTAACTTGTTGCTAACACATTGAAGTTGTTTAATTGCAAACAGATGTTGGATATCTCAAACGGTTTGGCTATAACGAGGCAGCAAATTTATGTCAAGAAAAGGGAAACAAAGTGTTATAGCTTCTGCATACATTAATTGATTTTGATGAATCTTTGGCTTTGTATTCGTTGTACAAGGCTGATCACATGGATGTGACTATTGTGATTCAAAGTTATAGCGCCACCAACTGGCAGTAGAAAGTGTGTCACTTTCAGCATGCTTTAAGATCATCCTCTTATTTTTACCCGATTTGCTTCAAACTTCATCAGAATATTGTTAAAACATGGCACATGTAGTCCTCTGAAAATGGGCAGGGAGGAGGGGCTCTATAGCGCCACCTTGTAGTGCAGTAAATGTGGAGTGAATTTGACATAGTCCTTTGATGTTTAACCGTTTCAAATGCCTATTGCCAGCTGTGCACAGTTGCCCTGAAGCCACCGGGGAAGCGGTGCCACCGGGCTTGGGCCCGCCATCGCTGCTCGCAGCTATATTTATTATTATTTTTTTCCCGTCTTCCGGGGCTTTTTGGAGGCTTTAACGTGCTAAAAAACTCTTGAAAATTGGCACACTCATTGGAATCCGTGGCCATCAGGGCCGGGCAGAAGCTGGTACCCGGGCGTGGCAGAGGGGCTCAACAGCGCCCCCTTGAAAAAAGTCTGAAATTTGGTCCATATATTAAACACGCTTGCACGTATTAGTATGAAACTCGGTACACATATAGACCTCATCGGGCCGAACAACTTTCGTACTCTAAGTTAAACGCCACGCCAACAGGAAGTTAGCTATTAAGGGTTGTTTGAAAAACGCATGCTCTGGAATTTGATATACTCCTCCTAGACGATTAATCCAATCGCCACCAAACTCGGTCAGCATGAAGTCAAGACACTGATTAAAAATTAAAAATTTTTGATATCTCGAACGGTTTGGCCGTGGCGAGGCAACGAATTTATGGCGAGAAAAGGGAAACAGGAAATGTGTTATAACTTCTGCATACATTGATTGATCTTTATGAAACTTCACGAGTGCATTGGTTGTAGTAGTCCGATCACATGGATGTGACTATTGTGAGTCAAAGTTATAGCGCCACCAACTGGCAGCAGGAAGTGTATCACTTTTGAAATGCTTCAAGATCACCATCTTATTTTTATCCGATTTGCTTCAAACTTCACCAGAATAATGTCAAGACATGGTGAATGTAGACCTTTGAAAAGAATAGTGATATCACAAGCACTGTTGCCATGGCAATGCATCAAACTTTAATATTCGTTTTGGAAGCTTTTGAGACTCTTATCATGCTTCAAATTGCATGAAACTCAATGCACACATCAGAGATATCAACCAGTAGACATGGGCAAAACCTTAGAAACGGGCGGGGAGCAGGGCCTCTATAGCGCCACCTTTTGACAAAAGTGGGGGGGGTTAGTTTAACCTACAGTCACCAAACTTGGTACACTTATTGTTCTCATTAAGCCGGACAATTTTCTAATTTACAGTCATTAGCTCCGACCAACAGGAAGTCTGCTATTTTGGTTTGAATGTGGATTTGTTTGACTAAACAGGCTCTGAATTTTAAACTACTACTTCTAGGTGGGTTATTCAATTCAGACCAAACATTTTTTACCATGTTGCTAAGACATTGAAGATGTTAAATTGAGAACGGATAATGGATATCTTGAACCGTCTTGCCATGGTAATAGATTGAAGTAATGTCAAAAAAGGGAAACGGAATGACTCATATTCTCTATAAAAAAACACTATACACAATTAATTTATATATAGAATAATACAGATGTTTGAAATAAACACATTTTATTCATTTTTTCCAATTCAAAAAGCATGTGTAAGTTAAAAATAGGCAGATTAATCCATTTTTCAATCAAATATATATTTAATGTCATACAAAGAGTAACAACTAGAGGGCAGCATATAATTTTACCATATTTTATGTACTGTTTGGAAGTGTGGGGTAACTCATATGTCACAAATTTAATGCCTCTAATTATTCTACAAAAAAGAGCCATAAGAATTATACATAGAGTTGCTCCAAAAGAACACACCTCTGAACCGTTTCTGAAGTCAGGACTATTACAATTGAAAGATTTTGTTGTTCTACAAACGCTATTAATAATGCATAAAGCAAGACATAGCCTGTTACCATGTGGCCTGCAAAGCCTTTTTGTTAAAAGTGAAAGCAGTAGGAGAGAACATGATTTCAAACAACTTTTAGTAAGAACTACTTTGAAACAAATGTGTATTTCTGTTGCAGGTGTAAAATATTGGAACTCCTTGGAAGGAGATTTAAAAAACTGTTCAAACATTTTACAATTTAAGCATAAATGCAAACAAAAAATGGTGAAATTTTATGAAAATGTTTAGAAAATTGTGTATATGATTGTGTATATTAGGCTATTGTAAATGATTTTTGCCATCTGTATTTTTGTTACTTTTTCTTTGAAATAAGATTGGGGTAGGTTAAATAAGAATCGGTTCTTCATCCTCCTCCTGAGTTTGCACTGAATGTTTAATGTATGTAATTATTTTGAAAGTTATTATTATTTTTTTATGATTTTGTGCAAGCGCAAATAAAGTAAATGCATGTGCGGAATATATACAATATGTTCTTTCAGGTTTGCCACATTTTGAAAATATGTCAGGTTTCATTGAAATATAAAAAAAAAAATAGGTTGTAAATTGTGGAAGGTGTTGCGGTAATGAGAGAAATCAATCAAAATTAAAAAAAAAACTGTTCATTTAAAAATAAATATTAATTCAGAATTTCAAGTAACTGCCCATAACTGTTAATAATCAATTTTTAAAAACGTGAAAATGTATTTGCTTTTCTAACAGTGTTGATGTTTTCAGACTGTTGCGGTAATGAGATTTTTTAGGACTTGTTTTGGAAATTGTTCAAAAATGTCTTAAATTGCAAGTAAATGTTTTTAAATTAATGTTCACAAATACTCCAGACTTTGTTTCTAATGTCTGGGGGAAAAAATGCTAATTAAAGCATTTTTCAATTTTCATGTTTGAAATTTTTAAAACCAAGTTTTCGTGAGAATCACCCAAATAGTAAACCTCTCTGTAATATAAGGATTCTGTAGACTATTTGTCCAGGAAGCAGCTAATGCGTGTAACAGACTTTAGCTCCAGCAGAGTGATCAAAGTGAATCCAGACAGACCTCAGGAACATGCATGCTTCATTATTTTATAAGCAAGTTTCACTGAAGTGTGATCTAATCCAGTCCTAACCCCATTTTCAGGGTGCACTGGAGGCATGTGGTAAGGTGTCACTCTTAGAGGTCTTCACCAAAACTGCTGCAGTCAAGGTGGGTCCTGACAAACCACTGGAGGGGGTTCGATTAGCTGCTCTGCAGGTATATTAGATTTCTGGTACCATCATCAAACTGTGTGGTATTCTGGGTTGTAAATATAATCATTTAACACATTGAATTTAATGACATAATTTGTGTCCCATTTTAATTTTGAATAAAGGCAGGAAAAACATTGCTTGTTCCAACACCTCGGCTAAGAACTGGATTTTTAAACAGGATCATTCCACCAAAAGGTGCAACCAAACAAGAACTGTGTGTGTGTTCTACTTCTCAGGTGAAATTATGCATTTTCTAAAGTTATGCAGTGTTGCATTGTTGCACTTCCTCACGTTTCAATTGAAAAATTCTTTGCTTAAGGGTATTAAAGATTTCAGTGTCCCGATTGGTTTAGATGACAAAGTTCAAGTGGATCTTGTCGTAGTTGGATCTGTGGCTGTATCTGATAAAGGTAAAACTCTGCACCTTAGGATGACTTGAGTTTCTTGTATTTTCCTCTCATAATACAATGAACTGACAATATTCAATGCCATTAGGCTACAGAATTGGAAAAGGTGAAGGCTTTGCGGATATGGAATATGCTCTGATGGCATGTATGGGAGCCGTGGGTGAATCCACTATGGTCATCACCATTGTTCATGATTGCCAGGTTAGTAATGTAGCCTGTAATAACTGTCAGGTTTCACTCATTGTGATAAAATAAAAAAGCCTTGAAATGAAAACTGTAAACTTCTATAACTCCTAAATGATCCTCAATGAACCACAAAAGGATAAGATTTACAGATTGTAGGATAAAGATAGGAGTCTTTGTGTTATGTGTATTTGAATAATCCTTTATCAAGGTTTCATATATATAATTTGAGATGGAGGATAAACTGTTAAAATTTTTAATATTTTACTGTGAAATCTGTAGTAAACACAGGGCTCAAAATTAACTTTACTTAATAGCGCTGGTGCTTCCAATTTAAAAAGTTAGAAGAACCAGCAAAAATGTAGGTGCACCCACCAAAAATGTAGGAGGACGTACCACAATTACAATTTATATATATATTTTACTCTAAAAAACGTTGGGTTGTTTTTTTTCTACCCAAACACTGGGTTGAGGCTGTTGAGTCATTTTGTTGGGTCATTTTTCCCATGGTTGGGTAGATTTTGTTTAACCCAGCCATTTGGGTTAGAGGCTGGTTAATCTCACTGATAGCTGAAACAAAACACCCCTCCCCCTCCTGCCCTCCCACACAACAACCCAGCAGATGGGTTATACAGCGCAGGCTTTTTGCATCCTCCTCAGGAGAGAGCAGATCTCAACGCCACCGAATTGGTGCTTTACTTCGGTAAAATAAAGGTTTGTATACATTTTTTGTCTATAAAGTCTTTACAGTGCTGCAACTCATTTTATTTAATGCCATGTAATATACAGAGATGAGATGCCAGTCAGCATTGGTGGTCTCACATGATGGAAACATCTTTTTCCTTGAATAAACTGATTTTATTCATTATAATACTGAATATTATTAATCTGGATGTTAAAATATTTTCTCAGAACTCTGTACTGTTCGTTTATGTGCAGGTTATAAGGAGATTTTCAGCTCCAACGCCTAACAGCGGCCCATGACCGGCTCAGATTTTGCTAACACACCGCTGCGCTTATGACAGGAATGTGGAAAATAGAAGAAAAAAAATATCTAAGCGGAGAGGAGAGACAACTTTGACAACTGGCTGCAGCAAGATTTGGACATAGTGCTCCTAGTCTGTTTGTTGGCGTGAGAAATAATAAATGAAAAAATCTCACATTTGTTTTCAATTGTAAGTTAAGTATTTAACTTTTAAAAAGCAATTATCGTTTAACGGCATAAGCTGTATAGTTGTGTTGTCATTCTTTTCGGGATGGGGAGTCGGTCGGGGGATTCAGATAGAAGATAGATTGACTTCTATCTGAATCCACTGTAAAAATAAATCATCCACCTGCCCAACCGCCCAATGATATTCTCTAATATAGATATCTCCATGCTGCAGACCCCATTTTAGTTTGAAAACACCAGGGTTGCATTTTTTTTTTTTATGGTGCAGCTACCTACTGTAAGCAAATTAGCTCAAAAGGGAAATATGAATAATTAATCAACTTAATTATTTGGATCAGTTACTTGAATTAACTTCATGTAGCTGAATGACGATTACAATCAATTAATCTGTTTGGCCAGCAAACACTCAGTATTGCTTGTCTATCATCTTTCCATGGCCACAGAAAAATAATGCTTTCTTAGCATGTAGCTGTGGTCATAATCATTTAAATTGACATTGGTTTATAAGCAGATCAGAATCAACTAGCAAGAATGTGCACAATAGTTTTGTTAAACTAAATCTCAAACATATAGCTAGACTAAATACACGCATACATAGAAAATGAGAGAGTGGAAGTAAATGAAACCATAGCACAACAGGGGAATGGAGCTATGAAAATAGTAATTTAATGAGCAGGAAGAACCATTAGTTTCTCACTATAAAGCACCTTTGTTAACAAAGGGGTTCACAACTTAATACTAAATTGCTGTTTAACCCCCTGGAGTCGGCGATACCACCTTGCTTTTTTTCTTATCAGTATGAAAGAGACTCAAAATACTCAGTCAATTTTGCACATACAATTAAGAGTTATACTCCATTTTAATCTGTGAAATATAATCTTTTATTTGTGTACACTCAGAGTAAAAACAAAATGTTGTGCTTTTTGCAAAATAAAGAAAACTAACATGATGTGTGATCTGTCGTATCCCTCTGAACGAAGTCCAATCTGATAGTTCTCAGAAAATGAACTGTAACTTAGTGAATACTAATCACAAAAAAATTAGACTTATGTCTAAAGAAACGTTGAAATGTCAGGTTTTAATTTGTGTAAGTCAAATCGAAAACAAATATTCTTTATGTAATCTGTATGAAAAGAGACATGTCAGACGTCCGTGAGTCAGCTCATTATCCACTAATTCGGCCACTCCCACGGAGCGAGTGCTATTCAGATGCAAATTCTGAGGCAATATATGTATGCATCTTTCTGTATGTTTGATATACAGCATGATGAGCATGAGACTTCTTTTAAAAACATTATGATAGTAAGGCATCCAATCTTTTGACTGGTACTGTAATTTAAACTATAATAGGCCTATACAAAATTTTCTTCACATGATGTACAATAATGCGTGCATGCATGAGATCACAAAAATCATGTTTTCTGTCAAGAGTGGACATTATATTAACGTTAATACAGCTGATATGATCCTGTTATCAGCATGATCACAGAGGGTTTTTTCACATAGCCTACCTGACTGAAAGGGCTCATTATGCGGGTCATTATGCGGGTCTTTGTCTTCTCAGGTGTGAATCACAGCATTATTCATGAAGGTTCACACCTACATGCATACTGTTTCTTGACAAAAAGTGTCTTACAAAATTTAAATCAATATATTGTTTTATATGAACGAGTAGGCAGGATAATTTTTACATCATTTTTAAGCAAAAACTCTAGACTACAACCTCCAATACCCAGAAGTCTTGTGAACACATTTAATTTTAGTTTTTTGGGCTTATTTCAGTGACTTAAGTTTTTTGTTTTTTCAATAATCAAACATAAACGTTATTCCTTCAAAAATACAAACATGTACATACATGTTCCTCACATATTATGGTAGCCTAGTTCGTGCTGAATACAGTGTAATGACACCTTTTCCATTAATATGTTTATGAACAACTGAAACGAGCACAAATGTCAGGGCATGTTAACTTCTCCAGGGCCCCAAAAATCCTCAGACCCCAGAGGGTTAATGTTCAAATGTACTATACTTGCAAATGCCTTCGCTGTTGAAGAGCGTCAGGATATGCAGTCTCAGGAGAAATTCTTGATGATTCGGTCCGAGGGTGTTGAAGTTGTAATCAGTATCTTCTGTGTTGAATGAAGAAATGACGACAAACTTGTGCTGTTAATTTGACCCTGTTGTGGTCAAGGAAGTTGTGCATGGCTTGAAGTGAATGAGGCCTGCCTGCCCAGCTGTGCCGGTTGGGTGAGGTCTCACATGAACAGCAATCAGAAGAAGCAGCAAGAACTAGAAGACCCGGAGGTCACTGTGAAGTTGCCCTTTATGTTCCACCGAGGTCACACCTTTGAGGTTTGGCTTGACCGATGAGTAAGGTAAATTCTCAGTCGGGAGAGTTCCTTTGTTTGAAAGTGAACTCATTTGCATGAGGGGAGTAAGCTGACAGTTTGTGTCCATTTATACTCTGATAAATATAACAAACATACAAGGCATTCTAAGAGATAGTGATGTTCACCAAAGTGTGAGTCATTAACCCTCTGAAGTCTGAGGCTAATTTGGGGTCCTGGAGAAGTTTTGACATGCCCTGACATTTGTGTTTTTTTCAGTTGTTTATAAACATATTAATGACAAAAGTCTCATTACACTGTATTCAGCAGAAACTAGGCTACAATAATGTGTGAGCAACAAGTATGTACATGTTTGTATTTTTGAGAGAATTATGTATATGCGTGGTTTTTGAAAAAACAAAAAAATGAGTCACAGAAATAAGGCCTCAAAATACATACAAAAACATTTTCACAAGACTTTTGTGAACTGTATATTTTAGTCTAGAGCAGTGGTTCCCAAACCTATCCTAGAGGACCATGCACATTTTGTATGTCTCCCTAATTTTGACACACCCATTTCAGGTCTTGCTGTCTTTACTAATGAGCACATGAGTTGAATCAGGTGTGATAGATGAAGGAGACATACAAAATGTGCAAGGCTGGGGGTCCTCCAGGACAGGTTTGGGAACCACTGGTCTAGAGTTTTTGCTTCTAAATTATGTGGAAATTATCCTGCCTACTCTGATGCATAAAACAATGTATTGATTTTAAATTTCTAAGAAATTTGTTTACACAGGCCGTATGCGAAGAGGTGTGAATCTTCATGAATAGTGCTGTGATTCAAACCTGAGGAGATTAAGACCCTGCCCATAATGAGCCATTCAGTCAGGAAAGAATGCAATGACAAAATAAATCTCATTTTTTTTGTTTGAAGTTTATTTAAAATATAGTTAACTATATAAATGAGAGTCAAAGACACATTTTGAGTACACAGTTATACCTGGAAATAAATCCTGTTCAAAGATGTATCTGAACATCACATACCTGGCATTTGGTGTTTCTGCACTCGAAAAAAAAAAAAAAACACTGCTTCCAGTCAGTGATCTCAGTATCATATTCATGCAGTCCAATGTGGGCAAATATCTGGTCACTGTGATGCTCAAATCTGTGAGATAAAAGAAAAAACCCTCTGTGAACATGCTGATAACGGGATCATATCAGCTATTGTATTAACGTTAATATAATGTCCACTCTTAACAGAAAACATGATTTTTGTGATCTCATGCATGCACATCATGTGAAGAGAATTTTATATAGGCCTATATTTTTAATTACAGTACCGGTCAAAAGACAGATGTTTTTGAAAGAAGTTTCATGCTCATCAAGCCTGCATTTATTGAATCAAAAATACATAAAAAACAACAATAATGTGAAATATTATTACAATTTAAAATAATAGTTTTCTATTTTAATATACTTTAAAATATTCATATCTGTGATGCAAAGCGTTTGTCATTCCTTGCGAATGAAAGCTTCATTGATGTGGCACTATTTTACAGTAAACTCTTCATAATCTGTCCAAAACAGGCCAAAAGAAATATCTTCTAAACATTCATATTGCTATTGACATTAAGTATTTTATTTGTTATATTATAGAGCCTATAAATGTTAATGTGCAGTTTAATATGTTGCTAACACATTTTCAGTTTTTATTAGATATTTCAGTCGATTTCACTCATCTCAGTATCTCATTGACAGACACGAGTCTATATAGCGTTTAGAATAAATAATTTGCATGACATACAATCCTCTGCTTGATCAAGTTGATCCTCAAAATGGAATTAAATCCATTCATGCACTTCCTCTGAGGTGAGGAAGATGCTCTTCCTCTGAGGTAAGGAAGATGCAGTCATGCTCTTCCTCTGGGCATTGCCGCATTAGCGGATAATGAGCTGACTTGCAAACGAGTCTCTTTTTTTTTCAAACAGATTACATAAACAGAGAATATTTGTTTTCGATATGACTTACATGATTTAAAACCTGACATTTCAACGTTTCTTTGGACATATGTCTCATGTTTGTGTGATAAGTATTCACTAAGTTACAGTTAATTTACAGGGAGTATCAGATTGGACTTCATTCAGAGAGAGATGACAGGTCGCGCATAAAGTTAGTTTTCTTTATTTTGCAAAAAGCACAACATTTCGTTTTTACTGTGAGTGTACACAAATAAAAGAAGATATTCTATAGTTTCAATTGATGTATTACTTTTGTCTCTAGATTTTGCTGCTATGTGAAAAAAATCCAGCAAAATGCATCGGCGCATTTCCTGACTTCTGAGTGTTAAAGGACGAATATTTTGATATGAGACAGCACCTAGATTTTTTATATCCCTAAATTATTTATTCTAATCGCGATATAGACTCATGTCTGTCAATATTAAGCCGCAAAAACACAGTTTAAACATTAATTCTGCATGTTCTGTGTCTCTGTGTGAGTAATTATTGGCTTTTCCCAAAAAATATTGTTATACTGAGATGAGTATACGTTGAAAGTGCCCTGGTTATTGGTGATTCTATTACATGGAATGTGAAAATAGAGACACCAGCCACCATAGTCACATGTTTGCCAGGAGGCAATACGCCTGACATTTAAAGCAAATTTAAAAGTGCTGGCTAATGCTAATCGTAAATACTCTAAAATTATTATTCACGTCGACACTAATGATGTTCAACTTCGCCAGTCTGAGATCACTAAAATTAACATTAAAGAGGTGTGTGAACTCGCAAGTACAATGTCAGATACTGTAATTTGCTCTGGCCCTCTTCCTGTTCGACGGAGTGATGAGATACTTAGCAGACTATCATCACTCAATGGCTGGCTGTCTAAGTGGTGTCTGCAGAATAATATAGGGTTCATAGACAATTGGTAAAATTTTTGGGGCAGACCTGACCTGTTGAAGAGAATACACCCCCCTGGGATGGTGCTACTCTTCTCTCTAGTAATATGGCACATTTTCTTAGAGCTGAAACATGACAAACTGGGGCCCAGGTCAGGAAGCAGACATGCTGGCTAAACCGACCGTCTGCTAGCTGTCTCATGTCACATAAGTCCGATAAAACCCAACACATAGAAACTTTTTCACCTAGATATTATCACATAGAGACTGTGTCTGTACCCCAAATTAGTAAATACAAAAATCTCCCAAACCCATTTAAGGGTAAATATTTAATTGATGTTCAACAAATAAAAAACAAATATAATACTGATGAACAAATTATAAAGCTTTGGTTGCTGAATATTAGATCCCTTTCTTCAAAAGCACTTATTGTAAATGATATTATCACAGACAATAATCTAGATGTGCTATGTTTGACAGAAACCTGGCTAAAACCAGACGATTACGTTACTTTAACCCTCTGGAGTCTGAGGGTGATTTGGGGCCCTGGAGAAGTTTTGACATGCCCTGACATTTGTGCTTTTTTCCAGTTGTTCATAAACATATTGATGGAAAAGGTGTCATTACACTGTATTCAGCACGAACTAGGCTACCATAATATGTGAGCAACATGTATGTTTGTATTTTTGAAGGAATAACGTTTATGCGTGGTTATTGAAAAAAAAAAAACTTAAGTCACTGAAATAAGCCCAAAAAACAAATATTAATTAAAGCTGCATGCAGCATTTATCGGGGTTCAAGCATTTAAGGCAGTTTGCATAAAAAAGGACTTGTCTTATTTAGTAAGCATGTTACCACTGAAATCATATATGCTAAAAGAAAAGGTTTAAACAATAATACATTATACATGCGAAGCATGCTTACACACACACACACACACACATAAACACAAAAAAAAACATAATTTTCAGGTCACAATGTAATTGTAATGTTGTGTTACTGCAAAGACATAAGTCACATGAACACATGAAGTGGTAAACCTTGAAAAAATGTGATTTGTAATGTTATTATAAGGATTTATATAGTTTAAAGCAGGGGTGCCCAATCCTGTTCCTGGAGATCTACCTTCCTACAGAGTTCAGCTCTAGCCCAGCTCAACACACCTGTCTGTAATTATGAAGTGATCCTGAAGATCTTAATTAGCTGATTCAGGTGTGTTTTATCAGGGTTGGAGCTAAACTTTGCAGGTAGGTAGATCTCCAGGAACAGGATTGGGCACCCCTGGTTTAAAGGGATTTTAAATGACAAAACATTAAAACCTTGAATTATATTCGGGGCCTTCTGCTGCCATCTGGTGGCACAAAATGACAGTGTCGGGCAATTTAATATAGAAAAATATAGTTTTAAAAGTTTTTTGACAGTTATAGCGCCACCTATTGCCCGATCTCCACCACTTTTTTGGAGTGTCCTCAGAGTGTGCCAATACATATGTGTGCCAATTTTGGTGAAAATATCTCATTTCGTTTTGAAGTTATAGACACTTATATATAAGAGAGCATAAAAAATGACCCATGAAAGACTTTGATTTGATTTTATTGCCACTTCAAAATTTTGACATTTGGGCTTTAACATTTATTAAACCAACTTAGGTTCCGTGTTTCCTACAGTGGTTTCGTGTCGATCGGACAAACGGTTTCGAAGATATTCGCAAATGTTTTTTAAGCGCTAAATCACAACGTGGCACAAACCATTCTCCGAAACCTGGCAAGGATGGTATCGTTGAACTCGGCAAGGATTCAGGAGTCTAAAGACATATCTCGCATGAAAATAAGTCGATTACATCCAGAGTTATTTACAATTTCAGCCAAAAGCATTAAAAACACAAGTTTTTTTAAGTTTTCTAACAGTTATAGCGCCACCTATGGTCCGATCTCCATGAAAATTGGTGTGCTTCTTTACAGTCATACCGTGCATGTGGTCACCAATATTCATGAAGTTCTGAGTTTTCTTTGAGGTTTTATAGGCTTTTTGGTATATTTGGCCACGCCCACTTTCTAAATGACCCAGTTATATTGACCCAATGGGTAAAGTTCAACTTTTTTTGATAATTATTGATCTAGATAGTCCAGAGAATTGTCCTGCGCTGGTTTTATTCCGATTGGGCGAAACCCTAGGACTGGTTCGCAAAAGTAGGTTTTTTAAATATTCACGAATAATTAATGAACGGTTTGATTGACAGCATTGGTTCTTAAGGCAAAGTTGTTCAGCATGAGGGGATCTATCAAATGATATGCATATTGTGTGGATTTATGGAACACTGTGATTACTGAGGCAAAATCTCGTTAGCGCCAACTAGTGGCCGTTTTTTTTTCTAAATTCTTACATACCTCTGAGTCGAACAGGCCCACCAAGTTTGGTTCCGATCGGCCTCCGTTGACCTTGTCTAATAGGTGCTCAAACTTCATTGGCCGATGGTGGCCATGTTTTTAGAGATAGACCAATATCCTCATAGACCATCATGCCCCCTTGGACCAAGACACTGCATGGCAAATTTTACGTCAATTGGACTAACGGTTGCATAGTTATAGCTGTTTTCATGTTTTATTTTCTCGTTATAGCGCCACCTAGTGGCCCATTGTCGCAATTTTTCTATCGTGACCAAAAATTTAGCCCGTACACAGTTGTACCGAATTTGGTGTAAATATCTCATTTCATTCTCGAGTTATACCCATTTTAGTAAAAGTGGCTCCACCTACTTCGTATGTTTTGGCTCCCCTTAGCGACCGTGAATAAATATTTAAACTTTTTTTTGATGATAATTGATATTCAGACTCCAAAGAACATTTCTGCACTGGTTTAGTTCCGATCGGGCGAAAACCCTAGGACTAGTTTGCAAAAGTAGGTTTTTGACAAAATTCTAAATTTCGAAAATATTTGCATACCGGAAATGAAATCGCCGAAACATGTATTTCCTAATTTGAGCCAAGGATTCCATTGATTTAAGACACTTGATTCTAGGACAAACGGTCTAGGAGTTATGAGCGATTTTGCGTTTTTGATCGCTGTTGCACCACCTATTGGCCGATTTGTACGAGTGCATTTTATGGCGGAGTAATAATAATAAAAAATCCTTACAATTACAATAGGGTTTCAGCACTTCGTGCTTGAACCCCTAAATATGTGTTCACAAGACGTCTGGGTATAGGAGGTTGTAGACTAGAGTTTTTGCTTCAAATTGATGTAAAAAATACCCTTTTACATATAAAACAATATATTGATTTAAATTTTGTAAGACACTTTTTGTCAAGACACACAGTATGCATGGAGGTGTGAATCTTCATGAATAATGCTGTGATTCACACCTGAGAAGACAAAGACCCGCATAATGAGCCCTTTCAGTCAGGTAGGCTATGTGAAAAAACCCTCTGATAACAGGATCATATCAGCTGTATTAACGTTAATATAATGTCCACTCTTGACAAAAAAAAACATGATTACCATGTACCAGTCAAAAGATTGGACGCATTACTATTATAATGTTTTTAAAAGAAGTCTCATGCTCATCATGCTGTGTATCAAAAATACAGAAAAAACAGCAATACTGTGAAACATTTTTACAATTTAAAACAATGGTTTTCTAATTTTAATATTTTTTTCAAAATATAATGTATTTCTGTGATGCAAAGTGTCTGAACATTCATGTTACCTCTAAGGCATTTCATATAGGCTTTTAGCTCAAACATATGAGAATCCATCAATATTTCTCCAAATGTGCATGCTTTTATGTCAATTTTCTATACAGAGGAGTAATATTTATTCAATATTTATTGTCATTACTATGAGCGCTGGATACTGTGATGTACTGTTTCCAATTCATACTTGCAGCCGGAGGGCGCTCTGTGCACATTTAGTCCACAAATGATCGTGATGAAGAACAGGCATACCATGTGACATTCCAGGAACTAACGGAGGCTTCCAAAGATCACTATGGCTCTGGCTATAACCATGGCTATAACATGCAGATAGACACTTTTGAAGATAATAAATACACAATTGTGATAATGTATACATATATTGCCTCAGAATTTGCGTCTGAATAGCGCTTCCTTCCTGGGAGTGGCCCAATTGGTGGATAACGAGCTGACTCACGGACGTCTAACATGTCTCTCTTTTCATACAGATTACACAAAGAGAGAATTTTTGTTTTCGATTTGACTGACACGACTTAAAACCTGACATTTCAACGTTTCTTTAGACATAAGTCAAATTTTTGTGTGATTAGTATTCACTAAGTTATTGTTCATTTTCTGAGAAATATCAGATTAGACTTTGTTCAGAGGGAGACGACAGATCACGCATCATGTTAGTTTTCTTTATTTTGCAAAAAAGCACAGCATTTAGTTTTTACTCTGAGTGTACTCAAATAAAAGACATTCTATAGTTTCAATTGATATATTACTTCTGTCTCTGACAATTTTTTTTTTTATTATTTTAAGTCTGTTTTTCTGCAATGTGAAAAAAATCCTGCAAAACACGCCGGCGTGTTTCCAGACTCCAGAGGGTTAAATGAGTCTAGCCCTTACTACTATCGACACAAACCGCGTCGGAAAGGCAAAGGGGGGAGGTGGTACTGTAGTTTATAGTAATATCTTTAGTATTACTAAAAAGTCTTTCAATTATAATTCCTTCAAAGTAATGGTGCTTTATGTAACATTATGTAATTTAAGTGACAAATCCCATTTGAAATTCATGCTGGCTACTGTATACAGGCCACCAGGGCGCCATACAGACTTTCTCAAAGAATTTGCTGACTTTCTATTGGAGTTAGTACTGGCTGAGGAAAAAGTCCTAATTGTTGGTGATTTTAATATCCATATAGATCATGAAAAAGACCCGTTGGGATTGGCATTTACAGACATTCTAAACTCTATTGGAGTTAGACAACATGTGTCAGTGCCCACTCATTGTCGTAATCATACTTTAGATCTAATATTGTCACATGGAATCGATATTGATGCCGTTGAAATTCTGCAGCAGAGCGATGACATCTCAGATCGTTATCTAGTCTCATGTATACTACATTTAGCCAAGGCTGCTAAACTGCCTCCCTGCCACAAACATGGTAGAACTATCACTTCTACCACCTAAAGATTGTTTTATAAATAATCTTCCTGATCAGTTTTATCGCCTTAGCATACCAGACAGCTTAGAAGAACTCTGTTGCCGAAACTATTTACTCTTTTTTTCCAGCACATTAGACGCAGTAGCTCCTTTGCGCTTAAAAAAAGATTGAGGAAATTAATCCAACGCAGTGGTACACACTCGGGCCCTTAAGAGAACAGCCAGAAAAATGGAGCGGAGCTGGAAGAAAACAAAACTAGAGGTTTTTCGCATTTCGTGGAGAGAGAGAATGATTGAGTACAGAAAGGCCTTAAAAACTGCTAGATCTGCTTATTTTTCAAATATTTTAGAAGAAAATAAACACAACCCTAGGTATTTATTTGACACAGTGGCTAAATTAACGAAAAAATAAAGCTTTGACATCTGATGTTTCCAAACAGCACAGCAGTAATGACTTTATGAACTTTACTTGCAAGATTTACAATATTAGAGAGAAAATACTATGTGCATGATTAATTTCTAATAACTCAAAGGATGGCATGAATGAAATCTGTATAAAATGTATTCTTTTTATAGAAATTATGTCTTAACTGTACTCTGTACTCTCTGCTAATAGCAGGAAAGTTAAGAGACCAGGTGATAACATGTCATTTTATGTAATTTATCCCGTTCTAAAGTTTAGGTGCTAAATAGGAAAAGGGTCTACCGCCTGTGGTTGATTTTGATATTCTAGGTATTATCAACTGGCCAGAATTTTGAGATTGCGTTAGACGTGTAGGACTATAATGCATTAAGAGCTCACTCAAGTACTGGGGAGCTAAACCATTTAGTACTTTGTAAGTAATTAGCAAGATTTTAAAATCTATACAATGTTTAATAGGAAGAAAATGCAGTGTTGACAGAATCAGGCTAATATGGTCACCCGGGTTCCTAATTGATGACGAAGACTTAACAGAGCAGCCATCAAGGGTTAGACAATATTCTAGGTTATTACATGCAGAGGTTTTTGGTCCAATAATTAGAATCTCTGTTTCTTTCTGAATTTAGTAGTAGGAAATTACTAGTCAACCAATTTTTTATATCAGCTGTGCATGCCGTTAATTTTGTGAATTGGTACGCTTCGTCAGGGCGTGAAGAAATATAGAGCTGAGTATCATCACTGAGCCTTGTGGTACTCCACTCTGAACTTGAACGTGATCGGTACAACATCTCTTTGTTAATTGCAACAAACTGATAACAGTCAGATAAGTATGATTTGAACCATGCCAATGCAATTCCACTAATGCCAACATAATTTTCGAGTCTATTCAAAAGAATGTTGGGGTCGATATTGTCAAAAGCAGCACTAGGATCTAGTAACACTAATAGAGAGAGACAACCATGATCTGATTAGAACAAATCATTTGTAACTCGAATGAAAACAATCTCAGTACTATAGTACGGTCTAAATTCTGACTGGAAATCCTCGCAGATACTGTTTCTTTCTAAAAAGGAACATAGTTGTGATGATACTGCCTTTTCTAATATTTTTGACAGAAAATGTAGGTCCTTGGCTAAATGTAGTATACACGAGACTAGATAATGATTTAAGATGTCATCGTTCTGCTGCAGAATTTTAACGGCATCAATATCGATTCCATGTGACAACATTAGATCTAAAGTATGATTACGACAATGAGTGGGTCCTGATATGTGTTGTCTTACTCCAGTAGAGTTTAGAATGTTTGTAAATGCCAATTCCAATGCGTCTTTTTCATTATCTACATGGATATTAAAATCACCAACAATAAGGACTTTATCCGCAGCCAGTACTAACTCTGATAGAAAATCAGCAAATTCTTTGATTTAAAGTCTGCATGGTGGCCTGCATACAGTAGCCAGCACAAATGTAAAATGGGATTTGTCACTTACATTACATAACGTTACATAAAGCACCATCACTTCGAAGGAATTAAATTTGAAAGACATTTGAGTAGACTTAAGACTTAAATGGGTTTGGAAGTTTTTTGTATTTACTAATTCAGGGTACAGACATAGTCTCTATGTAATAATATCTAGGTGAAAGAGTCTCTATGTGTTGGGATTTATATGACTTCTGTGATGTGAGACAGCTAGCAGACGGTCGGTTTAGCCAGTCTTTCTGCTTCCTGACCTGGGCCCCAGTTTGTCATTTTTCAGCTCTAAGACTATGTGCCATATTACTAGAGAGAAGAGCAGCACCATCCCAGGAGGGTTGAATACCATCTCTTTTCAACAGGTCAAGTCTGCCCCAAAAACTTTTCCAATTGTCTATGAACCCTATATTATTCTGCGGACACCACTTAGACAGCCAGCCATTGAGTGATGATAGTCTGCTAAGTATCTCATCACTACGACGAACAGGAAGAGGGCCAGAACAAATTACTGTGTCTGACATCGTACTTGCGAGTTTACACACCTCTTTTATGTTAATTTTAGTGATATCCGACTGGCGAAGTCGAACATCATTAGTGCCAACGTGAATAATAATCTTAGAGAATTTATGATTAGCATTAGCCAGCACTTTTAAATTTGCTTTGTCAGGCGCTCTGGCTCCCGGCAAACGTGACTATGGTGGCTGGTGTCTCTATTTTCACGTTCCGTGTAATAGAATCGCCAATAAATAGGGCACTTTCAACAGGATTCTCAGTGGGTGCGTCACTGAGTGGAGAGAACCTGTTTGATGTTCTAATTGAAATGGAACAGCTGTGTTTTTCGCAACAATGCCATCTCACCATCACCCAATTGCCCTGCTGCACGGCCTATACAGCTGGAACCGAACAATGTACAGAGTTCACTAAGCTAGTCGCATCCAAAACAATATCTAAAGCCCTTGCATTCTTACTATCTTCAATTAAAGTTTGGATGCATATCTCTAATTCTGAGATTTTCTCTGTCAGCCTAACAACCAAAGGAGAGGATGACGTTACTCACCGTGTTTTTAGACTGATCCGACTCACCACAGTTGTTTGATGAACTCGTTGAAAAAGGAGCATGTGAGAGAAAAGGACGGTGGGCGCGGATGACATGCTAACAAGCTAACAAGCTAGCGAAATGCTAACGCTTTGTGATAGCAATTAAGTTTAAAAGATTAAAAGTTAGCGACGTCAGATTAATGTGATTAATATTATTAATATTAGACAATATTAGATATATGGTGATGATAAAATAGACAACAAGCAATGACAATAAATAGATTCAAAACAAAGCTATACGGGGCTACAGATGCAAACTATTCATCAGCGAGGCAGACGGGCAGACTGGAGTAATCAAAGTGGAAATAAACTGCCTAACGAGTGTTTAATAATATTAAAAGTATTTATTGGGTAGGGTTAGGGAAAGGTGTTGGGTGGGTTTTTATTCTCCCAATAAGGCAGCATCCATTTAATAATTTTAATAAATATAATCATTTACAGTGCAAATAGCTGTGATGCTATTTACAAAAGTGAAAATAGCAATACATTATATTTAAGTGATGATAACAGCAATATCTCTTTCGATATTAGCCACTAGAGAGCAGAATAACACAGGGAATCAGTTAACGAACGCATTGTAGTTATGTTGACCTACTGTTACAAGTTGGTGCTCCAAAATCCCAGAGGTTTATCACGGGAATTTGCATTCATCCCAGGCATGCATTCATTCCAGGCTAACCTTTATTGAGGTTAAATTTATGTAGTCCATAGTAATTAGTAAATAGTGTAGTCCATGCCTTTTTGTCTGAGTCCGTTTTGTCTGATACCTTTTGGTCTGAGGCTGTTTAATCCAAAGCCTAATTGTACAAGACCTGACACCTGACGTTGTTTTTCCTGAGACCTGAAGCCTTTCAGTCTGAGGTGCGATGCCTGCTTTGCCCGATGACTGAATCCTTTTAGTCTTAGGCGTAACGCCTTTCTGTTGTATGACTGAGGTATGAGAATGTCCTAATATGTACACTGTACATATGATATAAATATTGTGTGTATGTGTGATACATTGTGTGATATGTAGGGTCTAAAACACGATTGCGCCACCCAGTGGTCGTTTTCTTTCAAACTTTGCACAGACCTCTAGGGCCATGAGTCAAACAGGCCCACAGAGTTTCGTCCTGATTGGACACGTTAACCTGCTCTAATAGGTGCTCAAATTTTATAGGCCGATGGCAGCCATGTTTTTCAAAATACACAAATGTTTTCATAAATCATCAAGGCAACTTGGACAAAGACAGTGCATGCCAATTTTCAAGTCATCTGGACTAACAGTTGTGTAGTTATAGCTGTTTTTATGATGTTTTTTTTTTCGTATTATAGCGCCACCAAGTGGTAAATCTAAAAGAAATAACTCATACATGAGTATGACAAGTTTGGTGACTATCTCATTTTGTTTAACCACTGGAGTTAAAGTGGCCCTGCCTACTTCGAACGTTTGGGCGTCCTATCATGTTTTGTTCGTCTTGAGCCAAGGATTTCAATGATATAAGACACTTGGTCTAAGGGTTATTAGCAGCTACGCATTGTTGATCGCTGTAGTGCTACTTATTGGCCAATCGGGGTCATACCTTGTCAGGCTCTCCCCAGATTGAGACCAATCACCTTTTTGTATGACCACAGAATGAACTCGTACACGAGTATGACAAGTTTGGTGAAAACATCTAATTTCGTTTAAGAGTTACAACCATTTATGTGAAAGCGGCCCTGCCTACTTCGAACGTTTTGGCATCCTATCACGAGAGTGAATCACAGATCGAAATTCTTTTGATAACTTTTTGCCAGGAAAGTCTCTAGATCAGTGGTCCCAACCACGTTCCCGGAGGCCTTCCAACACTGCACATTTTGTATCTCTCCTTTGTCTGATACACCCATTTCAGGTCTTGGAGTCTCTACTAATGAGCTGATTTGAATCAGGTGTGTTTGATTAAGGAGACATGGAAAACATGCAGTGTTGGGGGGCCTCCAGGAGTGTGGTTGGGAACCCCTGCTCTAGATGATGTATATCAAGTTTGGAGTGAATTGGACAAATGGCCTATGAGGAGTTCGAAAAAACAGATTTTTCAGAAAATTCAAAATGGCGGAAAAAATTGGAACGTCTTGAGCCAAGGATTCCAATGATTTTAGACACTTGAGTCTACGACAAACGGTCTAGGAGTTATGCTAGTTGTTGATCGCTGTGGTGCCCCCTATTGGCCAATCGGGGACCTTGTCAGGCTCTCCCCAAATTGGGACCTACCACCTGGCCAGGTTTCAAGTTTCTAGGCCTTACGGTTTGGTCTGCACAATCAGTTATATGGCAGAATAATAATAAAAATCTTAACAATTACAATAGCGTTTCAGCGCTACGTGCTTGAACCCCTAATAATAACAATCCTAACAATTACAATAGGGTTTCAGCGCTATGCGCTTGAACCCCTAAAAATCTTAACAATTACAATAAGGTTTCAGTGCTACGCGCCTGAACCCCTGATAATCCTAAGGAAAATAATAGGGCCTACGCCCTTTCAGGGCTTTGGCCCTAATAATAATCCTTAGGAAAGCAATAGGGCCTTCGCCCTTTCAGGGCTTTGGAACTAATAATAATAATAATAATAATCCTAAGGAAAACAATAGGGCCTTCGACCCTTTCAGGGCTTTGGCCCTAATAATCCTTAGGGGATCAAGATAATAAATAATTAATATAAACAGAGCAATTCCAAGAGGGTCCTCGCACCTTGGTGCTCAGGCCCTAATTAAAAAAAGGAATTCAGCTATAATCAATTTTAATAACACAAGGCCTACAGTATAAACCTAAGTAGAGTATATGCATTCATCTCTGTTGTGCTCAGGTCCCAAGTCATGTATAATTATTTACTTTTTGTATTAGCATTTAAAGAGATTTAATTTACAACCAATTTAATAATTTAAATGATGCATTTTATTTTTAATAAATTTTTTAGCACTTGGGTATGGCAATATATGGCTGCCTGTGCGGCACAAACACCCGTTACTTGGACTGTTTTTTTTTTTGTGTGTGTGTTTTTTTTTTTTTTTTTTTT
>RJVU01042909.1:162679-178880 GCA_003731715.1 Anabarilius grahami | reverse complement strand
AGCGAGCATGCAGTAATGAAGAAAACACCAGCAAATACAAAAAACACCAGCAAATAAAGAAAACATCTTCATCAGTTTGAAAACACATGCGCTGCAAATTCTACAACACTTACAAATAGACAAACGCGCTGCAAATAGGACTGCTCATAATGCAGATCAGAATGTTAACAAACAAAACGAAAAAACTCACCTTTCAGGTGCACACCACCTAAGAGTAAACATGAACAATCCCAGCCAGCGGTCCCAGACAGGTACATCAATGTGTTCCCTATAACATTTTCGTTGTGGTCTATGCCAGTCTCGGCGCCAGGACAAACGATTTGGGGGATATTATTTTGCGGTAAAATATTATTAATAAATGATTAATAATAAATAATATATATTTTTTATGTCATGTGACTTCTAACAACTAGCATTTCTTTAGAACAGCAGTCGATCACACTAGTCAGATGAACTGGGCTTTTGGGGTCAAACACGCTCAGGCATGGTTCAGAGCACCTAGTGTGAGTACACCCTTACTTTTGATATTGACCCCTGCCTATCACAAACCAAAACATACAACAGCTGGTTATCAGACAAGTCAAGTCAAGTCACCTTTATTTATATAGCGCTTTTTACAATGCAGATTGTGTCAAAGCAGCTTTACATTGATAACTGGTACATAATTTTGGCTGCACAGCAGCTCTTAAAGAATAGTGTCAATTCAGGCAGATCAGAAGCACTGTTGATTAAATGTCAAGAATACTGTTGAATATCAAATGTCAATTCAAATATCAAGTGTCCCCAACTAAACAGACACAGTGACAAGTCAAGGTTTTGTACAAGTCAAATTCAATTCGATCATGACATTCTAAGATCTGATTTGCATGATAATTTCTGCTTAGGATCTACTTAGGATTATTATTTATGTTTTGACCTGATTTATGTGTTTAGGTCATGGATATTCCCGAGGAACTCATTGAAAGTCATGACCTTACAGTTAACTTCATTCTAACTCCAACAAGAATCATCAAAACTGAATGTAAACACCCCAAACCACAAGGCATCATTTGGTCAAAGGTATTTATCTATTGTCTTAAGTTATTTGAGTCTGTTGTAACTTTCTTAATGCTTCTTAATTTCTTTTTCTTTTTGAAAGTGGGGTAATGCAGTCAATTACAGGTCCTTCTCAAAAAATTAGCATATTGTGATAAAGTTCATTATTTTCCATAATGTAATGATAAAAATTCAACTTTCATATATTTTAGATTCATTGCACACCAACTGAAATATTTCAGGTCTTTTATTGTTTTAATACTGATGATTTTGGCATACAGCTCATGAAAACCCAAAATTCCTATCTCAAAAAATTAGCATATCATGAAAAGGTTCTCTAAACGAGCTATTAACCTAATCATCTGAATCAACTAATTAACTCTAAACACCTGCAAAAGATTCCTGAGGCTTTTAAAAACTCCCAGCCTGGTTCATTACTCAAAACCGCAATCATGGGTAAGACTGCCGACCTGACTGCTGTCCAGAAGGCCATCATTGACACCCTCAAGCGAGAGGGTAAGACACAGAAAGAAATTTCTGAACGAATAGGCTGTTCCCAGAGTGCTGTATCAAGGCACCTCAGTGGGAAGTCTGTGGGAAGGAAAAAGTGTGGCAAAAAACGTTGCACAATGAGAAGAGGTGACCGGACCCTGAGGAAGATTGTGGAGAAGGACCGATTCCAGACCTTGGGGGACCTGCGGAAGCTGTGGACTGAGTCTGGAGTAGAAACATCCAGAGCCACCGTGCACAGGCGTGTGCAGGAAATGGGCTACAGGTGCCGCATTCCCCAGGTCAAGCCACTTTTGAACCAGAAACAGCGGCAGAAGCGCCTGACCTGGGCTACAGAGAAGCAGCACTGGACTGTTGCTCAGTGGTCCAAAGTCATTCGGAAATCAAGGTGCCAGAGTCTGGAGGAAGACTGGGGAGAAGGAAATGCCAAAATGCCTGAAGAATGCCTGAAGTCCAGTGTCAAGTTCCCACAGTCAGTGATGGTCTGGGGTGCCATGTCAGCTGCTGGTGTTGGTCCACTGTGTTTTATCAAGGGCAGCTAGCTATCAGGAGATTTTGGAGCACTTCATGCTTCCATCTGCTGAAAAGCTTTATGGAGATGAAGATTTTGTTTTTCAGCACGACCTGGCACCTGCTCACAGTGCCAAAACCACTGGTAAATGGTTTACTGACCATGGTATTACTGTGCTCAATTGGCCTGCCAACTCTCCTGACCTGAACCCCATAGAGAATCTGTGGGATATTGTGAAGAGAAAGTTGAGAGACACAAGACCCAACACTCTGGATGAGCTTAAGGCCGCTATCGAAGCATCCTGGGCCTCCATAACACCTCAGCAGTGCCATAGGCTGATTGCCTCCATGCCACGCCGCATTGAAGCAGTCATTTCTGCAAAAGGATTCCCGACCAAGTATTGAGTGCATAACTGAACATAATTATTTGAAGGTTGACTTTTTTTGTATTAAAAACACTTTTCTTTTATTGGTCGGATGAAATATGTAAATTTTTGAGATAGGAATTTTGGGTTTTCATGAGCTGTATGCCAAAATCATCAGTATTAAAACAATAAAAGACCTGAAATATTTCAGTTGGTGTGCAATGAATCTAAAATATATGAAAGTTTAATTTTTATCATTACATTATGGAAAATAATGAACTTTATCACAATATGCTAATTTTTTGAGAAGGACCTGTATATCTTTGAAATCAAGCTGGTGCAGGGGTTATGCTCGGTTTGGTTATCTTCACTGAATTCCTTAGCCCATTTTCAACTTTGAAAATTAACTCTTTCTAGAGGTATTTGAGACCAAGAGAGTAAATTAATTTATTAAAATATTTATAATACTAACCACTACTCCAGAGACATTTATAAGTTAGCCATTTGTAGGTTGATTTACCCAAACTGTGTAAACACTGTGACTCTGTGGTGCTTTCAATGCAAATTCTGGGCAGTCTGATGTCATCTTGTGGTTTAAGTAGCAATATGTCTGAATCCTGTATATAAACAATTGCCTGAAGCTTGTATAGGAATGTGCCAATTTATGACGCTGTCCTCTTTGAGGCACTGTGTCACCTGAACCTTATATGGGAACATTGCACTATCATTCTTCAGATTTCTTCTCTTCAGAGAGTGATTAATCTTAGCCCATGGTTAAGAGTTTTATGGCATCAGGATTGTATATGTGTTCAGTTCTTTTTGGTGACATGGTTAATGCTGTCACTGAGAAGCGTAACAGCAGTCCAGCCATTCTGCAAGCCAGACAAAGGGAGTGGAGATGCAGTCTGTCTTTCCCCCTCACAGAAGCTGAGGTGCGCAACCTTTTCCAGCAGCTCAGTGCCCATGCAGGTGCCTTATGTCGAAGCCTGCTTGGTTTTTGTCTCAGGAGTGTCGTTCCTGATCTGTTAGTCAGAAAACCCGCAGAGGCTGTAGTTGAACCACTTCAGAGTTCCGCACACAACAGTCTGTTTCATGCAGAGGCAAAAAACTGTTTTATATCCCTCGTATCTCAATTTGTGCCAATAAGAAAGTCGTCACCTTTATTTATATAGCACTTTGTACAATACAGATTGTTTCAAAGCAGCTTTACAGTGATAACAGGGAAATGATCCAATGATGCAAAACAGCGTTCATTTCAGCTGTACATCAGCTCTAAAAGAAAATAGTGGCATTGTTCAGCTGAAATCAGTTCAGTGTTGATTTGTTCCGTTATAAGGATAATCAATTATTAAATTAGTTCATTTCATCTATAAAGCAGTTCTGCAAAAAACAGCAATGTCATCGTCCAGCTCAGTTCTCATCCAATAGTGTCAGTGTAGTCAAATCAAAAATATTGTTGAATATTAAATATCCCTTACTAAGCAAGCCAGAAGTGACGGTGGCAATGAACCCAAACTCCATCAGGTGACAGAAAGGGGGGAAAAAAAAACCTTGGGAGAAGTGGGCTGGTGGCCAGTTCTCCTCTAGCCAACAAACAAACACGGCGTGATTATGATTCAAGTTGCATCACAAGTCCGAAATCAGATTGTGGATTGGTAGCATTCAAACATTATACTATCCGATTTCGGTACGGTCCACCTTATTTCAATTACAGTTGCTTTCCACAAAAGTTTGTGTTGGGGAGGCTCTGGTTTTGAGGCAGATTTATGCAGCCTAACAATTTACATGATTTGAATTATAGAAGTAGATAGCCTTTCTGCCAGTCAAACTGATTACATCAGCCCTGGCCAGAGTACGAAAAAACAGAATTCGTCTTCTGTTAGTGGCACCGTGATGGCCACCACAGGTTTGGTTCTCAGATCTCGTATCTCTTCTGGAGTGACCTCCTTGGGATATTCCAGTCAGAGCCAGTTTGTTGTATCAGGCACAGGGCTCAATATGGAACCCTCAACAGACCATTTTAAATGTAAAGGCTTCCTCTACTAGGAGATTTATGCTCTCAAGTGGAGACAATTGTGTCCTGGTGCATGGAATGCAATTTGGACCCAGCCCACTGCCTGGTCGGTTCAGTGCTGGAGTTCTTACAAGAACGTTTTTCTATGGCACAGCCCCGCCCATGTTAAGTGAAGTGAAGTGACATGTGGCCAAGTATTGTGACCCATACTCGGAATTTGTGCTCTGCATTTAACCCATCCAAGTGCACACACACAGCAGTGAACACACACACCGTGAACACACACCTGGAGCAGTGGGTAGCCAATGCTGCGGCGCCTGGGGAGCAGTTGGGGGTACAGTGCCTTGCTCAAGGGTCTCACCTCAGTCGTGGTATTGAAGTTGGGGAGAGCGCTGGACATTCACTCCCCTCACCGACAATCCCTGCCGGACCTGAGACTCGAACCCATGACCTTTGGGTTACAAGTCCGATTCTCTATCCATTAGGCCACGACTGTTTAAATGTATGTGGCATCTGCTAAGCAAATACTGGTTGGAGGTGTTTCTTTGCTACGGCATTCACTTGCCTCCAGTTTTATGAGCAGGACCAGATGGCTGAGGCCTTTTTTCCTGTTTCCGTTCCTTCTTGGAACCTGTGGTCTTAGGGTGTACTCGCACTAGGCCCTCTGAACCATGCCCGAGCGTGTTTGACCCTCAAAGCCCGGTTCGTTTGACAAGTGTGAGCGCTCCGTTCCGTGCCCTGGCGCGGTTCGTTTAGCCGGCCCTGGCCCGCTTGGAAGAGGTGGGCCAGAGTGCGGTTTGATTGGGCTCGAGCATGGTTCACATGCAGTGTGAGCGCTAACCATGCCAGAGCACGGAACAGTTGCTACTTTGTGTGCGCCACTGTCATCATTACGATGGCAAACATCTTTATTACTACTCTAATAATACACTTATCAATTCATGTAATTAATTCGAGTGTATTTGGGTTTATAACGGGTCTGCTTCTCACCTTTGAACAGGAATTGTAGTTTGCGAGTAAAGCTGCAAATTCCTCCATTAACTTCAGCTGCTGTAATAATCCTCTGATACGTGCAAGTGAAAATCGCTGCGCGGCATAAATTATAAATATATTAGGCAGTATCTGTGCATTTCTTCCTGTTTTCTTCCATTCATAAAGTTGCATTGTATATGACGTAAGCGTGCTTCGGCCTGGAACGTCAAGTGCAGTGTGAGTACAGGCCACCAGGGGAGTGGGGAGGGGGGGACAATCGCGCTCGGTCTCGGTTCAAGGCAACCGTGCCTAGTGTGAGTACACCCTTAGAGTCAGTGGGCCACATTCAAGCCTCTGCAATCAATCCCTGAAAGGTTTCTGACTCTTAAGGTGGTTCTGTTGATGACCTTTATAAATTTTATAACATATTGGAAATTTGCCGGCCTTATCGGTGAGCACCTCCTTATGGATTTTGCACCCAGGTTGTTGAAGTTCAAAATAGGTTATGTCCCTAAGGTTGCTTCCACATGTTTCTACTCTTAAGTATATTATAGTCTTTTTCTCCTTCGCCCTTTGGGTCATTGGAGGATGAAAGATTGCACAGGCTTTGTTTTTTGAGGGCATTGAAGATTTATGTCTTGTGTAGCCATACCTTCAGACTGAATTCAACCAATCAGATTAGTTCAAAACTCCCAAAATGTTTCCCATTTTGTGTGACATATGCATCAGACATTCATCCAACGCTCTGTGGGTGTGATGTCTGAGGCTGAGATTTATGTTACTCGCTCGGGCCAGTGGCGTAAATAAAATCAGTTGTTTCTTTGTTTTGATGTTTGTGTCTATGAAATGTTGCATTGGGTATGGGATGTGATTTCTCTAGCCTATGAAGTGTGTGGTTAAAATTCACCCAGGTTTTATTTTTTTTTGAGCAGTGGTCAGTCATATTTAGTGTTAGTCTGTTTTAATGCAGGGGCTAGTTGAAAATGCCGTTGTAGCGTGGGGTTCAATAGGGTTCTTAAAGTGTCAGCAACCAACAGGTTGCTTCATAGGTTGAGTGAACCTATGAAAGGGAACATCTCAGTTCTATGTAACCTTAGTTCCCTGAATAGGGAACAAGGTGCTGTGTGGCTGGCCATGCTTTTTCATTACTGCTTTCTTTCTTTCACAAAGTCTGAGGAATGATGATGCAGGTGCTCCTTATGAGGTGTTGTTGGCATAAGCAAAATAAATTGTGTTTCTATATGTGCTTCAGATGCAGCATCTTGTTCCCTATTCAGAGAACCAAGGTTGCAAATGTAACAAAGATGTTTCATGTTGAGTTTTTCAATGTGATCTGAGGTCATGAAATTCCTTAGAAATACAGTACCTTAACTACTTTATCTAACAAGAAAAAGTAAGCTATATTTAGATGATCCCTTCAGATTAACTAAACTTTTACAACTTTCTAATGCTTTCAGTTAGACACAGAAGTACTAAAGAAAATACCCATTCTGAAGACACTACGAACACTGGAGCAGGAAGCTGGGAAAGATGTTGCTTTAAAGACAACACCTGCTAGAGAGGATGAAACTAAAAAATCCAAAGAGCTAAAATGGCAACCTGATTATTATCCTAAAGCTGAGCTTCAATGTGAATGTTTAACTTCTGAAGGTGACAAGTGTCCTGCATTTGAGTTCAAGTTCCCTGAAAGTCCTGTCACCACTGTATACTGTAGTGACATTCCCACTGGATTACGTGTGAGTGAGTTGAAGAGCTTGCTCAGAGAACAAGAAGCTGTTCCTCTGAGAATCATCTGGCAGGGGGCAAAGCACAGGGCATTCCTGCTGTATGCCAATGACACGGGCGCAGAGCATGCTCTCACCACTCTAAAAAAACTCTCCATTTATGGCCACACCCTACATGCTGAATGTGTCAGGAGTCATACAAAACAGGAAACAAAACTGGCTGGTAAAGGACACTAGGCTCCTAGAGAAGGTAGTGTGTATAATCCAGCATTCTGAACTGTATACCTGTCTAAACAATAATCATGTTTTCTAAATAATTATTTATGATCCAGTGTATGCTTGCAACTGGTCAAGTGGATCTGAACTCTCACACAAGGAATCTAAGAATCTTGAAAAACAGGTAATGAAAATGTGAGTTCAGCTGAAATCACAAAGCCTGAGGATAATAAAGTGTTATGTTGAACTTGTCTATTCTTATGCATTTATTGTTCAATGTGGTGGAAATTCACCTGTAAGATTAAAGTCAGGCCACTCAATTGTAAAATTATCAAATTAAATTTATTTGTCTGAAAATCACAATCCAGGGTAGTTTCTCTTACCACTGAAACATACCTCAGACATTTATTAAGTAAAATCATAGATATTAAATTTTCATTGAACAAAAACAAATGAACAGATTATCATAAGGCCTCCTACTTTCTATTATCATATATGTTCATCTTCATCCACCTTGGTCTTCCTCAACATCCCATAATATACCCACCTGATGTACGTAAATATTTTTTTAATTGGAAACCTTTTATCTGACTCCCTAGATTCTCCCCAGGCATTCTGACCTTGCCTGCAGAAAAGGCATTATTCAAAAGTTGCTTCTCACAGCATTGGTAGATTAGACTTGAAGCATCAGCGGGAGAAAGAGAGAAAAAATAAAAATCAGAATTGGCTTTATTGCCAAGTAAAGTGGTTTTACATGTACAAGGAATTTATTTGGTGTACAGGTGCATAGAATAAGTAATAGTCATCTTCGTTTATATAGCGCTTTGTACAATACGGATAGTTTCAAAGCAGCTTCACAGTGATAATAGGAAAATTAATGGACAGAGATCATTTTGGCTTTACAGCAGCTCTAGGAAAAAGTTATTATTGAGATATAGTAAGCTTTTGATTGAATCTCTTCCGTTGTAAAAATTATTAATTATTAACTAAGGGGCCGCTTATATTAACTGAAAACGGAAGACTATAGGTATGCGCGTTTGAATGTACATGTGCGCAGACGCTTAGTCTTTCTTTACAAAGTGACATCTCCAAATTACTTGTATGGCCCGCATAATACAGAATTATTAGTCGTTTCCGCGAATCCATGGAAAAAGGAAAGGAAAGGGAAGGGGAAGGAGGCCTTCACAGGGGATAGTTTAGTTGACTCTTCAGGGCTGCGCTGTCGTCGTGTCTAGTCGCAGGTCCTTCATCTCATCTGTATACGGCCTGGATCTGGCAGACTACGGTAAACCTCGTGATAAACAGAGAGAGACTAATATTAGCGTAGACGCCATTCTTCTTATGATGCAGCGATTACATCAGGCGTTATGGGAAGTGTTCCTGGTTCCGGCAGACCTAATTTATGCAGCCTAACAATTTACATGATTTGAATTATAGAAGTAGATAATGTGCTATATGTATGCCAGGTTAAGGAGATGTGTTTTTATTTAAAATTTAAACTGACAGGGTGTGTCTTCTTCCCGAACAATGCTAGGAAGACTGTTCTAAAGTTTAGGTGCTAAAAAGGAAAAGGATCTACCGCCTGCAGTTGATTTTGATGCAGTGTTGACAGAACCGGGCTAATATGGTCATACTTCCTGGTTCTAGTAAGAACTCTGCTGTGTTTTAGACCAGCTGTAGTTTGTTCATTGGGTGTGCAGGGCAACCACCAAGTAGAGCATTACAATAATCTAGCCTTGAGGTCATGAACGCATGAACTAACTGTTCCACATTTGTCATTGAGAGCATATGAGTAAGTTATATTTAGAAAGAAATATAACTTACTCATCACCATATATCTGATATTGTCTAATATTGCCTATCGTATTAATCTGACATCACTAGCTTTAATCTAAATCATTATCGGTAGCACAACTCGCTAGCATTTCACTAGCCTGTTAACGTGCCATCTGTGCTTGCTGTCTTTTTTTCCACTTACGCCTTTACGAGTCCATCAAGCGACTGTGGTGAGTTGGATAGCCAAATAGCACACTTTTTCGGGTTGGCCGTTAGACCGGCCACTCTCAACGACCTCAGGACAGCATGCAAATGCTGCATATGACACTACCAGACATTACTATAGATTTACATTTACATTTACATTTAGTAATTTAGCAGACGCTTTTATCCAAAGCGACTTACAAATGAGAATAGTAGAATCAAGTCAAGTCAACCTGAGAACAACAGTATGTAAGTGCTGTGTGAAGTCACAGTTATGTCAGTAAAGTGCTCGTGGCAAGAAATTTTTTTTGTCTAAACCAATGGCCACAAAAGTGAGTACACCCCTAAGTGAAAATGTCCAAATTGGGCCCAATTAGCCATTTTATCTCCCCGGTGTCATGTGACTCGTTAGTGTTACAAGGTCTCAGGTGTGAATGGGGAGCAGGTGTGTTAAATTTGGTGTTATTGCNGCAGGTCATTCCACCAGCCAGGAACAGACCCGGAGAAGGTCCGTGAGAGCGATTTTGTGCCCCTTTGTGATGGCACCACAAGGCGCCGTTCACTTGCTGAACGCAAGTTTCTGGAGGGCGCGTAAGTCTGAAGTAGTGAGTTAAGGTATAGCGGAGCAGAGCCAGCGGTCGTTCTGTAGGCAAACATCAGAGCCTTGAATTGGATGCGAGCAGCTACTGGCAGCCAATGCAGACTGATGAAGAGAGAAGTGACGTGCGCTCTCTTCGGTTCGTTGAAGACCAGTCTTGCTGCAGCATTCTGGATCAGTTGTAGAGGCTTGACAGTGCATGCTGGAAGGCCAGCCAAGAGAGCATTACAGTAGTCCAGTCTGGATAGAACAAGAGCTTGTGTAGAATGCTCCGATAGGAAGGGTCTAATCTTCCTGATGTTGTACAAGGCAAATCTGCAGGACCGGGCTGTTGTTGCAACGTTATCTGTGAAGCTTAAACAATCATCTATCACCACTCCAAGGTTCCTGGCTGTCCTGGAAGGAGTAATGGTTGACGACCCAAGTTGAATTGAAAGGTTATGATGAAGTGTTGGGTTGGCACCGACCACAAGCAGTTCCGTTTTTGCAAGGTTGAGTTGAAGGTGGTGGTCCTTCATCCAGGCAGAGATGGCTGTCAGGCAGGCTGCGATGCGACCAGCAACCGTCGGATCATCTGGTTGGAATGAGAGGTAGAGTTGTGTGTCATCAGCATAACAGTGATAGGAGAAACCATGTTCTTGAATGACAGATCCTAGTGATGACATGTAGATGGAGAAGAGAATTGGTCCAAGCACAGAGCCCTGAGGTACCCCAGTAGCAAGATGATGTGATTTGGACACCTCACCACTCCAAGATACCCTGAAGGACCTACCTGAGAGGTAAGACTCAAACCACTGGAGTGCGTTTCCCGAGATGCCCTTCGACATGAGTGTCGACAGGAGAATCTGGTGGTTAACTGTGTCAAAAGCAGCAGACAGATCCAGCAGGATGAGTACTGATGATTTTGAAGTTGCTCGTGCCAGTCTCAGGGCTTCAGTGACTGAGAGCAGGGCAGTCTCAGTTGAGTGGCCACTCTTGAAACCGGACTGGTGGTTGTCAAGGAGGTTGTTCTGTGTGAGATAAGTAGACAGTTGGTTGAATACAACTCTCTCAAGTGTCTTAGCAATGAAAGGAAGAAGGGATACTGGTCTGTAGTTTTCCAGAAGTGCTGGATTCAGAGTTGGTTTTTTAAGCAGTGGGGTAATCCTAGCCTGCTTAAAAGCTGTGGGAAATGTTCCAGTGTGAAGGGAAGAATTGATAATGTGAGTGAGAGCAGGTAGAATTGAGGAGGAGATGGCCTGAAGAAGATGAGTGGGGATAGGATCTAGCGGACAGGTAGTAGGGTGATTGGAGAGGATGAGTTTTGAAACCTCTGCCTCAGATAGCATGGAGAAGGAGGGGAGAGTTTGTGTGTTTTCCGTTAAGATGTTATTTTCAGTGTGTGGTGTGGAGAATTGGCCGCTGATGGTTGTTATTTTATGTGTGAAGAATGTGGCAAAGTCATCGGCTGTAAGAGCTGATGTGGAAGGAAGGGGAGGAGGGCTAAGAAGAGATGAGAAGGTTTTGAAAAGTGTGCGGGAGTCAGTTGAATTGTTAATTTTAGTGTGATAGTATGAGGTTTTAGCATTGGAGACATCAGTAGAGAAAGAAGAAAGGAATGAGCTAAGGTCAGTAGGAGCTTTAGATTTGCACCACTTCCTCTCTGCAGCCCTGAGTCTAGACCGATGCTCACGGAGAGCATCAGAGAGCCAGGGGGTGGAGGGGGTGGCGTGGGCTGGTCTGGTTAAAAGGGGGCAGAAGTCATCTAAGCAAGATATTAGAGTGGTGCAAAGAGTGTCAGTAGCATTGTTAGTGTATCTAAACACTTTAACACAAATACAAACGAAATAAACGTCCTTTAAAAACCGTGCTTGCAGAGGTTCTGACCCTCTTCATTATTACTGCAATCTGGGTCTGATTCGGGCTCAATTTGATGAACATATGACACATATAACAACTAATGGTAAGGAGCGTGGCGTTTCCGGACGCTTCAGCGAATCACAATACACTTGGCCAGCTAACCAATCTGAGTACATTGCATATTTCGGAGGGAGTGGTATCAAACCAGCTGTTCAAATGACAATGGAAACAGCGGTGTAGAATAAATGTAAAATATATGAAAAATACAGCGTTTAAAAAAAAATTAAGCATCAAGACATGTTAAACGGCGCCCCATAAACACAATCAAGCCTAGAAAAAAACACTGAACCACCCCTTTAAACTGCGATCTATGTTACCTTGCTACTAAAGAGTGCTTTTACGATAGTTGGATATTCATATCCGCTAAAAGAGCTTATGGTTACGGCCCGAGCAAATGATTCATACATACTATCTCTGTATTTAAAAAATATATTTAGATACTACTTGTAGAACACTATGGGTTCAAATGTACTATAAGTGGTATCTAAATAATTTTTTAAATACAGAGATAGTATATTAAAAGCACATTTTAGTTCATATTTCATGCTGTCTCAAAATAGCACAGTTGAGTACACTTAGATGTTCTTAAGATGATCTTAAGAAGTACTAAAGTAGAATTTTTAGTATATTAAGTACAGAATAAGTGCACGAAAATAGAGCACTTTAAGTATATTATAGAAATGTACTTTTTTCACCTGGGGCATGCTAGTTGACAGTCGGCTGAAGTTCTTTCGGCTGTAGTCCTTCACGTTTATTGCGATCTCAGAATTCAGGCCAGCTGATAATACCTAGAATATCAAAATCAACCGCAGGCGGTAGATCCTTCTCCTATTTGGCACCTAAACTCTGGAACAATCTTCCTAGCATTGTTCGGGATGCAGACACACTCTGTCAGTTTAAATCTAGACTAAAAACGTATCTCTTTAACCTGGCATACTCATAACACATTATCAATTTATATTTTCAAATCCGTTAAAGGATTATTAGGCTGCATAAAATAGGTCAGCCAGAACCGGGAACACTTTCTATAACACCAGATGTACTCGTTACATCAGAAAAAGAATGGCATCTACGCTAATATTAGTCTTTCTGTTTATCCCGAGGTTTACCGTAGTCAACCGGATCCGGGCCGTATCCAGCTGAGACCAAGGACTGGAGCCATGACACGACCACAACGCAGCCCTGAAGTATCAGCAGAGATCGAGTCGACTAGATCATCCATTGTGAAGGCCTCATCGACTCGACAGCCAGTAGCACAGTTCCTCAACAAACCGTCCATACTGGCGTGATGAATACGATCCTCAACTGGATGGAACTGAAATAAACACTTTGATTGTTGCGATCCTATCAGACTTATGATAGCAACCTGATTCGTAACAAAGCACTGTTCGCCAGAGGATAACTAGCCCCCTGACTAAGCCTGGTTTCTCCCAAGGTTTTTTTCTCCATTTTAACACCTGTTTGCCACCTTATGTCACCTGATGGAGTTTGGGTTCCTTGCCGCTGTCGCCTTTGGCTTGCTTAGTTTGGGACACTTGACATTTGACTTGACATTTGATATTCAACAGTATTCTTGACATTTAATCAACAGTGCTTCTGATCTGCCTGCATTGACACTATTCTTTAAGAGCTGCTGTGCAGCCAAAATTATGTACCAGTTATCAATGTAAAGCTGCTTTGACACAATCTGCATTGTAAAAAGCGCTACATAAATAAAGGTGACTTGACTTGACTTGTTCAAACACATATTTTTTCCCCGACGCAGCCGACATGAGGCGACAACACTGTTGGCTTTCGTCGCCGCTAGTTCTTTGATGTCGGATTGGTGTGTCCCAGCCATAAGGCGACACGCCTTGGAGAAACGATCAATAACTGTTAAAATAGTGGTGTTGCCTTGAGAGACTGGGAGATCAGTTACAAAGTCAAGGGCAATGTGAGACCATGGTTGGCGGTGGATGAGTAAAGGTTGTAACAGGCCAGCCTGGAGGGTTTGATAGTGGCACAGACATGACAGTTATTTACATAAGTAATGGTATCAGATTGCAAAGACTCCCACCAAAAGGGGTCTGGGATTACAAATTTAAGAATCTGTTTAAGATCTGCTGATCCTACGTCCTGACATATCATCACATGAAATACTAAGGTGAAGTACATTGTATTTAGCATTTTAAGGTAAAGATGACGACATCAGATGAATGATTCTGTTTAGCAAAGTTTCCAGCAAGAGTTTCTGCCAGTACCTGTTCTCTTTATTGTATGTCTAATGAGTCAGATTACTGAGATTATGAGATTATTACTGTCGGTAATGGCTCTTGGATATGGAATTACTTTTGTATCAAAAAAAAAGAACGTAACTTTATAAAACTGAATGTAACTTTTCCAGAAATTATCAACAATATGCCACTTCAAAATAAGAAAAACACAATGAAAATGAAAAAAATGAATTCAGTCGCACAAATGTAATAGGCTCTTCAAATATGCTTCATTCTTTGTTAATGTTTTTCAAAGATTCGTTTTTGCAAATTGTGGATTCCGGATGCATTGCCACAGATTTCGCTTTCGTTTCGCAGTTTTTCGTTTGCTGTTTTGACACAAACCTCTCGTGGGGGCGGGCCTTAACGGTGATCTTCTCTGATTGGATAGTGAGCTTTTTGATTGACATGTGCTCTCTGACCTGGAGGTACAGACGTCACTCAGTGGCGCCGGCGCCCATATTGGAAAGTTGTCGCTAGCTATGCTAGTTGTGTGCAATACCTCGTGTTTTGTATTAAATATGTGAATAATATTTGACCACCTTCGATCGTGTCTGTCTTAGTCTGTAAAGATGAGCTCTCAGGAGAGACACGGAGCGTCATCATCTTCCTCCTCCGCTTGTTCTTCAAGGCAGCTTGAAGTAAGTTCGTGTTACTGAAGTACGTTAATCAATAACATCGATAAATTTTTATTCATGTACAGTGTGCCACAGTTTTGGCTTTATTTAAAACAATTTATGTATATAAAGATACCGTGTTTAGATATAAATATAAAATAGAAATACTATGTTTGCCTAATCCTTTTTTTTTTAATGCTAACGCTTATAGGACCAAAGACAAATGTCACTTTTCCAGGTAAATTAGGCACTGCATGATGGTATATAAATTATAAAGCTTAATTAAGGTAAAACTTAAGGTAAAACTGGCTAGTGGTTGTAATGATGATGGCTGACTTTGTGCAAATTAAGAGTAGAGGAAGAGGGAGAAAGGGGAAAAAATGATTGGCCCAAATATCCTTAAGGGGCTATTTTTATTTTTATTTATTTTTTACCTGTAGGAACAAGTGCAAGAAGACATTTTACATCATATGCTGACAAAGTTTAGCTTGATTGTGCGGAATGAAACTTTAGATTTGGATTACCTCCTGGATACTGCTCAGCCAGAAATGCATTTGGCAATTACTGCATCAAATTATGTCAACATCCCAGAAGCTTTAATTAGAGGTCTACAGGAGCTAGTCAACATAATTCATATAAATGTAAGTTCTGACGAAACAACAACAGCATCTGATATTGTAACTTGCACTTGGGGAAACGTGGGACGCCCACGTTTGGATATCAGAAGGGATGACCTTTAGGAACTCCTTCATATGGCTCTCCCTGTAGAACATCTTTCTAGGATCTGTGGTGTTTCTAGAAGCACAATGAACAGAAGATTGAAGGAACACACCCTGTCTGTCAGAGCCTGCTATTCCAACATATCAGATGAAGAACTTGATAATGTTGTACGGTCAATAAAAATAAGAATGCCACATGCTGGCTACAGACTAATGAAAGGTGAACTTTTGGCTAGAGGGCACCGGATACAGTGGCACAGGATGAAGGCCTCTATGCGACGGGTGGATGGAGCTGGAATTTTGGCCAGAATGGTTCAGCTTGGTTGTATAGCACGCAGAAGCTACTCTGTTCCTGCACCATTGTCTCTAGTTCATGTGGACACCAACCATAAGCTAATCACGTGAGTATTTTCTCACACACTTACTTTTTTCTTTACATAATGACACATGTACACAATAAAAATGCCTTCAGATATACCCTAAACTAAATGACTGCTAATAAACAGCATAGTCTTATGTTCATATTTTTGTTTTTTTTAGATTCAATATTGTGATATTTGGTGGGATTGATGGTTTCTCAAGGAAGGTACTGTTTGTCACTTGGGTAAAGTTGGTTTTATATTCGCACATCCGTATTCAATTGCATTGTTAATCACACTACATTGGACATTCAGTGGACATTCACAAGTAAATATGCCATTAAAACAATACTTGCCTATTTTGATCGACTGTGAAAAATGTTGTAAGTTGACAATCGTTGGTTGTCAATATCATGTCCCTGCTTAAAATT